>CM047584.1:13105547-13128553 GCA_026184515.1 Peronosclerospora sorghi
CCGTTGCACTGCTTTGTCGTCGTCAATTATACGACAAGTACGCGAGGCGTACAAAACAGACGAGGAGACACGTCTGTTGATTGATTACTTAAGTAGTCAATCAAGTGAGAAGCGCGACGAACTCCCAGAGTTCCTCCGCTCTTGCGTGCATCGATATCGACTGCACGATGGTCTGCTGCTTTACAGCACAGACCAAAAAGATGAAAGTCGCATCGTCTTTCCAAACGACGATGATCTCAAATGTGGTGAAGTGTACCACAAATTTGGTCACTTTTGGTCAAGGCAGTTGGTCAAATTTCGGATTGGTCTAAACAAGGGGGGCTTTTTAGCCTATCAAATTCAAGGAGTATCAAGAGCGCTCGTCTTGAGTGAGTCACCTGACATTGGGTATTTTACATAATTTTTTGTGGGTACATTAGGGATCATAGGGAGGTAGTATTATTGGTTAGTTGAGGTTTTTCCAAGTAAGAGTCTTTTGGTTGCGGTTTTTACAAATAAGAGTCTTTTGGTTGCGGTTTTTCCAAGTAAGAGTCTTTTGGTTGCGGTTTTTCCAAGTCTACACCGCAGCAAGGGGTAGCCGTTTTCTTTTTACGTACATTAGTCGCCTCCGCCCACTGCGGAGTGTTTGGGGGCAGAGGGTTGAATTATCCCCTCTCGTCTATTATACCCGGTCTGGACGCGCCGCACGCGCACTTTGGCCACCGGAAGTCCCTTGACGGGAGTACGATTTGGCGATCTCGACACTTTAACTCAAGTACTTTTGGAACGTGCTATTCACTGGATTGTTCTTTACGTGGAGATATCGTTTGTGGAATTTCACGGGCATATTGGGTCTTCACGTGGACATATTGGCTCATTGTAACATTGGTTGGAGTTTAGACCGGTTTTGGTCTTCTCTCATATTGGTCAGGGGCTAGACCGGTTGATCGGTCTACCCTCTATTATCTCGTATTGGTCAGGTCTAGATCGTTTGGACGATCTACCTATTGGAATTTATCTTTTGGAAGTGTTTCTGGTCTGTACGTACCTGGGGTGAAGAGTTCCGCCCTGGGTACACCTAGCCAGCACGGTCTCATATTCAAGACAGAATCAGATCGATCTGCGATCCCGATCCACCGAGTGTGTAACTAGCCCACTCCAATGGGTACACAAGGTGAGATGGTCTTAAGTGAATCGGACCAAGTGTCTCTGGATGATGACCGGTCGTCTGCCAGCAGCGGAAGATCGGACCAGATTTCGAATGGAGGTCCGCGGGGTACCCCCCCCGTAAGTTGGAAGGCTGGGCACGTTGGTGGTGGTCAGGTTGTCGATACAAATGTATTCGATTTCGAACTTGACTCCACCACAATGGTGCGCGTGCCCGGATCACTTGGTGATCGTGGATATCACCGCGATGTGTCATCAAAGATTGAATTTGAAGATTTGAATTTGGAATCGTTCTGGAGAGGGCGTAAGGAAAGGCTATCACCTTACGTCTTCGTTCTCGATAAAGATGGCGATGTCCGGTCTGGCCTGGTGGAGGACCAGATCGGGATTAATAATTTTTTTCCTCCCCAAAAGGCTCCCACCGGAGCCGATCGGGACTATAGCAAGTCATGCTATAGTCCCGGAAAGGATCAGGACCTTGGTCCTGATCCTATGTATGTGCATAAAAAAGTTGATGGAAAATCAAAAAACGAAAAATACTTGGAAGCTGATCAGAACGATCAGACCAACCTCCCCAAGGTCCCCAAGCTACCCAAGATTCCCAAGAAAGGGTTGGGAATGCCGGCCGACGAAGACGACCTCGAAGAAAAGTCGCATGTCGGAGATGGAGGCATCACTGAAGAAGACCTAAACAAGATGTACTACATTTTTGAGCTGAAACGATTTGTTCGTTTTGACGTGGTCTTTCGGGTGTTGAACCTCCAGATCCCCGACCGTCTTCTCGGTCCCACTACTGAGCCGGTCCAGAGTGATCGCCCATTACTGTTGGTGAAAAACTTGGTGGCGATGTTGGCGGAGGTTGGTATTATAATGCAGAACCCCGCCGATGTCCAAAAACTATTTGAATTTGAGACTTGGAGGCTGAAATCGTCGATGTCGACCTTCCACGACCATTTGGTACCACTGGTGGGGGCGGTTCGCCGCCCAACTCCCACCGCAGCAGTGAAGGTCGCTGAAGCCTCCACAGCGCTTGTCGACATTGGTTCTGATGACGAAACGGTTTATCAGTCTCCACCGGCCTCTAACAGCTCATCAGAGTTGGAGACCGGTGTCGAGCGGATGACCGTGGAGGTGGACCATGCCCAGCCTGAACAAAAAAGGGACATGCGGCAGCAAAGGGCTGCTTACTAGTCGGGGCTCCAGCGACCCCCACAGGTCTCAGTTCCACAAAAGGAGGGTATCAACACGTTGCCCATGACTCCAGCTAACGTCCAAACCATGTTTGAGACGATGATGGAGCGTTTCATGGAAGACCGGGTTAGACCACTTCTGCGGCCACATGCCCAAGACCGGTCTACCCAGCAAAGTGCCAATGTTTGCCGAGATGTGGATATGGAATCGGTAACATCTGTGGACAAGCCCACTCGAAGTGGTAAGCAAGTCGGCAAAGGGAAGCGCAAGCCGCAACCGGCCAGACCGCGTAGACCAAGTAAGACAAGTGACTGTGACATGGAGTCGGTCGGCGGTCTTGACGACCACTGTGGATCAGACGGTACGGGCTCTGGCAAGCCACGCAAGGCTAACCTAGCCTTCCCTACTGCTTACGACTTTGGATCTGCTGCGATTCCGCGCATCCGTGCCGCGACAACCGACCTCAAGGACTTCACTGGCAAGGATACTGATGAAGACCAGGCCCGGTCTTCGTTCGGTCGGGTCAAGTCTGGGTTCCTGCGAGACCAGACCCCGAAAAGGGAAATGTTTCTGATTCTCCGGGATTTGTTGAAAGGGCCGGCTGCCAACTGGATCCAACGGTTAGGTCGGGATGTCCGGTCTGACTGGGACCAGCTATGTGCAGAGTTTGAAGGGCAATATTGTAACTCCGGATTTTCGAGTGCCCGCAAGTATCACCATATGCAGAAGCGGAGCGACGAGACACCGATCGAGTATTTGCATCGGTTGAACGTGGCTGCACTTCGTGCCGGCATAACAATTAAAGAGAATAACCCGCCGAACGGTGCTGCTCTGTAACATGTGGGTCACTACATTAGTACCCTGGACGATCAAGAACTGGCGGACCAGCTTACTCTGCTGCGTCTTAGGGACGCGGGTGAAGTTGAACAGACTCTACGGACGCTACAGCGATCGCGTAGCATGAGGGAGAAGAGTGCTGGTGGATGAGGTCGCTACCGATCCAAGACCCAGACCCAGACCGACCCGGTAAAGAGGCCCTGGACCAGACCGACCCGAGCGGTCAAGGCGATCGTAGCCGAAGACAGCACGGGATCGGAGGGGGAAAGTGGAAGTCGATCCAGCCAGGAGTCGTCGGATGAAGACCAGTATCGTTACGTCTATGTTGCGGGACCTGCCCCGAAGACCAGGTCGAAGTCCGACCAGGTAGACCGGAAGGGAAAGAACGGAAGCAAGTCCGATCCGGACCGACCTCGTCAGAAGTGCTCCCACTGTGGGTAGAGCAAACATGATGGTCCAAACTGCCGGAAGAAGATGGTGTGCAAGAAGTGCGAGAGACGCGGCCACCCGACTGACCACTGCCTCTTCGTATGCAAGTCATGTGGAGAGATCCACGAGGCCGGCCACTGCAAGATTGAAGAATTTTTTAACATGATACGCAAGTGGTACGTGCCGGACAAGCACGCGGGGATGCTTCCGCCGGACGCAGAAAAGATGTTAAACTAGAACGCTCGCCAGGTTGAAATCTGGATCGAGCCGAGAGTTCTACGGTTCACATCTATGCATATGTCGGCAAGGAGGATAAGACCGACAATACACGTTCTATTCCAAATTGCGTCGACCGAGACCATCCGGTCTACAGTCTGAAGACCGATGAGTACTCCCGGACTAAGGTGGTTATGCAGTTGGACTTGCTGCCTGGAGAATCCCGCGGATACTGGAAGTATCACGCGCCTGAGAAATGGTTCAAGCAGGCGGAAGCCTGTGGCAAGATTAATAACCAGAAGGCGAGATGTTGTTCGACTCTGGAGCTGAAGTATCGATAATCGACTCCGCCTTTGCTCGTAAGGTCGGATGTCGTATAGACGATACCCAGAGACAAGAATGCGTCGGGATCGGTGAAAACTCTTATATGACCGAAGGAAGAACGCGTGTGAAAATTACTTTGTCGTGATCGCTGGTCTACTTTTTCAGCGCTTGGGTTGGCAAATTGGCTGGACAGGACGCTTAACTAGGCATGGATTTCATGGTCCCAGCTGGTATTCGCCTAGACCTGTCACATGGAGTGCTTACACTCCCGGATGAGGTCCAGGTCCAGTTGGCTGGTCGAAGACCTCTGTATGGTTCGTATACCGATCTGGTCCGGTGGGATCAAGACCTCACTATCCCAGTCGGTCGGTCTGCCAATACCCCGGTCGAGAAGGGTTTTCGTTCGAGGAAGATATGGTTGACCAGGGGTGATCGGTGGGTCTCGACCTTCGTAAAGAGTGCTGGTCGACGTGATTTTGTCCGTGTTACCAATATCGGTGACAAGCCGCTGACACTGGACAATAACACTATTGTTGGTATGTGGTTAGCAGAAGGAAATGTACCAAGGAAGATGGGGTCCGTCTCGATTGGGTCGAGGCGGTATGTCGAGTGGCAAAACCTGGCGTACCAATCGACCACCGATCTTATCAGCGATGATGAGTCGGTGGAAGAGGATACCGCACCTTTAGTGGAAAGACCAAGTTATGTCACCCCAAAAAAGATGTTGGTCCGAAGAAAGGCGCCGAAGTCACCAGGAAAGGTGGACCATCAAGTAGACGAGCCAAGTTTAGTCAACGTGGTGTCAGCACAAGACCAGGCGACAGCGGAGCAAGAAACGGAAGAAGGGGAACATGAAATTGCTAGGTCGGACCATGACGGTATTCCTAATCAGACCGATATCAGTGAAGGACAGCCCGTCGATCAAGACCAGGGGCGTTCAGCCGGTCCAGATGGTCTAGGTGATATCGCCCCAGAAGATGAACAAGTCTGTATACATGAAGGAGGGGAACAGTACATTCAGGAGCTGGAAAGCCAAATGGCAGTCCTCCCTGAAGTGTCTGCCGACTCGCCCGAAGTTACAATGGATGATTTACAAGTGGGTGATCAAGACCTTAACAGTCCAGACCAGATCGAGCAGTTGAAGAATATCATATGGAAGAAAAGACATCTGCTGATCGGAAAGGGCAACGCCTTACCACCTGCAGCCCGTGGTGCGATTTGCGATATTGACGTTGGAGATGCCAAGCCGATTGCCCAGCGATGTCGACGCGTGGCTCCACAGTACCGTGAAAAGCTTTCTGATCTCATTAAAGGACTGTTGGTCACCAAGATTATTAGACCGTCGACCTCGCCATGGGCCTCGCCGATCGTAATTGTTATCAAGAAGAACGGCGTTGACATTAGACTGTGCATCGACTATCGGCTGGTAAATCGGTTGACTAAACTCATGGTGTACCCGATGCCGCTGATTAATGATCTGTTGGAAGACCTCGACAAGACCTTGTGGTATTGTTCGCAAGGTATGGCAAGTGGATTTTGGGTGGTATCGATGACTGATCGAGCCTGTGAGATTTCCGCATTTGTGACGCCGTTTGGTCTTTTAGAGTAGAATCGTATGCCGTTCGGTCTGAAGAATGCGCCCCAAATCTATCAAAGGCTGATAGATAACGCATTGTACGGACACTTCAAGATCAAGACCGATCGGGACCCTGTTGAAAATTATGATGTGTTTAGAGAGGGTGAACCCGATCGGGAAAGAGGACCGTCCGTTCTAGGGAGGCGGTCGTACATCGACGACATTCTGATACCTGCCTCGTCATGGAACGATCTGTGCGAGAAGGTTGAACGATTGTTGGAGACATGCGACCGCTGGAACCTGTCTATCAGTGCCGTGAAAAGTTTTTGGGGTATGTACAAGGTCGCCTATTTAGGCCATATGGTCTCGAACAATGGTCTAGAGGCTAATCCCAAGGACCTGGATTCGCTGAGTAACCTCCCGTTCCCCAGATCGCTGAAGGCAATGCATTCCTTCCTGGGAAGATTGAATTATTATAGCCGATTCATTGAAGACTTTGTTGTCTACGCGGCTGTGCTGTACGAGCTCCGGGAAGTTGACTATCATATGTTGCGCGAAGTAGATCGGGCAACTTTACAGGAGGGCGCCGACTCTGGTCTTGCTGCAGTTTGTCCGCAAGTGGAGGCCGAAGATCATATGAAGCGTGCACAGTTTGCCTTTGGTATGTTGAAGGTTAAGATGGCGACGGCACCTATTCTCAAGCATTTCGCTCCCGAAAAAGTGCCGACCATTATTGTATATGCCAGTAAGTGGGCTATCTCAGCCACTTTAGTGAAAGATCACGATGGTGCGTATCATCCAGTCACGTTTACGAGCCGGACGCTAAAACCAAATGAAGTGAACTATGGAATTGTCGAGAAAGAAATTCTGGCTGTGTGTTACAACCTGCTGGTCGGCCGACCTATAAAGGTCCTGTCAAGATGGTCTACTTTGGCCTGGCTATTATCAGCCAATGGGATGGACGGACGTCTAGGCAGATGGTCGGCGGTCTTGTCGCAGTGGACCCTCGAGGTCGTTAAGTGCACCAGGGCGAGGAAGCGATATTGAGCACATTAGCTGCCAGTATCACCCCTCGGTCTGAAGTGGACAAGGCATTGATAGCGATTGACCCGAGGAAGCAACCTCGGCAGTCAGTTTCGAGACCGCTACCGACCGTCGACCATGACGAAGAGCTCTTGGTCTTAAGTTTTGACGGATCGGCAAGCGTGAAGAAGAAGGTCGGCGCCTATAGTGCCATATTGTGGAAGTTGCCACAATGGTCTATAGTTGCATCCGCTGCCGATTTCACGCCGGATATTACTGTTAACGAGGCGGAGTACCGAGGTCTACTTCTATGTCTGGACCTGCTGTCGTCGCAAGAGAAGGGGCGAGTCATCATATGTGGTGACTCCAACCTAGTGATCAGGCAGATCACCGGAGAGATCGACTGCAAGGCTCCACGACTACGGACACTAAATGATCGAGTAATGAAGGCATTGAAGGACCACCCCAACCACGAGCTATTGCACGTGAAACGGGACTGGAACAGAAGCGCCGACTATCTCGCGACCAAGGCCATGAAAGACCAAACCGGGGCTACGATCACCGAGAAGGCCGTTCTGGATGAATTGATGAATATAAACAGGCTCCCAGAAGTGATCGGACCCAAGAACGCCCCAGTCCAGGTGCATGGGATGGTCGCGACTAGATCGAAAGCTCAGAAGTCTCGCCGACCGTTCCCGAAGGAAAGTTTGAACGAATATGCAGTGCAACAGTTAAGGATGGAACGGATCCTCAAGGCGCAGGACGAAAAAGAATGGATTATGAACCTGAATACCTACCTGCGTGGTGAACTGTCCAAGTTGACGAACGATCAAGCGAAATAGTGCATCAAGATCGCGTATAGCTACGAAGTGGATGATAATGGATTATTGTATTACTGCCGCGATGCCGACCAAGACAGTGCAGACCGGGACCGACTGGCGAAATTAGTGATCCCCGAGTTGCTGCAGCCGGATGTCCTTCATCACTATCACGTCGAGTCTAGAAGGGGGACATCAGGGCATAGGCAGGACCTATCACAAGATCAGGTCCCACTTCCACTGGAGAGGTCTTTTCCGCAGTGTGCAGAAATATGTGGGCTGTTGCACGGATTGCGAGACCGGAAAGGGTAGACCGGTAATCAAGGGGCGATCTCCCGGAAATATCGAAGCTACCTACCCTTTCCAGGTCATAGCGATGGACCACATACCGTCGCTGCCTAGATCGACGCGCGGCAACACTGAGCTGCTGATCTGGGTAGACCTGTTCACCGGTCTAGTTATTGCGAAGGCAAGTGCATCTCGGTCTGCGGAGCAGATCGCCCAGAGCTACGAAGAATGTGTCTTCCGAAGATTCGGCGCCAGCGAGGTCATCAGGCACAATCGGGAACCCGGTTTTATGGCCGAGGTGTTCCGGCCGTTCAATAACATGCTGGGCCAGAAACAGAGTGCGACGATGGCATATCGTCCGCAAGCAAATGGATCGGCGGAACGCATGGTGCAGACCATAACGAGGGCGATCAAGATGTACGTTGCTGATCCAGACCAGCGAGATTGGGACGAGTATGCAGAAAGGCTGGTGTTTGCACTCAACTCGTCGACCGATCGGGTCCGAGGAGAAACGCCTTTTTATCTGACATATGGATGGGACCCTCGGTCGACACTGGAAGCTGCGATACCTATCGGTTGCACCCGGACCCGTGATCGCGATGCTCGACGCTGGCGCATGCAGGTCCAGAAACACTACCAGCATGCAAAAGAAGTCGTCAACGAAAAGCTGCGTCAGGCCACACAAGACCGGGCAGACCGGACCAATGACCAGGTCCGACCCCACGGTATAGAACCAGGGGCGAGGGTATGGCTATACCTAGACCGAGTGAAATAGGGCTATGCGAAGAAGCTGGCTCACATTTGGCACGGCCCTTTCCGTGTTGCCGAGCTGATTGGTGAGCACGCTGCCCGTCTAGTAACAACTGGTACAGATTACAAGGTCTTCCCGATTGTGCATGTGTCCAAGTTGAAGCTGGTCCGAGACTTTCCTGATCGACCCAAAACTCCCTGTCTGGTAGACGAAGAAAAAAGATTTTATTTCGATGAAGCGTTACTGCCGGAGAACAGTTGGGAACGACCATTAGAGGAAGACGAGTTTGAAGTGGAGAAGGTCTTGGATGTTCGGTCGACCAAGAAGACCAGGTTCGGTCGGACTCACCGAGAGTACCTGGTCCGATGGAAGGACCATGATGAATCAACTTGGGTCGACGAGCTCGACTTGAATTGTGGGGCTCTTTTACGAGAGTTCGAACGAGAACGAGTCAGTCGTAATCGCTTCGCAGTGATTCAGACCGATGAAGACCAAGACCAAGACACGCAGTATCATCGGTCGGTCTAGACCGGTGTGAAGATGTGGAAGGTCCGGAGTTGATGTGAAATTGTGATGAACTGTGACGGATTGGAATAGCGGAATGATGAATGTGATGACTATTTTTCGTGATGTGAGTGGAACTGTTTACGATAACGTGTTCGGTGCAACTATGGAGAGAGTGGTAGAATTAGCTCAAGTGATTTGGCGATTGGACATATGAAAAAGAAATGATGACATGTATTGCGAGTTATCTGGTCGACTACCCGCGACTTCACTTGCTATCGCCCCACAGACGGCCGATGACCATCGCCGGATGATTTTTCACTTGATACTGAAACTGGTTACGCCAGGGGTCCTTCCGGTCAAGCTGGACCAAAGCATCCTTGAGGTCCGCGACCGGCTCAGCGCAATCAAGACCGGGGTACCATATGCCGTAGTCGGCCAGCAGTCTGGTCTTCTCAACGCGACGCCTTGGCATGTGGAGGAACACCGGGTACAAGAACACGTCGACGTCACACTCGCGAGCTCGCATCCCGTCCAAAATGTACTGGCACAGGGATTGCCAAGCCTCGCCCGCTCGAATTCGACGTCGCTTGCGCTTGCTATGGAACGTCGCCAGGCCCGGATCTTGTCGCACCCGGTCGGGAGGAAGCACCAAGTAGTGGGATGCTTCCCAAATTGCTTGGCCGTGGATCCTGTTGAAATTCTTCACCCGGCCTAGCAAAGTGCCGATCCATGGAGTCAAGTGGAACACAAGTCCTATCTTGGAGTGTTCGAAGATTCTCCATGGTTCATTGCCGTACAGGCGGGAGATCTGCGACGACGTAATCAGGTCTGCCCTCCATGCAGACGCGGAAGGGGGTTTCTTGGCCGGTGGAACAAGCCAGGAGTCCGGACGAGAGAAAGACCGGGCCAGAAGCTGCTTGGTCAGGGTAGACCGGCGTAAACAGCCGATTTGCCCCGACGACCACGGCCAAGTGACTTCAAACGTCCGCGGCGGAAGGGAGCTGGTATCAACCGCCATGTTCTTCAATAAGGCGTACTTGTGAAGCCCGGATGTCCCGGGGAGAACCGAAGGCGCCGGCGTCGCGGATGTCGATACTGGTGCAGCGTCACTTGGCAGACCGGTCTTCTGCTCTGACCCCACTGTCGACGCCACTTGGACGAAACTGTCACGCAAATTCGTTCGTGACTTGGACTGGATGGGGATCATGAACTTGGAATCGCCGGACCCTTCGCTGGAGTCCTCCTCAGACGAAACCCCTGTGTTCTGGATTCGACTTGCAGTACGGCGCGAGGGCGCTCTACTTTCCGAGGGGCTGTAGATATCGTCCGTGTCTGAGTCCGAGTCCATGAGAAACGCCTGTGTCTTGGCTCTCTTATGGGACACTGCACGCTTCCCCCCGATTCCGGGTCCGCGCGCAGTGCCCCGCGCCCTTGAGCTACCCGGCGCGTCCGCTCGCTTCTTTGATTTTGATGTAATTTCGGGATGCTGAATATCAGCCAATGAGCGACGTCGGTCTTGGTCCTGCTTCAAGCGGTCTTGGTCTTGCCCCGAGGCGACTAAGGTTGCCGATGCGGACCAATCTACGCTGGAGGAAGCAGTAGAACACGGAGGTAGCAAGTTCATCAAGCGCTGGCGGCACTGGTCTAGTGCCACCTGACGACGACCCGACTCTTGCGTCCAAGCGTCGGACCTGTCTTGACAGGACCGGACCTTCCCGGTCTTGTCTTGAATCGCAATTTTCAACTCGGCAATGCGTCGCGCGAGGTCATCGCCTTGCATGCGCAGTGAAGTCGCGTCAAACTGTCCGTCCAGCTGCTGACGACGAACAAGTGCAAGTTGATCCCGGAGATGGGACTGATGAGCCTCCATACGGGACAGCTCATGGCGCGCGCTTATCAACTCCTCCAAAATGTGTCGGAGCTGGCCAACATGATCGTTGGACTGCCTATCGGCGTCAACTAAGGCACCTATTGCCTTGAAGACGCTGGGGGGATGAGAGCTGAAGGCAAACGAGGGTCAAGACAAGTACAAGACGAAGACCAAAGATGCGCACCTCGTGTTGCCTGGTGGGCCACCTGGGTCCTGAGACGCATGTTTTCTGCGATCATATCCTGCATCCGCGTGTCGGCTTCAGTCTGACACCCTTCCGATGTTTGAAGTGCATGAGAGTTACGTGGGCTGTCAGACCGAGCCGACCGGACAGGCGAAGCAAGGTGGGGCGACTCGGCGAATAGAGTTTCTGCAAGAACGACAAGAACAAGCGTCAAAGGGAAGCATAAGAAGATCAAGTGCAGTAAAGGCAGTACCTGACGCAGGTGTCGAATGTTTGGTCCATGGTGAAGAAGTGTGAGTGACCAAGGTCCAGTTGGTCAAGTGATGGGTGAGGTCAGACCGTTATCGTTGTGCGACATGGTCGGACTCAGGGGCGGCTGTGGTGAAGTGTACCACAAATTTGGTCACTTTTGGTCAAGGCAGTTGGTCGAATTTCGGATTGGTCTAAACAGGGGGGGCTTTTTAGCCTATCAAATTCAAGGAGTATCAAGAACGCTGGTCTTGGGTGAGTCACCTGACATTGGGTATTTTACATAATTTTGTGTGGGTACATTAGGGACCATAGGGAGGTAGTATTATTGGTTAGTTGCGTTTTTTCCAAGTAAGAGTCTTTTGGTTGCGGTTTTTCCAAGTAAGAGTCTTTTGGTTGCGGTTTTTCCAAGTCTACACCGCAGCAAGGGGTAGCCGTTTTCTTTTTACGTACATTAGTCGCCTCCGCCCACTGCGGAGTGTTTGGGGGCAGAGGGTTGAATTATCCCCTCTCGTCTATTATACCCGGTCTGGACGCGCCGCACGCGCACTTTGGCCACCGGAAGTCCCTCGACGGGAGTACGATTTGGCGATCTCGACACTTTAACTCAAGTACGTTTGGAACGTGCTATTCACTGGATTGGTCTTTACGTGGAGATATCTTTTGTGGAGTTTCACGGGCATATTGGGTCTTCACGTGGACATATTGGCTCATTGTAACATTGGTTGGAGTTTAGACCGGTTTTGGTCTTCTCTCATATTGGTCAGGGGCTAGACCGGTTGATCGGTCTACCCTCTATTATTTCGTATTGGTCAGGTCTAGATCGTTTGGACGATCTACCTATTGGAATTTATCTTTTGGAAGTGTTTCTGGTCTGTACGTACCTGGGGTGAAGAGTTCCGCCCTGGGTACACCTAGCCAGCACGGTCTCATATTCAAGACAGAATCAGATCGATCTGCGATCCCGATCCACCGAGCGTGTAACTAGCCCATTCCATCGGGTACACAAGGTGAGATGGTCTTAAGTGAATCGGACCAAGTGTCTCTGGATGATGACCGGTCGTCTGCCAGCAGCGGACGATCGGCCCAGATTTCGAGTGGAGGTCCGCGGGGTACCCCCCCGTATGTTGGAAGGCTGGGCACGATGGTGGTGGTCAGGTTGTCGATACAAATGTATTCGATTTCGAACATGACTCCACCACACAAACATCAAATTATGTTTGAGTATCATGATGCACCGATTTCGGGGCATTAAGGTCGAGAGAAGACATACGCTTCTCTCGCACGTGACTTTTACTGGCGAAACCAGTACAAGTGGGTACGAAAATACGTACGCGCTTGCGAGATTTGCCAGCGCGTTAAGCCTGCGCAGTCTGCACAGGCTCCTCTTCAATCTCTGCCGGTTCCGACAGAGTGTTGGAAGTCCATTTCAATGGACTTCGTATTCGGTCTTCCACCCGACAATAGTCGGAAGACTGGAATAGTGGTCCTTGTAGACCGTTTCAGTAAGATCGTACATCTTACTGCAGTATCAGCGAACGTAACCGCCGCTCAAACAGCGCGCATATTCGTTGATACGGTATTCCGTTTGCACGTAATGCCGGAAGACATTGTCTCGGATCGAGATCCGAGATTTACAGGACGTTTCTGGAAAGAAACGTTCTAATTGTTGGGAACCCAGTTGAAGATGTCAACTGCGGACCATCCGGAAACGGATGGGCAGACGGAACGGGTTAACCGCGTTCTCGGAGACATGTTGCGATCATACGCACATGCCTTTGAACAGTGGAGTGACTATCTGCCACTCACTGAATTTGCGATTAACAATTCGGTGCATGCTTCAACTAAGCATACACCGTTCTACGTGAATGCCTTAAGGCATCCACGAACGCCAGCTTTACTTGGCGGTACGCCAAATCTAAGTGGGGTAGGGACCCGCTCAAATTTTGAGCGAGTCAATGCGCAAGTTGCGACTGCAACTTGTGAACAAAACGATGACCCTTCTACTGAAAGTACAGTAGAAGCGGAAGCAGCTTCAAATGAAACTGAAGCTGCATACGATGAATATGTGTCTGCAGCAATGGCTGCAGACAACGAGGACAATGCACCTACTGCTGATAAAGCAGTAGATGAGTTCGTATTACAGCGCTAAGCTGTAATACGCTATATAAAAGATGCACTTGCCTCTGCTTTTGATAAGCAGAAGCAAAATGCAGACAAACAAGGAAGGAAGAACAAAAACTCCTTTCTGAAAGGTGAATTGGTATTATTAAGTACTACCAATTTGCCTACACATGCAATAAGCAACTTCCCTACAAGGAAGTTGCTTCCTAAGTACATTGGACCTTTCAAGGTCCAAGAGATTCGGGGGAATGCCTATACTTTAGACATTCCCACAGCAATGCGTCTCCACCCAACATTCTATGTTGGGCGGCTCAAACCGTATCATTCGTCTTCGTCTTACGACTAGACACATAACCACGGAAGATACCGTGCTTCTCTAAGTCTCCCAAGAGAGACTTGTAATCGGCTTACAGCCGTTGGTGAGCAGATCGGAGAGTCGTTACCTCCGCCTTCGACTGCTCAAGATCAGCCGTGCGCCGATCGAGCTCTCCCTTATAGCGGGAAAGCTCAATGTACAGAAGATCATTCTTCTGCTGGAGGGCAGTGTGCGCCCCGAGGATGTCGCAGACATCCTCGCGAAGAGACCGATATGTCTTCACACAGTGAGACATATCGCTGCTCAAGGAGGAATAACCCTCCTCGAGCTTGCGGAGCAAAGAACCATGCTCCGCAACAACAACGGCGAGGGAATTCTCAACCTCCGCCGCCCCTGATTGATAATCAGGGGAATAAGCGATACATTCTCGAGCGCTTGATCTCGAAGCGCTCGGTTCCTTCGAAGAAGGGGCAGCGTACCGAGTAGTTGGTACGCTGGCTGGGATATCCCCAAGAGTTCGATTCTTGGGGGCCGATTGAGGTTCTGAGGGACTACGCCCCAGACCTTTTGACTGAGTTTGAGAAGAAGAAGTCTCAAACTCATAATGCGAGGTAGCATCAACAGTAGGTGTTGATGCATTCAGGGTATCAATTAAACCCTGAATTTCGGCGGGTACGGAAAAAACACCGTATCCCCGCAACTCGTCCTCTGATAGACAAGGAGCGCCCTGCGTACACCGCAGGCAAACGAGGTGAGAAGGGACACCACACTTTAACCCTTCTTTGATGCAAGCATAATGGATGTATTCCATTTTGCCTGTTCGTGAGTGCTTTAAAAAGCGCTCACGCACTACGTGAACTTTATTCACGTAATCATGTGGGCTTTGTTGTAGTTGTCAACAAAAGAATTCCAACTCTGCGTCAGGGCGTCCTTATCGTCCCTGTTCTTCCTTGACCCTTTCCGGCTCGAATAATATCGAACCTGGAAAAAGAGGTCAATAAAGTACAGACGTCTATCGTCTGTACTTCGATCGAATCGACGTGACTGGATGTCTTCGCAGTCATCCATCACGTTGATATCGAACAACGCATACTGGCAGTCCCGTTTACGGTGACCGCCACTGTTGGGGGCAATAGCCCATCCAGGGGTCCAAAACCCCACTTTGTACGGAACATGTGGTTCCGTACGATGATACGCTTTAGAAGCGGCAGGCGCCGCTACTGTTCGAGCCCTTTTATCAGGCGTAGAACCGCCTGCTTCAACACCACGCTCCGGGGTTAAATCACCCCGACGTGGAGAAGTACTTGGTCCAGGTGGGGCTCTGCGTTCCCGCAACCACCTGTGATGATCATTGTCACTGTCATAGCAGACAGCGACACCAGAGTCGTCCTCGCAGTTAGGCGATGAGCACCTAGCGAGTTTCGACTCGCTAGATCCTTTCGTGGGGACAGCTGTATCCCCAACACTTTGTTCGGAGTCAGAACTCCCGAACATGGCCCTCTTGGCAACACGCCATTCGGAAGTTGCCATCGTGCGAGATGTTGCATTAGCAACATCTCCCTGTTTCTTGCCAGATGCCGCCTTAGCAGCATCTGTGGTCGAAGACGGTATGTCTTCCTATCTTTGCGTAGTTGACACTCAACACCTCAGCACCTAGTGCTGAGGCGGAGGAAGAAGCTCCTTCGATGTTTTCAGAGCGCTCTTTAGAGCGCCGCCGCGTGCCTTGACCATCGAGTCGATGGTCAATCAGTTGGTAAATGAGAACGACCAACAAGTGCCACCCATGATTGACCAAAATAAGAATTATTATTGGCCAACCACCTTAAGTGGGGGGTGATGTAATGGGGTGTCATTACATAATTGAAATTCAAGTTAGAATATCACAGTTTAATTTCAGATGCGTTGTCTGAAATTTAAATAAGAGATTATAAGATATTATAATCTAAGAAGGAAAAGTCGATTCGGTATAAACACCGAATCTTGCAGGTTAACTGATAGTACAGTAAGTTGAATACTTGATATTATTATATTAATTAGTTAGTTACTATACTATTAGCCTCTAAACCACCCATTAAATAAACACTCTTAATTTTGCGTTCTAGATAACAAGTGAATATTTATATTCACTTTTAGTATAGGATTAGTTGATAACAACTAATCCTACCCCTCTTTTATTGCGCGCTTCCTCGCACAACACAGTGTAGCCAGTAACAGGATCAGTCCTGTTACAGAGGATGCCTTAGTCTACCAACACAGGTGTTGGATTGACTACAAGTGCTACCAGATGTAGCCGGTGCGTAAACGCACGGTGCGGCTAGCGCACAGAGGAAGACTTTCCTTTAAGCGGCGTTCGCCGCTACTTAGCCGATACGCCCTTATGAAGGGCTTAGTAGGAGAGAGCTCTCCTACTCGGGGCCAAGATTCCCGGTTTGGTTTACTATTAGCTTTCGCTAATGCCTTAACGCAAGGCTCCCTTACTAAGGTTGTAGCTAAAGGAATGGCTCCCTTTACGCTACTGCACTCACAACACGCGCGACCGGTCGAGGTCGTGCGTCTGTAGTCGGTATAGTGAAATGTAAACTGAATGTATATTTAATATATAATTAGCCTAAATTAATTTAAACTAATGTAAACTATATGTATTACTAAGTAGAACTTACCGAATTCGTACCTAGCTAAAATGTAGTGTACACCACCTGTGTACCAACACGTGGCTGGCTGCCACGCCACCCCCCAAGGGCTCCTGCCCTGATTGGTTAAAATAACCAATGGTTCAAAACCTTTCGAACCAGTCAATACTGACCCCAACCGTAGTGTACTTACGTACACTTCCTACTAGATGTGACTCGAATGTAACCCTGTTACAGTTACCCTTCTTGTAGCCGGTGCGTACACGCACGGTGCGGCTAGCCCACAGAGGAAGACTTTCCTTTAAGCGGCGTTCGCCGCTACTTAGCCGATACGTCCTTATAAAAGGGCTTAGTAAGAGAGAACTCTCTTACTCGGGGCCAAGATTCCACTTTGGTTTACTAGTTAGCACAGCTAACGCCTTAACACAAGGCTCCCTTAATAAGGGGGTAGCTAAGGGAAGAACTTCTTTTACGCTACTACACTCACTGCGCGCGCGACCGGTCGAGGTCGTGCGTGCGTCCTGCAGTCTTTTGAGTGAAATGTAAACTGAATGTATATTTAATATGTAATTAGCCTAAATTAATTTAAACTAATGTAAACTATATGTAATACTAAGTAGAACTTACTAAATTCGTACATAGCCAAAATGTAATGTACACCACCTGTGTACTAACACGTGGATGGCTGCCACGCCTCCACCAAGGGATCCTGCCCCGATTGGTTAAAATAACCAATAGGTCCAAACCTTTCGGACCGGTCAATACTGACCCCAACCGTAGTGTACCCACGTGCACCACATACTAAATGTAACCATAATGTAACCCTGTTACATCCTCCCCCATCAAGACTATTGCTTACGCAATAAATCAATTTTAGTTGGAGAACTCCAACTGCCAGAACCACTGGCTAACCATGAGAACCATTAGTGGTGCTGAGGATGGAAACTATTCCGTTAACTTGGATGTGGATGCCCTTGGGGATATCTCCCCAAAGGCTGACCACTCCGACAGCGCCGAACGGCGCTGTCGGTCATCCAATCCATTCCCCACACGTGGGGAAAACGCGCTAACTCGTGCGCCACCTCTACCTACTACGGATGATGCATCCGGGTCGCCGAAGGCGACCATCACCAATGAACCGGACACGGTTCATGAAGCCCGACATGCCTTACCGGTACGGAAGGGACCTCGTGACCCTCAAGAGAAGGCTGAGAACGAGGTCAAGAGAAGTTTAGCCTCCTATACCCCTGGTCCAGCGGATGTACTGCCGCGTGAAATTGCGTGCCGGAAACAACTCCGGGCCAAACTGCTAACGCCTAAGCAGTTCACTGTCAAGTCCTACCGAACTCGCCTCGAGAAACAGGCACGCGGTGCCCTCGTAGAGATCCTCGGCGAGGTTCCCTACGTTCTCCTACGGGACGAAAGTGTCGAGGACGCGGAACGGGCATTACGCGCTTGGGCGGAAGGGGAGAAGCGCCTCCCCAACTTTGATGAGATGTACAACAGCTTTTCCGAGCCCGACGATCGGGTAGAGAGAGCGTTACGCTTGGCATATGCCCAGGCCAAAGCGCAAGGGCAATTACCTGCCTCTTACTACACGCGCCCTGCTCTCGATGTGGTGCTGGAGAGCAATGCAAACTCTGCATCTGACTGCGGCAAACACCCAGCTACTGGGAGTGAAGGGGCTTTTTCCGCCCCTTTGGTAGTTGACCCGCAGCGGGATTCTCCCGCTCGAAAGAGTCAACGACGTTACGGCAATCTTGCTGCAGGGGAGTTTCGGACTCCCACGAACTCTGGGAATGTGGATAACCTTTACACTTCACCAGGTACTGGGTCTCGCCCCGGTGGTGGCGTCGTGCAATCAGACGTTCCACATGGTAATGTGGAGTACCCTCCGTATCGAGTACTGGAGGAGGAGGTCGCGCTATTGCGACGTGAGTTCCACGAGCGCTGTGATCGACACAGCCGTCGCATCCAAGATGTCCAGGAGGGACTATGCGACGAGGGGAGTGCGAATGAACGCATCTAGGGGCGGCTTGCCTCTCTCGAATCCGTCGTTGCGGAGTTTCATGGTCGCATTTCGACCCTGTCGGAGATGTTCCGACCTGTCGTGCCTTTCGGCTGTCCGACTTCTCACCCTCCTCCAAGAGGGGACCCTCCTCCGGGTTCTGTTATGGATTAAGCATACCCACATAGAAGGTTGGATGCGTACGCATCGCCTTCGGGGTGTCCAAGGTATACGACAAGCCCTTTCGGGCTAGTACCATTAAAGGCCCCACAAACCTGGGGCGCAGTTTATTCCGCAACACGTTGGAAACTGCATGTGTAGAAAGATTTTTAGCGTTTAATAAAACACTTTCTCCTACTTTGTACACTTTTCGTTACGCCGCCCCTTGCGGTCAGCCTGCTCCTTCTGCTTGTCTTGGCTTTCCGCAATGGCATCGCAAACGTGTCGTAAGACACTAAGGCGCGTCGATAAAACTTATCGATGTGCTTTCGCACAGATACATGGCTGACATCAGGGAATCCTTCCCCCTCAAACCCTGGTCCACACACACGTGGCGTCAATGGAACCCTCGGATTCTCTAATCCGTTCACGTAAAACGGGGTAAGCCCCGTAGATGCATGGACCGAATTGTTTATAGCAAATTCGGCCATAGGATGATCTCACTCCAACTGTTTGGAGAATCCGGACATAAAATCCGGAGAATATCCTCTACAACGCGATTAACACGTTCGGTTTGTCAGTTCGTCTGCGGATGATACGCAGTGGACATGAGGAGCTTGGTGCCCAGAACCTTAAACAACGCTCCCCAAAACTGTCCCGTAAAACGGGGGTCCCGATCCGACACAACGGAATCGGGTAGACCATGATGTCGAAAGACACGATCTAGGAACACTTTTGCTGTTCCTTGTCCATCTATGGACTCTGGCACCGCCGCCAGGTGAACCATCTTGCTCAAACGGTCTACAAAGACCAATATACCGGTGTTCCCGGCCTTATCATTCGGAAAACCGAAGATAAAATCCATACTAATGGATTTCCAACAGTCCGTTGGAACGGACAAGCTCGCCCGAGGCGCAGCTGAACTTACAGAGGGTTCAACCCTCTGACACGTCTCACAGGTGCGTATATACGCACCGACACACTTATACATGTTGGGCCACCAATACAAAGCGCTTAAAGAGCTGTAGGTCTTATCCCGACCTAAATGACCCCAGGTAGGGGGTCATGTGCCTCAAATAGGACTCTATACTTTAGTTCCTCATCATGAGGAACAACCACCCGCGGAGTGTCCTCCGCGCATGTGTTATAATATAGATAACGGTCACACCTGTAACGGTGTAACCGAGCTTTAGCTCGACTTGACAGGGTTAGCTCAGAAGATCCAAGTCCCTTTGCACCCAACGCGCTGATAAGCGCCGTACACTGTGGGTCTTTCTCATACGCCTGGCGTATGAGATCCACCACAGACGAGGTGACGAATGTCGCGTGAGCGATTTCGTAATCGGGACGACGCGATAACGCGTCTGCAAGCACGTTCTGCTTGCCAGGTTTATACTTAACCTCAAAGTTATACTCCGCAAAGAAGGAGAGCCAGCGGGCCATCCGTTGGGAGAGATGAGGCGACTTTGTCGCTGTCCGTAAGGAGGCGTGGTCAGTATAAACCACGAACGGCTTAGAGCCGAGTAGGTGAACCCTAAACTTTACAAGGGCATACTTCATTACAAGTAGCTCCTTGTCATGAACGGGATAATTCCGTCCCGCAGCTTTAAGCTGCCTTAAACGCAATTACGCGTTCCCTTTCCTGAATCGTATGCTTGTAACAAAGCACATCCGATTGCGAAATCGGAGGCGTCGCAGACGACACTAAATGGTTTCCCAGAATCTGGGAGAGCAAGAACGGGAGCTTTCAACAAGCTCCCTTTTACCGCTTCAAAAGCGTTTTGGTGTTTGGTTTCCCAACACCAATCAACGTCCTTCTTAAGACGGTCGGTTAATGGCTTTGCCATTTCAGCGTAGTTCTCGCTGTACTTGTGTAGATAATTGGCTAATCCAAGCCACTTCCCGTAAATCTCTAAGATTTACAGGCGAAGACCACTCCACAATGGCATTCACCTTCGCGGGATCCGCCCGCACCCCACCCTTACCGATGAAGCATCCGAGGAAAGGAATTTCCTCAGCACCAAAGATACATTTTGATGCGTTTTCATATAGCTTATGCTCCCGCATACATTCGAGAACCGCTCGAAGGTGTATCAGGTGCGTCTGAACATCAGACGAGTCGCCTTCCGCACGACTATGAACGAATATATCGTCGGAGTACGTCTGAGCGTACTTTCTATGAGCGCGGAAGAGTTGAGTCACCAAGCGATTAAACGTCGCTGGTGCATTTGAAAGCCCCTGTGGCATAACAAGCCACTCCCACATCATGCCACTAGGCGTGCTGACCGCTGTAAGCGGAATATCGGATGCTCGCATGAGCACCTGATAATACCCGTCCACCATATCTAAGGCGTTGTAAACAGTACAGCCTGCCATATTATTCTGGAGGACATCCTTCCGAGGAATCGGAGTTTGCATTGGTACAGTAGCTGCATTCAGCTTATTGTACACATGCACAATGCGCCACTTTCCGTTCGGTTTACGAACACAAAAAGTGGGAGATGAGTGGGGAGACTTGCTCTCCCGTATCATCCCTGCCTCTTCTTTCCCCTTGAAGAATGCGTCGATGACGTAGCATTGCTCCTTAGGGAGAGGCCACTGCCTAGTGACGCAGTATTTGGTTCCAGGAACCAAATCAATTTCATGTCGGACTCCCGAATCCAGTGGTAACCCCATCGGCGGGTTGTCACTAATGACATCTCCAAATTCCTTTAGTAAGGAATGGTAAGGGTCCTCAGGATCCGCCAGGATCTTGAGACCGCTTCGGGCATTCAATGCCTGTTTGGTTTGCACCAAAACTGACTCGTCCATCGTGGATGAGGAGTTCCACTCCTCTTCCGGACGCAATACGACAACCTCGTCGATTTCACCTGCTTTCACAGCAGTCTCCAACTCGTTGAAGGAAATCTCCTCCAACGACAACAGTTCGCCTACCCCAGGCAACCGTTCCAGGCTTACGCCTCCGTGACAACACCTGTCACGCTATTCAGCATCCGATAGGACTGCTGACTACTGTTCTCGGGACTCATCCTGGTACCCAGATGGGGCGAGTCAATTGCCCCATCTATTGGAAGCGCATCGCGCCTATCCACAGAGGTCTCTAGCTCTACCACCGCTGAATCGCTGGTCTCACCTAATAAGGCGTGGTCGGAATCATTTCCGACGTGCGAAAGAGACGAACTACGGGTTTCTTCGCTTGGAAACGCCTCGCGCTTAACCACAGGGGTCTTTACCCCTACCACTGGAGTCGCAACTTGTTCGCCGAACACGGCGTGGTCGGAATCAGTTCCGACCTGCAGAAGAGACGAACTTCGGGTCTCTTCTCTAAGCTCCTCGCGCTTAACCTCAGAGGAGTCCACCTCTACCACTGGCGACTCACCAGTCTCGCCTATCTCGGCGTGGGGATTAACCGCCGAATCCCCCTCGTCAAGGAACATTTCCTTGACCCCATTGGGACTGATCATCTCATACATCCCAATCTCTGGCATCTCACGCCAGTATCGCTTTTGCGATCGAGCAAAGGTGGGTTCATGACTCGCCAATTCTTCACCCGACCGCGGGTGCGTTGAGCCAATGGACTTAGACTTCCAGTGTATCCATGGCTCGTGGTGTTCCAGCCACTTGATACCCAGAATGAGGTCATACCTCGAGTCCAAATCCAGGACTAGGCAACGTTCTAATCTGTCGAAGTCTTCAAACTTCAGCTTAAGGTCAATCGAGACAATGGGTACAGAAACCTGTACGCCCGTCGCAAGACGCACCGTGACAACGTCACGAGAACGTGCCTCTAGGGCCTCGGCATACAGCCGACTCTTCACAACAGAAGCCCGTCTGACATAATTGTCAGACGCTCCAGAGTCTATCAAGACTCTCCAAGGCTTATCGAAGCCTTTCACTTCCGCAAGGACTACCAGCAAACCTGGCTGGTACACCAACTCGGTGCTAGAAAGCACCATTTCCCTCGGGGTTTTGTGCTGTCGTCCCCTACCCTGGGGCTTAACAGCACTGAGGGATCCCCCAGTAGGGCTCCCGCACCTACTGGGAGCCGTCGTTTCCCGACGGCTTGGGCGAGGGCTTCTTCCCTACCCTCGGCCCCTTAAAGCGAATATCTCGCTGGGGATTTTTCGGACATCTGTTCCGCAGATGATCCGTGCTTCCACACAGGAAGCATCTTAGCGGCCCATGCCGCTGCAGCATTGCAAGGAGCTCCGCTTCGAAGTCCTGCGGAAGGGAGTAGGAGTGATTCCTAGCGGGAGGTTTCACTTCCGCTTCTACCTGACTCAGGTCCATGGTTTCGGTACCCACCTTAGAGGAACGAAAGTTCCTCTCGGCGTTGAACGCTATCTTAAACGCCCCCCCC
>CM047584.1:13134063-13217259 GCA_026184515.1 Peronosclerospora sorghi
GCTTACCTGGCGGCGGTGCCAGAGTCCATATATGGACAAGGAACAGCGAAAGTGTTCCTAGACCGTGTCTTTCGACAGCATGGTCTACCCGATTCCGTTGTGTCGGATCGGGATCCCCGTTTTACGGTACAATTCTGGGGAGCGTCGTTTAAGGTGCTAGGCACCAAGCTCCTCATGTCCACTGCGGATCATCCGCAGACGGACGGTCAGACGGAACGCTTTAACCGCGTTGTGGAGAATATTTTCCGGCGTTTATGTCCGGATTCTCCAAAGACTTGGAGTGAGATGCTTCCGATGGCCGAATTTGCTATAAACAATTTGGTACATGCATCTACGGGGTTTACTCCGTTTTACGTGAACGGATTAGTGAATCTGAGGGTTCTGTTGACGCCACGTGTATGTGGCCCAGGGCTTGAGGGGGGAGGATTCCCCGATGTCAGCCCTGTATCTGTGCGAAAGCACATCGATAAGTTTTTATCGACGCGCCTTGGTGTCTTACGACACGTCTGCGATGCCATGGCGGAAATCCAATACAAGCAGAAGGAGAAAGCTGACTGCAAGGGGTGGAGTAACAAAAAAGTGTACAAAGTAGGAGAAAGTGTTTGATTAAACGCTAAAAATCTTCCTACATATGCAGTTTTAAACGTGTTGAGGAATAAACTGCGCCCCAGGTTTGTGGGGCCCTTTAAGGTATTAGCCCGAAAGGGCTTGTCG
The DNA here is from genome assembly GCA_026184515.1 of Peronosclerospora sorghi. Classification (NCBI taxonomy): domain Eukaryota; phylum Oomycota; class Peronosporomycetes; order Peronosporales; family Peronosporaceae; genus Peronosclerospora; species Peronosclerospora sorghi. The sequence goes on from CM047584.1 coordinate 13,134,778, forward strand.
TATACCTTAGACACCCCGAAGGCGATGCGTACGCATCCAACCTTCAATGTGGGTATTCTTAAGCCATACCGGACCCTGAGGCGGGTCCCCTCTCGGAGGAGGGTGAGAAGCCGGATAGCCGAAAGGCGCGACAGGTCGGAACATCTCCGACAGGGTTGAAATACGACCCTGAAGCTCCGCAACGAGAGACTCGAGGGAGGAAAGCCTCCCCTCGATGCGTTCATTCGCACTCCCTTCGTTGCGGATCCCCTCCTGAGCATCTTGGATGCGACGGCTGTGCCGATCACAGCACTCGTGGAAGTCACGTCGAAATAGCGCGACCCCCTCCTCCAGTGCTCGATACGAAGGGCACTCCACATTACCATGTGGAACGCTTGATGGCACGACGCCATCACCGGGGTGAGACCCAGTACCTGGTGAAGTGGAAAGGGTATCCACATTCCCAGAGCTCGTGGGAATACGAGACTCCCCAGCGGCAGGATTGCCGTGACGTAGTTGACGCTTTCTAGCGGGAGAATCCGACTGAGAGTCAACAACAAAAGGAGCTGAAGAAGCCCCTTCACTCCCAGTAGTTGGGAGTTCCCGGAGGCAGATGCTGTACTTTCATTGCTCTCCGGCACCACATCGAGAGCATAGCGCGTATAAAAGGGGGAAGGTAGTTGCCCTTGCGCTTTGTCCTGAGCATAGGCCAAGCGTAGCGCCCTCTCTACCCGAACGTCGTGTTCGGAAAAGCTGTTGTACAGCGCATCGAAACTGTGGAGGCGTTTCTCCCCTTCCGCCCAGGCGCGGAATGCCTGTTCTGCGTCTTCAACTCTTTCGTCCCTCAAGAGAACAAAGGGAATCTCGCGGATGATATTCACGAGGACACCGCGTGCCTGCTTCCCGAGGCGCGTTCGGTAGGACTTAACGGTATAATGTTTGGGCGTTAGTAGCCGGGCACGGAGTTGGTTCCGACGCGCAATTTCACTCGGCAGTATAGCCGCTGGACCAGGGGTATAGGAGGCTAGACCTCTCTTGACCGCCTGCTTAGCCCTCTTTTGAGGGTCGCGAGGTACGTTCCGTGCCCGTACGGCACGTCGGGCATCTTGAACCAAGGACGGTTCATTGGTGGTGGTCGCCTGTGGCAACCGGGAGGTATCACCCCTAGCGGGTAACGGTGGCGCACGAGTTAGTGCGTTTTCCCCACGTGTGGGGAATGGGTTGGATGACCGACAGCGCCATTCGGCGCTGTCAGCGTGGCCAGCCGTTGAAGAGATCTCCCCAAGGGCATCCACTTCCGAGTTGTCGGAAACGTTTTCGTCCATAGCACCACTGAAGGTGTACAATGGACAGCCAGAGGTACTGGCGTTGGACTTCTCCGACAAGATTTTGATTATTGCGTAAGCAATAGTCTTGATGGGGGAGGATGTAAGGGGGTTACATTCGAGTTACATTTAGTGTTGGTGTACAAGAGTACACTACGGTTGAGGTCAGTATTGACCGGCTTGAAAGGTTTTGAACCTTTGGTTATTTTAACCAATCAGGGCAGGGGTCCTTGGTGTGGTGGTGTGTCAGTCATCCACGTGTCGGTACACAGGTGTGTACACTACATTTTAGCTAGGTACGAATTTGGAATATTCTACTTAGTATTACATATAGTTTATATTAGTTTAAATTAATTTAGGATAATTACATATTAAATATATTCAGTTTACATTTCACTCTAAAGTGCAGTCGCGCGACCTCAACCGGTCGCGCGTGCAGTGAGTGTCGTAGGTAAGAGGGAGCCCTCCCTTTACTTACACCCCGTAAAGGGAACACAGCCGTTAAGGCTAATTAGTAAACCAACCCGGGAATCTTGGCCCCGAGTAGGAGATCTCTCCTACTAAGCCCTTTATAAGGGCGTATCGGCTAAGTAGCGGTAGATACCGCTTAAGGGAAGAGTCTTCCTCTGTGCGCTAGCCGCACCGTGCGTATACGTACCGGCCACACACATGACGCCCCTACCGGGGGTCATTTAGGTCGGGATAAGACCTACAGCGCTTTAAGCGCTTTGTATTGGTGGCCCAAAATGTATAAGTGGGTCGGTGCGTATATACGCACCTGTGAGACGTGTCAGAGGGTTGAACCCTCTGTAAGTTCAGCTGCGCCTCGGGCGAGCTTGTCCGTTACGGAGTGTTGGAAATCGATTAGTATGGATTTCATCTTCGGTTTTCCGAAGGATAAGGCCGGTAACACCGGCATTTTGGTTTGTAGACCGTTTGAGCAAGATGGCTTACCTGGCGGCGGTGCCAGAGTCCATTGATGGACAAGGAACAGCGAAGGTGTTTCTAGACCATGTCTTTCGACAGCATGGTCTACCCGATTCCGTTGTATCGGATCGGGATCCCCGTTTTACGGGACAGTTTTGGGGGGGGGGAGATGTTTAAGGTTCTGGGCACCAAGCTCCTCATGTCCACTGCGGATCATCCGCAGACGGACGGGCAAACCGAACGTGTTAATCGCGTTGTAGAGGGTATTCTCCGGAGTTTATGTCCGGATTCTCCAAAGACTTGGAGTGAGATGCTTCCTATGGCCGAATTTGCTATAAACAATTTGGTCCATGCATCTACGGGGCTTACTCCGTTTTACGTGAACGGATTAGTGAATCCGAGGGTTCCGTTGACGCCACATGTATGTGTAGCCCAGGGCTTGACGGGGGGGGATTCCCTGATGTAAGCCCTGTATCTGTGCGAAAGCACATCGACAAGTTTTTATCAACGCGCCTTAGTGTCTTACGACACGTCTGCGATGCCATGGCGTAAATCCAAGACAAGCAGAAGGAGCAAGCGGACCGCAAGGGGCGGCGTAACGAAAATATATATAAAGTAGGAGAAAGTGTTTTATTAAACGCTAAAAATCTTTCTACACATGCAGTTTTAAACGTGTTGCGGAATAAACTGCGCCCCAGGTTTGTGGGGCCTTTAATGGTACTAGCCCGAAAGGGCTTGTCGTATACCTTGGACACCCCGAAGGCGATGCGTACGCATCCAACCTTCTATGTGGGTATGCTTAATCCATACCAGAACCTGGAGGCGGGTCCCCTCTTGGAGGAGGGTGAGAAGTCGGACAGCCGAAAGGCACGACAGGTCGGAACATCTCCGACAGGGTCGAAATGCGACCATGAAACTCCGCAACGACGGATTCGAGAGAGGCAAGCCGCCCCTCGATGCGTTCATTCGCACTCCCCTCGTCGCAGAGTCCCTCCTGGACATCATGGATGCGACGGCTGTGTCGATCACAGCGCTCGTGGAACTCACGTCGCAATAGTGCGACCTCCTCTTCCAGTTCTCGATATGGAGGGTATTCCACATTACCATGTCGAGCGCCTGATGGAACGACGCCATCATCGGAGTGAGACCCAGTACCTGTTGAAGTGGAAAGGCTATCCACATTTACAGAGTTCTTGGGAGTCAGAGAATTCCCTACAGAAGGATTGACGTGACGTCGTTGACGCTTTCGAGCGGGAGAATCCCGCTGCGAGTCAACGACCAAAGGGGAGGAAGAAGCCCCTTCACTCCCAGTAGCTGGGAGTTTGCCGGAGGCAGATGCAGAGTTTGCATTGCTCTCCGGCACCACTTCAAGAGCAGGGCGCGTGTAGTAAGAGGCAGGTAATTGCCCCAGCGCTTTGGCCTGGGCATACGCCAAGCGAAACGCCCTCTCTACCCGAACGTCATGTTCGGAATATCTGTTGTACAGATCATCAAAGTTGGGGAGGTGATTCTCCCCTTCAGCCCAAGCGCGGAATGCCCGCTCGGCCTCCTCGACATCCTCGTCTTGCAGAAGTACGAAGGGAAACTCGTGGAGGGGCTCAACGACGGCACCCCGTGCCTGTTTCCCGAGGCTTGCAAGGTATGATTTCACAGTGAACTGCTTGGGTGTTAGCAGTTTTGCCCGGAGTTGTTTCCGGCGCGCGAGCTCACGCGGCAGTTCATCCGCAGGGCCGGTGATATGGGAGGCTAAACCTCTCTTGACCTCGTTCTCAGCCTTCTTTTGAGGGTCACGAGGTCCCTTCCGTACCGGTACGGCACGTCGGGCTTCCTGAGCCGTGTCTGGTTCATTGGTGATGGTCGCCTTCGGCGACTCGGATGCATCATCCGCAGTTGGTAGAGGTGGCGCACGAGTTAGTGCGTTTTCCCCACGTGTGGGGAACGAGTGGACTGCCGACATCGCCGTTCGGCGTTGTCGGAGCGGTCAACCTTTGGGGAGATATCCCCAAGGGCATCCGCTTCCGAGTTATCGAAATAGTATCAATCCTCTTCCCAAGGTGAATCCTCAGAACCACTAAAGGTGCTCATGGTTAGCCAAAAGCTCTGGCAGTTGGAGTTCTCTAACTAAAATTGATTTATTGCGTAAGCAATAGTCTTGATGGCGGAGGATGTAACAGGGTTACATTCTGGTTGCATTTAGTTATGTTGTGTACGTAAGTAAACTACGGTTGGGGTCAGGATTGACCGGTCCGAAAGGTTTGGACCTATTGGTTATTTTAACCAATCAGGGCAGGAGCCCTTGGTGGAGGCGTGGCAGCCTGCCACGTGTTAGTACACAGGTGATGTACATTACTTTTTTGCTAGGTACGAATTTAGTAAGTTCTACTTAGTATTATATATAGTTTACATTAGTTTAACTTAATTTAGGCTAATTACATATTAAACATTCAGTTTACAAAACACGCCAATCCAGCTAGACGCACGACCTCGACCGGTCGCGCGTGCTGTGAGTATTTGTAGCCAAAAGGAATACCTCCTTTAGCTACTCCCTTTCTAGGGGAAGCCTTGTCTCAAGCCGTTAGTTAAGTCTAACAAGTAAACCAAGGGAAATCTTGGCCCCGAGTAAGAGAGCGATATCTTACTAAGCCCTTTTACAAGGGCCTATCGGCTAAGTAATGGCACATCGCCGCTTAAGGAAAGTCTTCCTCTGTGCGCTAGCCGCACCGTGCGTGTACGCACCGGCTACTAGTTACGTCTAGACGGGTCCTTCGTTCTCGTCTCTCTCCGGCGCAGGGGCGTCCACCTTGTCACAGAAAAGCCTTGGGTAGCGTCCAACATGTAGAGGCTAGGGCTCAAGCCGTCATGCCTCCAATTTCACCGCCTGAAAAATGTCGGTATGTAAAGCTGCTATTTTAACCAATGATACAGTCGAATAGTTTTTTTTACTTAAATGTAAAAGCGCTATTTGTAACCAATGAAAAGAAATAGATAGTACAGTTCAATTTCGCTTAGATACGGGATCATCGATGCGGACATGAATTCTGTTATTATATAGATTAAATTATAGGGAGAGCCTGCGGATGCGCGCTACCGCGCCTAAGTGAAGTCGAACTACACTATCGATTTCTTTTAATTGGTTACAAATAGCGCTTTTACAGTTAAGTAAAAAAACTATTCGACTTTATCATTGGTAAGAAATAGTAGCTTTACATACCGACATTTTTCAGGCGGTGTAATCTATATATAAAAAAGAATACCGTCTGTACGATGGTTCTTTTCCAGCCTTTTGATTCTGTGGTGCTCTGTCAGTGGGGGAGTAGTGCGGTGCGGTTAGCTGGGGGAAAAATAGCGAAAACATAGGTCGAGAACCACCCGGTGCTTCTCGCCCTATGTTTTTGCTACCCTAACCCTGGAAATACATGGGGGTAAGTTTTGTAGACGGACAGACGGTTTTTATTCCTTGCCCCGTCGGTACGACGGGTACCTACACTTGTACAATATAATATAGGGAGTTAGTAAATCGACGTACATTTCTGTACGTGGATTTACCAATTCCCTTTTTTTATAGAAATTTTATAGAATAGGACAATTTTTGGCAGTGTTTCACATAAAAGGACGTTTTTTTATTAATTTCACAGAATAGGTCACTTTTTAAAGTGGTGGTAAATACACGTACTGAAACATTCCGATAGTAATATCATTAGTAATATCCAGTATTGTGTAAGGGAGTATAGGGAATGGATTCGGTATGACGCGGAAGGGTCAGATGAAGCTGAAGCTAATGGAGACTAAGAGAATATAACCATCCATTCATGCAAAGTGCACAATCTCGCAAACGACTTCGTCAGATGAAGAGTTAAGTGCAAACAACATAAACAATACATACGATAAAACAGGGTGTTTGATAAATTCTGCGTTATCATTTAGGATGCTGCGGTGGGAAAATGGTGCTGCGCTGCGGTGGCACAGCACATTTTGTCGTCGATAGAGACATCCGTCCAAAATTCACGAAACTTGTACGATGCATCGACCGATTTGATCTTCAAAGCCACCATGAACGCCACTCGTGCCTGCAGATTCAAACAGCGATGCAGCGGAAGCTTTAAACCAGTGATTGTAAGAGTATGACCATCCACGTCACCAAACGTTGTCACATCGAACAGGCACAAGTTCTGCGTATTCGGCAAAGGTATGCTGCTGAGGATGTAGCCGGTGCGTACACGCACGGTGCACGGTGCACGGTGCTAGCGCACAGAGAAAGACTTTCCTAAGGCGGCGATGTGCCGCTACTTAGCCGATACGCCTTTATAAAAGGGCTTAGTAAGAGAGTACTCTCTTACTCGGGGCCAGGATTTCTCTTTGGTTTACAAGTTAGCACAAGCTAACGCCTAGAATCAAGGCTACCTTAATAAGGGGGTAGCTAAGGGAAGGACTTCCCTTACACTACAACACTCACTCCGCGCGCGACCGGTCGAGGTCGTGCGCCTAGCAGTCTTCAGAGTGAAATGTAAACTGAATGTATATTTAATATGTAATTAGCCTAAACTAATTTAAACTAATGTAAACTATATGTAATACTAAGTAGAACTTACTGAATTCATACCTAGCCAAAATGCAGTGTACACCACCTGTGTAACAGGACTGATCATGTTACGTGCTTACACTGTGTTGTGCGAGGAAGCGCGCAATACAAAAGGGATAGGACTAGTTGATGACAACTAATCCTATACTAAAAGTAAATATAAATATTCACTTATCTGTTAGAACGCAAAATTAAGAGTGTTTATTAAATGGGTGGTTAGCGGCTAATACTATAGTAATTACCTAACTACTATAATAATATCAAGTATTCAACTAACTGTACTATTAGTTAACCTGCAAGATTCGGTATTTATACCGAATCGACTTTTCCTTCGTAGATTATAATAACTTATAATCTCTTATTTAAATTTCAGACAACGCGTCTGAAATTTAACTGTGATATTCTAACTTGAATAAATTATGTAATGGCACCCCATTACATCACCCCCCACTTAAGGTGGTTGGCCAATAATAATTCTTATTTTGGCCAATCATGGGTGGCACTTGTTGGTCGTTCTCATTTACCAACTGATTGACCATCGACTCGATGGTCAAAGCACGCGGCGGCGCTCTAAAGAGCGCTGCTGAAAACATCGAAGGAGATTCTTCCTCCGCCTCATCACTAGGTGCTGAGGTGTTGAGTGAAAACAGTGACGCTGCATTAGCAGCGTCAACTACGCAAAGGTCGGAAGACGTACCGTCTTCGACCACAGATTCTGCTAAGGTGGCATCTGACAAGAAACAGGGAGATGTTGCTAATGAAACATCTCGCACGATGACAACACCCGAATGGTGTGTTGCCAGGAAGGGTTCTTCCATGTTCGGAGACAGTTATGACTCCGAACAAAGTGAACGGGGGATAGCTGTCCCCGCGAAAGGATCTAGCGAGTCGAACCTCGCTAGGTGATCATCGCCTAATAGCGATGATAACTCTTGTGTCGCTCTCAGCTATGACAGCGACAATGAACATCACAGATGGTTGCGGGAACGCAGAGCCCCGCCTGGACCAAGTACTTCTCCACGTCGGGGTGATTTAACCCCGGCGCGTGGTGTTGAAGCAGGCGGTGTTCCGCCTGCTAAAAGAGCTCGAACAGAAGCGGCGCCTGCCGCTTCTGAAGCGTATCATCGTACGGAACCACATGTTCCGTACAAAGTGGGTGGGGTTTGGGCCCCTGGATGGGCTATTGCCCCCAACAGTGGCGGTCACCGTAAGCGGGACTGCCAATATGAGTTGTTCGATATCAACGTGCTGGATGACTGCGAAGACATCCAGTCACGTCGATTCGATCGAAGTACAGACGATAGACGTCTGTACTTTATTGACCTCTTTTTCCAGGTTCGATATTATTCGAGCCGGAAAGGGTCAAGGAGGAACAGGGACGATAAAGACGCCCTGACTCAGAGTTGGAACGCTTTTGTTGACAACTACAACAAAAGCCCAGATTATTACGTAAATTAAGTTCGCGTAATGCGCGAGCGCTTTTTAAACCACTCGCGAACAGGAAAAATGGAATACATCCATTTTGCTTGCATCAAAGAAGGGTTGGACTGTGGTGTCCTTTCTCACCTCGTTTGCCCGCGATGTCCGCAGGGCGCTCCTCGTATGTCAGAGGAGGAGTTGCGGGGGTACGGTGGTTTTTCCGTACCCGCCGAAATTCAGGGCTTAATCGATGCCCTAAATGCATCTACACCTAGTGTTGATGCTACTTCGCATTATGAGCTTGAGACTCCTTCTCAAACTCAGTTAAAAGGTCTGGGGCGTCGGCCCTCAGAACCTCAATCGTCTCCCAAGAGTGGAACTCTTGGGGGTAAACCAGCCAGCGTACTAAGTACTCGGTACGCTGCCCCTTCTTCGATGGAACCGAGAGCTTCGAGATTAAGCGCTCGAGAATGTATCGCTTATTCCCCTGATTATCGATCCGGGGCGGCGGAGGTTGAGAATTCCCTCTCCGTTGTTGTTGCGGAGCATGGTTCTTTGCTCCGCAAACTCGAGGAGGGTTGTTCCTCCTTGAGCAGCGATATGTCTCACTATGTGAAGACATATCGGTCTCTTCGCGAAAATGTCCGCGACATCCTCGGGGCGCACACTGCCCTTCAGCAGAAGAATGATCTTCTGTGCATCTAGCTTTCCCGCTGTAAGGAAGAGCTCGATCGGCACAAGGCTGATCTTGAGCAGTCGAAGGCGGAGGTAATGACTTTCCGGTATGCTCATCAACGGCTGGAAGCCGATTACAATTCTCTCTTGGGAGACTTGGAGAAGCACGGTATCTTCCGTGGTTATGTGTCTCTTTGTAAGACGAAGACTAGTGATACGGCTTGAGACGCCCAACATAGAATGTTGGGTGGAGCCGCATTGCTCTGGGAATGTCTAAAGTATAGGCATTCCCCCGAACCTCTTGGACCTTGAAAGGTCCAATGTACTTAGGAAGCAACTTCCGTGTAGGGAAGTTGCTTATTGCATGTATAGAAAAATTGGTACTACTTAATAATACCAATTCGCCTTTCAGAAAGGAGTTTTTGTTCTCCCTTCCTTGCTTGTCTGCATTTTGCTTCTGCTTGTCCAAAGCAGAGGCAAGTGCATCTTTTACATAGCGTATTACAGCTTGGCGCTGTAATACGAATTCATCTACTGCTTATCAGCAGTAGGTGCATTGTGCTCGTTGTCTGCAGCCATTGCTGCAGACACATATTCATCATATGCAGCTTCAGTTTCATTTGAATCTGCTTCCGCTTCTACTGTACTTTCAGTAGAAGGGCCATCGTTTTGTTTACAAGTTGCAGTTGCAACTTGCGCATTGACTCGCTCAAAATTTGAGCGGGTCCCTCCCCCACTTAGATTTGGCGTACCGCCAAGTAAAGCTGGGGTTCGTGGATGCCTTAAGGCATTCACGTAGAACGGTGTATGCTTAGTTGAAGCATGCACCGAATTGTTAATCGCGAATTCAGTGAGTGACAAGTAGTCACTCCACTGTTCAAAGGCATGTGCGTATGATCGCAACATGTCTCCGAGAACGCGGTTAACCCATTCCGTCTGCCCATCCGTTTCCGGATGGTCCGCAGTTGACATCTTCAACTGGGTTCCCAACAATTAGAACGATTCTTGCCATAAACGTCCTGTAAATCTCGGATCTAGATCCGAGACAATGTCTTCCGGCATTCCGTGCAAACGTAATACCGTATCAACGAATATACGCGCTGTTTGAGCGGCGGTTACGTTCGATGATACTGCAGTAAGATGTACCATCTTACTGAAACGGTCTACAAAGACCACTATTCCGGTCTTCCGACTATTGTCGGGTGGAAGACCGAATACGAAGTCCATTGAAATGGACTTCCAACACTCTGTCGGAACCGGCAGAGATTGCAGCGGAGCCTGTGCAGACTGCGCAGGCTTAACGCGCTGGCAAATCTCGCAAGCGTGTACGTATTTCCGTACCCACTTGTACTGGTTTCGCCAGTAAAAGTCACGTGCGAGAGAAGCGTATGTCTTCTCTCGACCTTGATGCCCCGAAATCGGTGCATCATGATACTCAAACATAATTTGATGTTTGAGATCATCGTCGTTTGGAACGACGATGCGACTTTCATCTTTTTGGTCTGTGCTGTAAAGCAGCAGACCATCGTGCAGTCGATATCGATGCACGCAAGCGCGGAGGAACTCTGTGAGTTCGTCGCGCTTCTCACTTGATTGATTACTTAAGTAATCAATCAACAGACGTGTCTCCTCGTCTGTTTTGTTACGCCTCGCGTACTTGTCGTATAATTGACGACGACAAAGCAGTGAACCGGATCGCGTTTGCACTGGCACCTTCGGTTACGGACGGTTTCGTCTCGTAATCGGGCCTTCGTGATAGCACATCCGCTATCACGTTCAACTTTCCGGGTTTGTATTCAACCGTAAAGTTGTACTCAGCAAAAAATGACAGCCATCGAGCCATTTTATTTGAGAAATGTGTGGTGAATTCACGGCCGTGCGTAGCGACGCATGGTCCGTGTAAACCACAAACGGTCTATCTACCAATAGATAGATCCGAAACTTGGCCAGTGCATACTTCATGGCAAGGAGTTCCTTGTCATGCACTGGATAGTTGCGCTCGGCTGGGCGCAACTGACGCGATTGATAGAAGATTACGCGATCACAATCATCGTGATCACGCTGCATCAAAGCACAGCCGATAGCGAAATCGCCCGCGTCGCAAACGACGTGGAACGGACTCTCGCTATCGGCTATAGCCAAGACAGGCGCTTCAGTCAAGCTTTGCTTGACTGCATCAAAAGCATCTTGCCATTGGGTATCCCAATGCCATTCAACATCTTTCTTAAGCAATTGAGAAAGAGGTCGTATCAACCCAGCATAGTTGCACGAATACTTGTGCAAATATGTTGCCAACCCAAGGAACTTTCGAAGTTCCTTAACGTTGTTTGGCGTAGGCCATTCAACGATCACCCTGATCTTTTCTGGATCATAGCTCACCCCGTGCTTGCCCACAAAGCATCCAAGAACGGGTATCTCAGGTGCACCAAAGGTGCACTTCTTTAGATTTGCATAGAGCTTATGCGTAAGCATAAGCTCTAACACTCGACGTAGATGTTCCCTATGGACATCTACCTCGCTTTTATCGTGTTTACCCTTACTATGGATGAACACGTCATCGAAATAACTCGGTGAGAATTCTCGCACCGGGCGTAATAGATGCGTTACGCATCTGTTAAACGTAGCAGGTGCATTTCGAAGCCCCTGCGGCATAACAAACCACTCCCAAAGCATGCCTCTTGGGGTGCTTACCGCCGTGAGAGGGATATACTTCTCACGCATTAGGATTTGATAAAATCCATCTCTTAGATCGAGAGCACTAAAGATGGTGCTCCCGCACATGCCATTAATGATGACATATTTTCGCGGTATCGGCGTCTGCGCCGGTACCGTCGCTGCGTTCAGCATGTTGTGAGCGTGAACGATTCTCCACCCCCTGTGGACTTTTCCACACAAAAGGTGGGAGTAGAGTGTGGTGAGATAGACTCCCGCACTTGGCCTGCTTTACGACGATCTTCGAAAAACTCGTCGATCGCTTTTACTTGATCACGAGGCAACGGCCATTGCCGCGTGACACAATACTTCGTACCTGGCACGAGGTCAATTTCATGACGAGTTCCCTTATCCTTAGGGAGCTCGCTAGGTACTTCTTCTGGGAATACGTCAGCGTATTCCCGAAGTACCTCATAAAATGGGGAGTTCGCTTTGAGCGACTCCCAGCTCTGCGCTTCAAAGCGCTGAACTTTGGTTTGATCATTGGTAACCTCGTTCCCAATGTTTTCCACTTGTAATGTGGATATTCGTTCACGAATATCCACTACATCATATGTTACAACGATAATACAGATCTGTTCGATCTGATCATCGTGCAAGTTTCTCATAAACTTCTTCCAGCTTAGCGCTGGAAGAGCCATCACCTCCGAACCTTCTTTCGGAGGGTGTTCCATCAACAGAGACTGGGTAGCTAATCCGGTCTCTGTTTGCGTCAAGACGTTGATCGTCTCGACGGAACTGACCATGCAATCAGACGCACTCGTCTGATTGACTGCTACACGGTGATTACGATTCACCGTGTGCGAAAAAAAAATACTCATCATCATGGTGGCCACTGCCTACAATGGAATTTTCTTGGCGGTCAGATGTGCTCGTCTGATCGGCCGCCTGTTCTGCGACACGGTGGTCTTTATCACCCGTGTACATGGCTAACGCAACATGGTGGGCACTGGCCACCACGGAGTTGTGCTCACGATTGCACTCGATCGTGAGTTCACTCTCATCAACACGGAATTCTTTCGTCGTGTTGGAACCTTCGGTCGCACAGTGGGTGTTTCCCACTGTGGATACTATTTCATTCTCACGGTGGTCTTTATCACCCGTGTGTATTTCTCCAACACGCAACGACTCTTCTGTTGCGTGTGGTAGTCCCTCTGGACTCTCACCAGCGGAGGTACCTTCCGATGATCGTGTCGGAACAGACCTGGTGGTGCCATAGCTATCCACCAGACTGTCCGACGCTGCGGTTGTATCTTCTGATACAGCCGGATTACACACAGGGTGATCAGATCCTGTGCGTCCGCCGCAGTCGATCGATAGGTTAACCCAGTCGATCGAAGGTTTAAACTTGGACATCCATGGGATTCCAAGTATCACATTGAACTTGTCATCTAAATCGAGGACGATGAATTCATCCTCGAATGACAGTTCATTCAACTCGAAGCGTGTTTTAATCACACGCTTTGGAATAGTCACGGTTGCAACTGTTGCTAACCGGACTGACAACATACTTCGTGGGGTTTCTACCTCCACGAAGCTCAACATCGTTAGACTCTGAGTTCTAACGAAATTGTTTGACGCTCCTGTGTCAAACAAAGCTCGCATGGGGACATCGCTACCGTGCGGCTTAACCTCCAGGGTGATAAGAGGCTTATCAACACCCTGTACCTTTTGACAGGACATAGTCCCGTCTGGGGCTATTACCCTCACATGCCCTATGTCGGCATGTGGGATAACATTCCCAGTAGGGCGCCCCGCCTCTACTGGTGATTTACGTTATTTTGCACCAAGAGGGTGATGTCGCTGTTGGTGTCGCCGTGCAGCGGACGGTTCCGTCCGCTGACCGCGTGACACCGGACGCGGTGCCATACACCCATGGGCAAAATGCCCCACTTTCGCGCATCGATTGCAGCGAATGTTCTTCTTAAATTGCGGTTGCTTCGAGTTCGAAGCAACCGCAACCGATAGGTCCATCGGCTCTGGACCTCCACCGCCCATGCTCTGGCGCCTGGCGCGGGTGGCTGTTTCTTGAGACGAAGTGTGAACTTCGTCTGCCCGACTGATGCTTGTTGACATGCTGTTGCGGCATGTCAAAAGCGAAGGGCTGTTGAGCCCTTCGGCTGTACCCAGCATGCGATGACGCTGATCGCATGCTGAACTCTTCACGTATACTCATATCAATGGCATCCCTTAGAGTCTCTGGCGGGTGCCGGTAGAGACTCTGTTTGACGGGACCATCATTGAGTCCCTTCATGAAGCCAGTTACCTGTATAGCAGGGAGCACCGGCTCATACACAATATTTGACAGCAAATATTGCGTCTTCTGAGCGTAATCTTGAAGGTCAAGCTTACCTTGCCGGAGTTCCATGAACTCCTGCCGACTACTTAGCTCCATTTCTGGAGCTTCAAAGTTGAGATTTAGCTCAGCTTTTAATTCCTTATAAGTAAGGAACTCAGAGTCATCAGTGGCTCTGCGACTCATCGCCCATGCCCTGGATCTGCGGCCCAGACATGTTGTGGCGAAGTACTCCTGTTGACGTTCGTCAACAATATTTTGCGAAGAGATGGCATCTTCCATCTCTGCGAACCATCTACAAAGGGGCTCGCCCCCTTCGCCGGTAAAGGGCGGTACTCGCGCCTTTACCACTTCAACGCTATGCGTTGCAGGTGCAGGTGCGGTCCGCGCTGCCTCTTGCGCAGGCCGTGCTGGCTTTTCTAGGTGGTTTCGCCTAAAGCGATTCACCACCTCTATCGCTTCCTCCGGGGTCTTACCCTGGAGGAAGGTAAGGATGTCGGTCCCCATGGACCGAACCATCTCTACCGTCGCGTCTTTACTACGCGACGAGAAGTGGGGGAAGTGTTTCGTCACCGCTTCCAGCGTTCTCTCTCGCTCGGCAGGCGTCATGTATCACGACATGATGCCGAGCGGATCTTAATCTTCGCTACGCTAGTTAACTAGCGGAACGGAACTGTGGTCGTTAAGACAGACCACAAAGTGCTACCAGGTGTAACAGGACTGATCCTGTTACGGGCTTACACTGTGTTGTGCGAGGAAGCGCGCAATACAAAAGGGGTAGGATTAGTTGATGACAACTAATCCTATACTAAAAGTAAATATAAATATTCACTTATCTGTTAGAGCGCAAAATTAAGAGTGTTTATTTAATGGGTGGTTAGCGGCTAACAGTATAGTAATTACCTAACTAATATAAGAATATCAAGTATTAAACTAACTTTACTATTAGTTAACCTGCATGATTCGGTATTTATACCGAATCGACTTTTCCTCCGTAGATTATAATAACTTATAAACTATTATTTGAATTTCAGACAACGCGTCTGAAATTCAACTGTGATATTCTAACTTGAAAATCAATTATGTAATGGCACCCCATTACAACCTGTGTACTAACACGTGGCTGGCTGCCACGCCTCCACCAAGGGCTCCTGCCCTGATTGGTTAAAATAACCAATGGTTCAAACCTTTCGGACCGGTCAACACTGACCTCAACCGTGGTGTACTTACATACACCACATAACTAAATGTAACCATAATGTAACCCTGTTACATCCTCCGCCATCAAGACTATTGCTTACGCAATAAATCAATTTTAGTTAGAGAACTCCAACTGCCAGAACTTTTGGCTAACCATGAGCACCTTTAGTGGTGCTGAGGTTTCACCTCGGGAAGAGGATTGAAACTATTCCGATAACTCGGAAGCGGATGCCCTTGGGGATATCTCCCCAAAGGCTGACCACTCCGACAACGCCGAACGGCGATGTCGGCAGTCCACTCGTTCCCCACACGTGGGGAAAAAGCACTAACTTGTGCGCCACCTCTACCAACTACGGATGATGCATCCGAGTCGCCTAAGGCGACCATCACCAATGAACCAGACACGGCTCAGGAAGCCCGACGTGCCGTACCGGCACGGAAGGGTCCTCGTGACCCTCAAAGAAGGCCAAAAACGAGGTGAAGAGAGGTTTAGCCTCCTATATCCCTGGTCCTGCGGCCATACTGCCGCGTGAAATCGCGCGCCGGAAACAACTCCGGGCCAAACTGCTAACGCCGAAGCAGTTCACTGTCAAGTCCTACCGAGAGCGCCTCGGGAAACAGGCACGGGGTGCCGTCGTTGAGATCCTCCGCGAGGTTACCTACGTTCTCCTACGTGACGAAGGTGTCAAGGAGGAAGAACGGGCATTCCGCGCTTGGGCGGAAGGGGAGAAGCACCTCCCTAACTTTGATGAGCTGTACAACAGATATTCCGAACATACGTTCGGGTATAGAGGGCGTTGCGCTTGGCGTATGCCCAGGCCAAAGCGCTGGGGCAATTACCTGCCTCTTACTACACGCGCCCTTCTCTCGAAGTGGTGCCGGAGAGCAATGCAAACTCTGCATCTGCCTCCGGCAAACTCCCAGCTACTGGGAGTGAAGGGGCTTCTTCCACCCCTTTGGTCGTTGACTCGCAGCGGGATTCTCCCGCTCGAAAGCGTCAACGACGTCACGGCAATCCTGCCGCAGGGGAGTCTCTGACTCCCAAGAACTCTGTGAATGTGGATAGCCTTTCCACTTCAACAGGTACTGGGTCTCACTCCGATGATGGCGTCGTGCCATCAGACGCTCCACATGGTAATGTGGAGTACCCTCCATATCGAGAACTGGAAGAGGAGGTCGCACTATTGCGACGTGAGTTCCACGAGCGCTATGATCGACACAGCCGTCGCATCCATGATGTCCAGGAGGGACTCTGCGACGAGGGGAGTGCGAATGAACGCATCGAGGGGCGGCTTGCCTCTCTCGAATCCGTCGTTGCGGAGTTTCATGGTCGCATTTCGACCCTGTCGGAGATGTTCCGACCTGTCGTGCCTTTCGACTATCCGACTTCCCAACCTCCTCCAAGAGGGGACCCGCCTTCGGGTTCTGGTATGGCTTAAGCATACCCATATAGAAGGTTGGGTGCGTACGCATCGCCTTCGGGATGTCCAAGGTATACGCCAAGCCCTTTCGGGCTAGTACCTTAAAAGGCCCCACAAACGTGGGGCGCGGTTTGTTCCGTAACACTTAGAAACTGCATGTGTAGGAAGATTTTTAGCGTTTAATAAAACACTTTCTCCTACTTTGTACGCCCTTTTGTTACCCATACCCTTGCGGTCGGCCTGTTCCTTTTGCCTGTCTTGGCTTTTCGCCATGGCATCGCAAACGTGTCGTAAGACACTAAGGCGCGTCGATAAAAACTTATCGATGTGCTTTCGCACAGATACAGGGCTGACATCAGGGAATCCTTCCCCCTCAAGCCCAGGTCCACACACACGTGGCGTCAACAGAACCCTCGGATTCACTAGTCCGTTCACGTAAAACGGGGTAAGCCCCGTAGATGCCTGAACCGAATTGTTTATAGCAAATTCGGCCATAGGAAGCTTCTCACTCCAAGTCTTTGGAGAATCCGGACATAAACTCCGGAGAATACCCTCTACAACGCGATTAACACGTTCGGTTTGTCCGTCCGTCTGCGGATGATCCGCAGTGGACATGAGGAGCTTGGTGCCCAGAACCTTAAACATCTCCCCCCCCCAAAACTGTCCCGTAAAACGGGGATCCCGATCCGATACAACGGAATCGGGTAGACCATGCTGTCGAAAGACATGGTCTAGAAACACCTTTGCTGTTCCTTGTCCATATATGGACTCTGGCACCGCCGCCAGGTAAGCCATCTTGCTCAAACGGTCTACAAACCAAAATGCCGGTGTTACCGGCCTTATCCTTCGGAAAACCGAAGATAAAATCCATACTAATCGATTTCCAACACTCCGTAACGGACAAGCTCGCCAAAGGCGCAGCTGAATCTGCAGAGGGTTTTACCCTCTGACACGTCTCACAGGTGCGTATATACGCACCGACCCACTTATACATTTTGGACCACCAATACAAAGCGCTTAAAGCGCTGTAGGTCTTATCCCGACCTAAATGACCCCCGGTAGGGGCGTCATGTGCCTCAAAGACGATTTTATACTTCAGTTCCTCATCATGAGGAACTACCACCCGCGGAGTGTCCTCCGCGCTCGTGCTATAATATATCAAACCGTCACAGTACCTACCTGTAACGGTGTAACCGAGCTTTAGCTCGACTTGACAGGGTAGGCTCAGACGAGCCAAGTCCCTTTCCACCCAACGCGCTGATAAGCGCCGTACATTGTGGGTCTTTCTCATACGCCTGGCGTATGAGATACACCACAGACGAGGTGACGAATGTCGCGTGAGCGAGCTCGTAATCGGGACGACGCGACAACGCGTCTGCAAGCACGTTCTGCTTGCCAGGTTTATACTTAACCTCAAAGATGTACTCCGCAAAGAAGGAGAGCCAACGGGCCATCCGTTGCGAGAGATGAGGCGACTTTGTCGATGTCCGTAAGGACGCGTGGTCAGTATAAACCACGAACGGCTTTGAGCCGATTAGGTGAACCCTAAATTTGACAAGGGCATACTTCATTGCAAGTAGCTCCTTGTCATGAACGGGATAATTCCGTTCCGCAGCTTTAAGCTTCCTCGACTCAAACGCGATCACGCGTTCCCTTCCTGCATCATCTGCTTGTAACAAAGCACATCCGATTGTGAAATCGGAGGCGTCGCAGACGACACTAAATGGTTTCCCAGAATCTGGGAGAGCAAGAAAGGGGGCTTTTAACAAGCTTCCCTTTACCGCTTCGAAGGCGGTTTGATGTTTGGTTCCCAACACCAATCCACGTCCTTCTTAAGAAGGTCAGTTAATGGCTTCGCCATTTCAGCGTAGTTCTCGCTGTACTTGTGGAGATAATTGGCTAATCCAATTCACTTCCGTAAATCTCTAAGATTTACAGGCGAAGGCCACTCCACAATGGCTTTCACCTTCGCGGGATCCGCCCGCACTCCATTCTTACCGATGAAGCATCCGAGGAAAGGAATTTCCTCAGCACCAAAGATACATTTGGATGCGTTTGCATATAACTTATGCTCTCGCATATATTCGATCACCGCTCGAAGGTGTATCAGGTGCGTCTGAACATCAGACGAGTCGCCTTCCGCGCGACTATGAACCAATATATCGTCGAAGTACGTCTGAGCGTACTTTCTATGAGGGCGGAAGAGTTGAGTCACCAAGCGATTAAAAGTCGCTGGTGCATTCGAAATCCCTTGTGGCATAACAAGCCACTCCCACAGCATGCCACTAGGCGTGCTAACCGCTGTCAGCGGAATATCTGATTCTCGCATGAGCATCTGATAATACCCGTCCACCAGATCCAAGGCACTGTACACATTCCAGCCCGCCATATTGTTCTGGAGGACATCCTTCCGAGGAATCAGAGTCTGCATGGGTACAGTAGCTGCATTCAGCTTGTTATACGCATGCACAATGCGCCACTTTCCGTTCGGTTTACGAACACAAAGAGTGGGAGATGAGTGGGGAGACTTGCTCTCCCGTACCATCCCTGCCTCTTCTTTCCCCTTGAAGAATGCGTCGATGACGTCGCATTGTTCCTTTGGGGAGAATCCACTGCCTAGTGACGCAGTATTTGGTTCCAGGAACCAAATCAATTTCATGTCGGACTCCCCGATCCGGTGGTAACCCCATCGGCGGGTTGTCACTAATGACATCTCCAAATTCCTTTAATAAGGAATGGTAAGGGTCCTCAGGATCCGCAAGGATCTTGAGGCCGCTTCGGGCATTAAATGCCTGTTTGGTTTGCACCAAAACTGACTCGTCCATCGTGGATGAGGAGTTCAACTCCTCTTCCGGACGCAATACGACAACCTCGTCGATTTCACCTGCTTTCACAGCAGTCTACAACTCGTTGAGGGAAATCTCCTCCAACGACAACAGTTTGCCTACCCCAGGCAACCGTTCCAGGCTTACGCCTCCGTGACAACACCTGTCACGCTATTCAGCATCCGATAGGAAAGCTGGCTACTGTCCTCGGGACTCATCCCGGGACCCAGATGGGGCGAGTCAATTGCCCCATCTATTGGAAGCGCATCGCGCCTATCCACAAAGGTCTCTACCTCTACCATGGGTGACTCGCCGGTCTCACCTAATAAGGCGTGGTCGGAATCGTTTCCGACGTACGAAAGAGACGAACTACGGGTCTCTTCGCTTGGAAGCGCCTCGGGCTTAATTCCAGGGGTCTCTACCCCTACCACTGGAGTCGCAACATCTTCAGCTAACAAGGAGTGGTCGGGAACCCCGACCTGCGGAAGAGACAAACTACGGGTGTCTTCTCTAGGAAACACATCGCGCTTATACTCAGAGGAATCCACCTCTACCACTGGCGACTCACCAGTCTCGCCTATATCGGCGTGGGAACTAATCACCGAATCCCCCTCGTCAATGAACACTTCCTTGACCTCATTGGGACTGATCATCTCAGACACCCCAATCTCTGGCATCTCACGCCAGTATCGCTTTTGCGATCGAGCAAAGGTGGGTTCATGACTCGCCAATGCTTCACCCGATCGCGGGTGCGTTGAGCCAATGGAATTAGACTTCCAGTCTATCCATGGCTTGTGGAGTTCCATCCACTTCATGCCCAAAATGAGGTCATACCTCGAGTCCAATTCCAGGACTAGGCAACGTTCTAAGCTGTCGGAGTCTGCAAACTTCAGCTTAAGGTCAATCGAGACCTTGGGTACAGAAACCTGTACTCCCGTCGCAAGACGGACCGTGACAACGTCACGAGAACGTGCCTCTAGGGCCTCGGCATACAGCCGAATCTTCTCAAAAGAAGCTCGTCTGACATAATTGCCAGACGCTCCAAAGTCTATCAAGACTCTCCAAGGCTTATCGAAGCCTTTCACGTCCGCAAGGACAACCAGCAAACCTGTCTGGTACACCAACTTGGTGCTAGAAAGCACCGTTTCCCTCGGGGCTTTGTGCTGTCGGCCCCTACCCTGGGGTTTAACAGCACTGAGGGATCCCCCAGTAGGGCGCCCCGCACCTACTGGGAGCCGTCGTTTCCCGACGGCTTGGGCGAGGGCTTTTTACCTACCCTCGGCCCCTTAAATCTAATATCTCGCTGGGGATTTTTCGGACATCTGTTCCGCAGATGATGCGTACTTCCACACAGGAAGCATCTCAGCAGTCCATTCCGCTGCAGCATTGCCAGGAGCTCCGCTTCCTGACCTTTCAAGGTAGAGTCACCGTGACTTTTAGCGGAAGGTTTCTCCTCCGCTTCGACCTGACTAAGGTCCATGGGTTCGGGACCCACCTTAGAGGAACGAAAGTTCCTCTCGGCGTTAAACGCCATCTTAAACGCCTCCCCCAGGGATTGGGGTCGGCTTCGGAATAGCTCCAAACGTGCTGGCCCTTCTCTCAGGCCTCCCATGAACACGGGAAAAGACACATCGTCCGAGTACGCTTTCGCGTACATCCCTCCCAGCAGGGTCTTCATTCTTGGATATATGTTTCCAAGGCCCTAGTGTCCTGACGGCACCTCAGAAACGCCATCTGATTCTGTAAAACCAGATCAGGCGTGGCATAAATGTCCATAAGCTTATGCTTAAGGACTTCCCAGGTTGGGAACACGTCCGTGACTGACTCCGAACACGTGAACGCCCATGCACGGGCTTTACCCGTGAGATGGGTCAGTGCAAGTCCCACTTGCAAGTGATCCGCGATCACATTCGCTATGGCGAAGGCCGTTTCGACCTCTCGAAGCCACATATAAAGGTTATCACCTTTTTCACCAGTGAATTTCTTTATCTTCAAGGACAACGGAGGGCGCACCCCCGTGGATGTGGAATGACTTCCACGACAACTTGCCTCATGGGCGATGAGAGCATTGACCCTCGCCTTTACGGCCTCAAGGCCCTGCTCCACTAGGAACTGCATGCCTTCGTCACCCAGTAAGGATAACAGCCTGTTAAAGGCTTCCTGATGGACGAGTGTTAACCTTTACCAATCGTCCTGATTCATCCTTTGCAGAGGATTCCGTATCCTACCAACACAGGTGTTGGATTGAATACAAGTGCTACCAGATGTATCCGGTGCGTACACGCACGGTGCGGCTAGCACACAGAGGAATACTTTCCTAAAGCGGCGATGTGCCGCTACTTAGCCGATATGCCCTTATAAAAGGGCTTAGTAAGAGATTATTCTCTTACTCGGGGCCAAGATTTCTCTTTGGTTTACAAGTTAGTACAAGCTAACGCCTTGACACAAGGCTCCCTTAATAAGGGGGTAGCTAAGGGAAGGATTCCCTTACACTACAACACTCACTGCGCGCGCTACCGGTCGAGGTCGAGCGTCCAGTAGTCGTTGAGTGAAATGTAAACTGAATGTATATTTAATATGTAATTAGCCTAAATTAATTTAAACTAATGTAAACTATATGTAATACTATAGAACTTACTAAATTCGTACCTAGCCAAAATGTAGTGTACACCACCTGTGTACTAACACGTGGCTGGCTGCGACGCCTCCACCAAGGGCTCCTGCCCTGGTTGGTTAAAATAACCAATAGGTCCAAACCTTCGTACCGGTCAACACTGACCTCAACCGTAGTGTACTTACATACACCACATAACTAAATGTAGCCAGAATGTAATCCTGTTACAGAGGAGCACTCGTGTCTGCTCCACACTAAACCCTTTTGTGGCCGTTGCGGTCCGTGATATCAATTAGACGGATGCCTCGGAAAGCAGGATCAAGAGCTTGCAGCAAAAAGTTGCGCCATTTTTCTTTTAAATCTCCGTTCCTGCTAGACGTTTTTTGAGCGCTTGGGGCACAATCGTGGAGAGGAAGTCGTCACGCAGTGGAACCACCACCACCACGTGAAATTTCCCTTGTTTTCGCTTACAAAGTAGTCTACGATATTCGATGTTTCATCCATATTCTCAAAGCCTTTCCAATGTTGATGCCCGTCAGCTGCCTCAGCATTTCTTTCTCGCAGTGTGGGTCGTTCAATTTTAAACATCCGTCTCCCTTCTTGACAAGAAATGGCACAAGGTCTTCGGGTTCGCACGTGATATCTTTCCCCTTCCTCTTCTAATCGCTTCCTTGAAGTGTTCCATAGACTGGCTTTGCCTCGATGTCCACAGTAATGCGGTTTACGCAATACTGGATATTACTATTGATATTACTATTGGAATGTTTCAGTACGGGGATTTACCACCCCTTTAAAAAGTGTCCTATTCTGTGAAATTAATCAAAAACGTCCTATTCTGTTAAATACTGCCAAAAAGTGTCATATTCTGTGAAATTAATCAAAAACGTCCTATTCTGTTAAATACTGCCAAAAAGTGTCCTATTCTATAAAAAATCTCTTTTTTACCATTTCCCTTCCTTTTTTCCAAACGAACGGAAAAGAAACCTTCACTTCCCTTAAGCACAGGATGGGACTCGGGCGCGCAACTTTTTCGTCTTCATATGTTTAGGCATATGAAGACGAAAAAGACGCGACGCTGTGTGATTGATGAACAAGTAACGAAACATCTCGCGCTCATCAAAATCTCAGTTTGACTGATTTCGTGTGTGGATTCGTAGCGTTTCCTTTAATGGCATTCGCCTTCGTGTCGAAATGTCTCGCGGCGTAGAGGACGCATGGTACAAAAAAAACATCCTTTTAGCCTCTTTAATGGCATGCATGATCCGTTTGTGTATCGATTCCTATAATTTCAATTATGTCCACGTGGAACGCAATATCGAGTCAAGATTGGAGGATATCCGATATGATGAGCTGGCAATACCTGAAGGGTTTTCTTCGTAAAGGAGTGTTGTCCACACGGACGTGGATCGTCGTGGAAATGGCGCGGCGTCTTTTGCGACGCAGGAAGAAATGCGTCGTGCGATTCGAAAGTTGGATGGAACGGAACTCGATGGAGACGCAAATTGCGTTCGAACCCGAGACGCAGTTAGAGAATATATCTCATTTTTTTCGAACGTCTCCGAAAAACTATCCGGTTATGCATTTTATTTAACCACGTCCCCTGAGCTCGGACAGGATAGTTTTTATCTACCTTTTTTAGGGATTTGGTAATCCACATACATTTTTGTACATGGATTTACCAATTCCCTATAATATATAATATAGGTAGCCGCTATCTAGCGCTCACTTTTCGCTAATCAGCGCTCACCCCCCATATAAGGAACCCCTCCACCTGAAATGCTGCACGCTGATTAGATGACACCCATGTCAAAGATCCACCCAGGCCGACCTTGCTCTCTCTCTCTCACTCACCCGCCCAAACACCCACCCAGACTACAAATTTCGCTACTTTTCGCGGCTTTAACACCCAAAAAACACGTCAATTTCGACCATGAAGAACCTACAAACTCTTGCTGCTGCTACCTACGCCACCCTAGAAGACTCCCGTGCAGCAGTAGACCGTCAGTCACGCGCCGACGGCTATGTGCTGGTGCGGAAGACTACAAGGCGAGTAGGGAACAATCCAGATGGTGGAATCAAGGCTTTTGAGCTCAAGTGTGTATGCGGGACCGTGCCACCCTCTCAGACTGCGAAGCACAAGCGCGTATCCTATAGCCGTGGCACAGGCTGTGGATTATGCTGCTCTATCCGTCGAGTAATGGCGCAAGCTGAAGAAGCACACTGGAAAATTGTAGTGGGTGACATTGAGCATAATCACGAGGCCTTTGCACACCCAGCTGTTCACCCTCAAGGGCGTGCTCTTACTGAGGATCAACGCCAAGAGGTTCTTCGCTTGAGCAATGATGGGCTAAAAGCGCTAAGGGTAGTGTCCACAATGCGCAGGCAAGACCTTTCAGTCACTGCACGCGACATTTACAATGTTAAACAGGCTGAGAGGTTGCAAATCTTGGCTGGTCGCTCCCCCCTGATGGCGCTTCTCGACAACCTGGCCACAAGATCGCCCACGATGTATTATACGCAGTTCGATGACCAGAGAAGGCTCACACACCTTCTAATTGTGTCTCCGTCTGCAGACGAGATCTGCAGCAAGTTCTCAGCCGGAAAGGTGTGGTGCATAGATGCCACATACAATACTAATCGATTCGGTCTGCCCTTAATGCACGTTGTTGGGGTCACCTCAACGTCACAATCTTTCACTTTTGCTTACTGTTTTATGGCTGAGGAGAGGTTTGAGGACTACCTATGGGCATTGCAGCATGTCCGCCAAGTATTCAACCAATGGAGCGTCAATCCAGCGACTTTTGTGACTGACCGAGATCTTGCTCTCATGAACGCGTTAGTCGATGTTTTCCCTCAAGCGCACTCCCTTCTCTGCCGCTGACATATCAGCAAAAACATTATGGCCAAGCAGAGAAGGAATGTTGCAAGCATGGAAGCCTTCAAAGAGCTGGAAATGCAATGTAACTGCTTGGTGCTGGCTAAGACGCCCAATCTTTACGACCAGCAGCTTGTGAATATGCGACAAAGCTTGCCCAACCATGTGATGAGGTATCTTGAGGAGAATTGGATTGTGTTTAAAGAGCGTTTTGTTGCAGCTTTTCTGCAAGGCAAGCTACATTTTGGCCATCTCACAACATCACGGGTTGAGAGCGCCCATGCAGCTATGAAAGCTTGGATCTCAGTCTCGACCGGTGATCTGTTAGCAGTTGACACAGCCTGTCGCCTTGCATGTGAGGGACAGCTTGCATCCATCCGTCTGCAGACTGCAAAGGAGCAATCAATGGCAAGTCTTGGCTTCGGACCTGTATTTTCTGCAGTTATAGGCAAGGTGTCTGTAGCAGGCTTGAAATTGGCATTCCAGCAATACAGATTACGGCTTGGCGGTGAGACTGACGCGTGTCAAGGTATGTTCACATCAAACCTTGGCATGCCCTGCAAGCATCGATTCCATTGTCAAACATCACCAAGACCCCTTTCTTGTGAGGACCTTGACGTGCACTGGTGGTTGGTACAGCCCTCTCGCACAGCATCAGCACCAGTACGTCAACAATTTCATTTGAGCATACACTCAAACAAGTTCAAGATGAATACAATACTGCATCAGTTCATCGCCAAAAGGTCATTCTTGCGCATGTTTCTTCCTTGCCAGCTGCTGACATCTTTGATCCAGCAATAGTTGAACGTGGTCGTGGGCGTCCTGTGGGATCATTGGGCAGATCAAGACTATCACAGACTTCTACCCAGCGAGATCCATCACTCTTTGAGGTTATCGAAGTTTCTTCAAGGCCGCAAAGGCGTTGTGGACAGTGTCGGCAGATTGAGCATAATGTGCGCAATTGCCTCAGCCTCACATCGGCAACTCCCTTGGCTTCTGTAGCTAATGTAGTGACTGATAACCATGCCCTGGGTGCCATAGACGACTGTAATGCTGATTGGGATCCGTATTTCACTGCAGAGCATGCGCAGCTTGATGCTGCTGCTGATGACGCCCGTGCTACAGGCCAGGTCTAACGTAGAAACAATAAAAAACAGTAGATTCACCCAGCAATTTCTCACCCGGCAACCTCTCACCCGGTAATCTTCGACTTTGCGGTATGGTGTTTTTAACCTGCCAACAAATACGTCTAGATTGGGTGGATCTTTGACTTGGGCGTCATCCAATCATCGTGCAGCATTTCAGGTGGAGGGGTTCCTTATATGGGGGGTGAGCGCTGATTAGCGAAAAGTGAGCGCTAGATAGCGGCTCCCATAATATAATATAATATAACATGGAGGAGCCTGTGGTAACACACACCCTTTTTGTTGGAAACGTATGTACCCATTTTGTGTTTTGCGACCCTACAAGATTGGTTGAAATGGGTGGATACATTTTCGGTTACTTTTTAGTATATATTTTAGTATGGTTATATTTTAAAGTAACTTTACATAATACACTTTTCATTTTTATCTGTTTCACGAACTTGGCTGAAATCTCCACAGTGTGGCAAGCGTCGTTCAGTTACTTTCTCCTGTGAAAGATCCTACCTGGACAAAAGTGTTCAGACCAGGTAGTTTAAGATTTATTAAGTAAAAATATACTTTACGTTGTTTTCTAACACATTTTGCTTCGATCACACCCTTCTACTACGGTCACCCCCCTCTTTTATGTGAGGTGTGTGTGTACCGCAGGCTCTCCCTAAATATCTAAAATGGGCAATGTTTTTTGGGCAATGTTATTTCCACTCTCCAAATTTACTATTTCCACACGCACCTCAAAAATTGATGAACAAAGTGTAATTACATAAACACCATCAGTTACCGTTGTTGCTGCATGAATTAAAGCAGAATCAGGAGTAGAGCTTTACATAACCATAAATTTACGATGGAGGTTTTAGGATTAAAAAGAACCTGACTTTCCTTACAGTTTCCTTACACTAACTTAGCACTTAACCACTGCTATTTTTCCTCGTCGTTTTGGGAAATAAAAAAAGAGGAGCACCTGAATAGGTTCAACGATTAGAAGAAGAAAATCAGGGGAAAAAATCAAGCATTAGACAGTTTTGACACATCAACTTCCCCATACGATAGACGTGTGAATGATTCCAACTCAATGAGCGGTAGTAGCCCACTCATTTAGCTCCTGCTTCAATGTGTAGGTCGCGACGCAGACCCCATTCGGACCACGATCCATCGTACAAAAAATGCGCAAGTACGAGTGAGAAACGCAGAAGTCGTTAGAAATTATATATATATATATATCACGTTTCCAATGACTTGCCAATCAAATACACGCCAAATGTGAGAATGCTTTCAGTAACTCCTGATTCGATGCTTTTAATGTTAAAATACAACGCTCATTGTGGTGACTTAGTACCAATGTCCAAATGAATAAAGAAATAGCATACCTGGTGATGATTGGGCTAGCCCGTCCGACTTTACGTCTACAATTTTAACAGTCAAAGCTGTTGGAAAATATTCCGTCAAAGAAAAGACAAGTGCACATACTTGCTGCAGCGAAGTCATCGTAAACATCCGCTAGGCTGCTTGCAACAGGTCGCTAAATATGTATTTGTACTAGTAATCCTAGTTAGATTGAGGACCTACCGAAAAGATCTCCGCAACAACAATTTTGGAAAATGGCACGTTAATGGATCCTGGAATATGCCCTCCACGCATACCGGGACGTGTTTCCTCTGTTCAATAGAAAATAAGCCAGCGATTAATCCTAGTTACCGGCAGCAACAACCAAATGCGTCGTTGAACCAATACCAGCAAGAACTCCCTCTCAGGATGCAACGAGAGCATTATTGGGCTCGGCTTTGTTTGAGTTACTCACTACCACTTTGTGTGGCTCCTCTGTTTCAATCTGACGCTTTTCATCCTTCCACTTCGTGATGCCGCCTGCAGTGGACATGACGATACCAATTGATTCTATCCCTTTCTTTCGCAGTTTTATGTGCAGATTTGAATAAACGAACCATTTAGAATTCATACGCTGTCATGTCCAAAGTACCTAAAGGTCCACCGGCAACGCGCTGGACTGCTCCGCATCACCCAAGTCAGACGGTTAGCCTCTAAAATTTCAGTCATTTTCCAGTACCTGAAGCAGTTGTTTTCACCGTAGACTATCACAATATTGTCGTTTTTTTACTCCCAGGAACATCATGGT
This sequence comes from Peronosclerospora sorghi, assembly GCA_026184515.1. Lineage (NCBI taxonomy): Eukaryota > Oomycota > Peronosporomycetes > Peronosporales > Peronosporaceae > Peronosclerospora > Peronosclerospora sorghi. The sequence continues at coordinate 13,162,898 of CM047584.1, forward strand.
GCGCACAGACCTTTCCGCAGGTACAGTCAGATGTTGACACAAAACGTTGATATTCGTCCGTTCCATGTGTTTACGTACTAGATGGAAGCGTGAGAGGAAGAGTAGACGTTACGTCTGAGATCTCCACCATGTCGAAAAACTGAATCAGGCAGACGTTGAGCGACGAACTCGTTCTTGGCGTCTGTGTTTTTGTCTAGATAATAGGACGCATCCAGGAAACGCACATGATGGTCTCAAGCACGCTGATATAGAATCTGCGCTTCGTCTGTGGATAGCAGAGGAGAAAATGAACTGGATGGGAGGGAAGAGTTGAGGTTCATGGGATGAAACGTGCGTTTGGCAAGGAGAACATGGTGAATTCTCGCGATATTATCATACAAAATTTTCCTCTCCGTTTTATCAAGGCTCAAGGGGTGTGTGCGTGTGGAAATAGTAAACTGGAGTGTGGAAATAAAATTGCCCAAATAACATTGCACATTTTACACTTATATAGAGAGAGCCTGCGGTCACGCACACCCCTCACATAAAAGGGTGTGTGTGACCGGAGAAAAGGTGTATATGTGACCGCAGGCTCTCCCTAGATTTATTAAGCAAGAAAAAATCTGAACAAATATATAAGCTACGCTGATTTAATTATAAATTAGAATCCCTTTTTTTCGGTTAAGTGAACCGAATCTAGTTACAAAGCAACTATATTCCAAAATTTCCTTCGGGAATAACCTAATGCTCACCTTAAAACAATGATATTTCAACTCAAATATCATTGGTTCTTATGTAATAGAGTCCCATTACATACCTTCTACGTAATTTGATTGGACGATAGTATTATTGACCAATCGGAGGTGGAACTTGGTTGTGAGAATTTCCCAAACTGACACAGCATAACGCTCTATATGATATCACAATGAGCGACAAGACCGGCGGGAGCTATCGACTCAAAACAAAGTTTCTTTATTGACTTACGCTAAAGCGCAAGCTGAAAGCTCGTGTGCAAACACAGATTGTAATGGGGTGCCATTACATAATTGATATTCAAGTTAGAATATCACAGTTGAATTTCAGACGCGTTGTCTGAAATTCAAATAATAGATTATAAGTTATTATAATCTACGGAGGAAAAGTCGATTCGGTATTTATACCGAATCGACTTTTCCATGCAGGTTAACTAATAGTACAGTTAGTTTAATACTTGATATTATTATATTAGTTAGGTAATTACTATACTGTTAGCCGCTAACCACCCATTTAATAAACACTCTTAATTTTGCGTTCTAAGAAGAAGAAGTAAATATTCATATTTACTTTTAATATAGGATTAGTTGTGACCAACTAATCCTGCCCTTATTGTATTGCGCGCTTCCTCGCACAACACAGTGTAAGCCAGTAACAGGATCAGTCCTGTTACACCTGGTAGCACTTTGTGGTCCGTATTAACGACCACAGTTCCCTTCCGCTAGTCAACTAGCTGAGCGAAGATTAAGATCCGCTCGGCATCAAGTCGTGAGACATGACGCCTGCCGAGCGAGAGAGAACGCTGGAAGTGGTGATGAAACACTTCCCCCACTTCTCGTCGCGTAGTAAAGACGCGACGGTAGAGATGGTTCGATCCATGGGGACCGACATCCTTACCTTCCTCCTGTAAGACCCCGGAGGAAGCGATAGAGGTGGTGAATCGCTTTAGGCGAAACCACCTAGAAAAGCCAGCACGGCCTGCGCAAGAGGAAGCGCGGACCGCACCTGCACCTGCAACGCATAGCGTTGAAGTGGTAAAGGCGCGAGTACCGCCCTTTACCGGCGAAGGGGGCGAGCCCCTTCGTAGATGGTTCGCAGAGGTGGAAGATGCCATCTCTGCGCAAAATATTGTTGACGAACGTCAACAGGCGTACTTCGCCACAACATGTCTGGGCGGCAGAGCCACGTCATGGGCGATGAGTCGCAGAGCCACTGATGACTCTGCGTTCCTGACTTATAAGGAATTAAAAGCTGAGCTAAAGCTCAACTTTGAAGCTCCAGAAATGGAGCTAAGTAGTCGGCAGGAGTTCATGGAACTCCGGCAAGGTAAGCTTGACCTTCAAGCTTACGCTCAGAAGACGCAATATTTGCTGTCAAATATTGTGTATGAGCCGGTGACCCCTGCTATGCAGGTAACTGGCTTCATGAAGGGACTCAATGATGGTCCCGTCAAACAGAGTCTCTACCGGCACCCGACAGAGACTCTAAGGGATGCCATTGATATGAGCATACGTGAAGAGTTCAGCATGCGATCAGCGTCATCGCATGCTGGGTACAGCCGAAGGGCTCAACAGCCACCCGCGCCAGAGCATGGGCGGTGGAGGTCCAGAGCCGATGGACCTATCGGTTGCGGTTGCTTCGCACACGAAGCAACCGAAATTTAAGAAGAATATTCTCTGCAATAGATGCGCGAAAATGGGTCATTTTGCCCATGAGTGTATGGCACCGCGCCCGGTGCCACGCAGTCAGCGGACGGCCCGTCCGCTGCACGGCGACACCAACAGGGACATCACCCTGTTGGTGCAAAAAAACGTAAATCACCAGTAGGGGCGGGGCGCCCTACTGGGAATGTTATCCCACATGCCGACATAGGGCATGTGAGGGTAATAGCCCCAGACGGGACTATGTCCTGTCAAAAGGTACAGGGTGATGATAAGCCTCTTATCACCCTGGAGGTTAAGCCGCACGGGAGCGATGCCCCCATGCGAGCTTTGTTTGACACAGGAGCGTCAAACAATTTCGTTAGAACTCAGAGTCTAACGCTGTTGAGCTTCGTGGAGGTAGAAACCCCACGAAGTATGTTGTCAGTCCGGTTAGCAACAGGTGCAACCGTGACTATTCCAAAGCTTGTGATTAAAACACGCTTTGAGTTGAATGAACTGTCATTCGAGGATGAATTCATCGTCCTCGATTTAGATGACAAGTTCGATGTGATACTTGGAATCCCATGGATGTCCAAGTTAAACCTTCGATCGACTGGGTTAACCTATCGATCAAATGCGGCGGACCCACAGGATGTGATCACCCTGTGTGTAATCCGGCTGTATCAGAAGATACAACCGCAGCGTCGGACAGTCTGGTGGATAACGATGGCACCACCAGGTCTGTTCCGACACGATCAGCGGAAGGTACCTCCGCTGGTGAGAGTCCAGAGGGACTATCACACGCTACGGAAGAGTCTTTGCGTGTTGGAGAGATATCCACGGGTGATAAAGACCACAGTGAGAATGAAATAGTATCCACAGTGGGAAACACCCACTGTGCGACCGAAGGTTCCAACACGACGAAAGAATTCTGTGTTGATGAGAGTGAACTCACGATCGAGTGCAATCGTGAGCACAACTCCGTGGTGGCCAGTGCCCACCGCGTTGCGTTAGCCATGAACACGGGTGATAAAGACCACCTTGTCGCAGAACAGGCGGCCGATCAGACGAGCACATCTGATCGCCAAGAAAATTCCATGGTAGGCAGTGGCCACCATGATGATGAGTATTTTTTTTTTCGCACACGGTGAATCGTAATCACCGTGTAGCAGTCAATCAGACGAGTGCGTCTGATTGCATGGTCAGTTCCGTCGAGACGATCAACGTCTTGACGCAAACAGAGACCGGATTAGCTACCCAGTCTCTGTTAATGGAACACCCTCCGAAAGAAGGTTCGGAGGTGATGGCTCTTCCAGCGCTAAGCTGGAAGAAGTTTATGAGAAACTTGCACGATGATCAGATCGAACAGATCTGTATTATCGTTGTAACATATGATGTAGTGGATATTCGTTCACGAATATCACATTACAAGTGGAAAGCATTGGGAACGAGGTTCCCAATGATCAAACCAAAGTTCAGCGCTTTGAAGCACAGAGCTGGGAGTCGCTCAAAGCGAACTCCACATTCTATGAGGTACTTCGGGAATACGCTGACGTATTCCCAGAAGAAGTACTTAGCGACCTCCCTAAGGATAAGGGAACTCGTCATGAAATTGAACTCGTGCCAGGAACGAAGTATTGTGTCACGCCGCAATGGCCGTTGCCGCGTGATCAAGTAAAATCGATCGACGAGTTTTTCGAAGCTCGTCGTAAAGCAGGCCAAGTGCGGGAGTCTATCTCACCGCACTCTACCCCACCTTTTGTGTGAAAAAGTCCACAGGTGGGTGGAGAATCGTTCGCGCTTACAACAAGCTGAACGCAGCGACGGTACCAGCGCAGACGCCGATACCGCGAAAAGATTTCATCATTGATGGCATGTGCGGGAGCACCATCTTTAGTGCTCTCGATCTAAGAGATGGATTTTATCAAATCCTAATGCGTGAGAAGTATATCCCTCTCACGGCGGTAAGCATCCCAAGCGGCATGCTTTGGGAGTGGCTTGTTATGCCGCAGGGGCTTCTAAATGCACCTGCTGCGTTTAACAGATGCGTAACGCATCTATTACGCCCGGTGCGAGAATTCGCACCAAGTTAGTTCGATGACGTGTTCATCCATAGTAAGGGTGAACACGATAAAAGCGATGTAGATGTCCATAGGGAACATCTACGTCGAGTGTTAGAGCTTATGCGTAAGCATAAGCTCTATGCAAATCTAAAGAAGTGCACCTTTGGTGCACCTGAGATACCCGTTCTTGGATGCTTTGTGGGCAAGCACGGGGTGCGTCCTGATCCAGAAAAGATCAGGGTGATCGTTGAATGGCCTACGCCAAACAACGTTAAGGAACTTCGAAAGTTCCTTGGGTTGGCAACATATTTGCACAAGTATTCGTGCAACTATGCTGGGTTAATACGACCTCTTTCTCAATTGCTTAAGAAAGATGTTGAATGGCATTTGGATTCCCAATGCCAAGATGCTTTTGATGCAGTCAAGCAAAGCTTGACTGAAGCGCCTGTCTTGGCTATAGCCGATAACGAGCGTCCGTTACACGTCGTTTGCGACGCGGGCGATTTCGCTATCGGCTGTGCTTTGATGCAGCGTGATCACGATGATCGTGATCGCGTAATCTTCTATCAATCGCGTCATTTGCGCCCAGCCGAGCGCAACTATCCAGTGCATGACGAGGAACTCCTTTCCATGAAGTATGCACTGGCCAAGTTTTGGATCTATCTCTTGGGAGATAGACCGTTTGTGGTTTACACGGACCATTCGTCGCTACGCACGGCCGTGAATTCACCACAAATTTCTCAAAGAATGGCTCGATGGCTGTCATTCTTTGCTGAGTACAACTTTACGGTTGAATACAAACCCGGAAAGTTGAACGTGATAGCGGATGCGCTATCACGAAGGCCCGATTACGAGACGAAACTGTCCGTAACCGAAGGTGCCAGTGCAAACGCGATCCGTTTCACTGCTTTGTCGTCGTCAATTATACTACAAGTACGCGAGGCGTACAAAACATACGAGGAGACACGTCTGCTGATTGATAACTTAAGTAATCAATCAAGTGAGAAGCGCGATAACTCCCAGAGTTCCTCCGCGCTTGCGTGCATCGATATCGACTGCACGATGGTCTGCCTGCTATACAGCACAGACCAAAAATATGGAAAGCCGCATCGTCGTTCCAAACGACGATGATCTCAAACATCAAATTATGTTTGAGCATCATGATGCACCGATTTCGGGGCATCAAGGTCGAGAGAAGACATACGCTTCTCTCGCACGTGACTTTTACTGGCGAAACCAGTACAAGTGGGTACGGAAATACGTACACGCTTGCGAGATTTGCCAGCGCGTTAAGCCTGCGCAGTCTGCACAGGCTCCGCTGCAATCTCTGCCGGTTCCGACAGAGTGTTGGAAGTCCATTTCAATGGACTTCGTATTCGGTCTTCCACCCGACAATAGTCGGAAGACCGGAATAGTGGTCTTTGTAGACCGTTTCAGTAAGATGGTACATCTTACTGCAGTATCATCGAACGTAACCGCCGCTCAAACAGCGCGGATATTCGTTGATACGGTATTCCGTTCGCACGGAATGCCGGAAGACATTGTCTCGTATCGAGATCCGAGATTTACAGGACGTTTCTGGCAAGAAACGTTCTCATTGTTGGGAACCCAGTTGAAGATGTCAACTGCGGACCATCCGGAAACGGATGGGCAGACGGAAAGGGTTAACCGCGTTCTCGGAGACATGTTGCGATCATACGCACATGCCTTTGAACAGTGGAGTGACTATCTGCCACTCACTGAATTTGCGATTAACAATTCGGTGCATGCTTCAACTAAGCATACACCTTCTACGTGAATGCCTTAAGGCATCCACGAGCCCCAGCTTTACTTGGCGGTACGCCAAATATAAGTGGGGGAGGGACCCACTCAAATTTTGAGCGAGTCAATGCGCAAGTTGCAACTGCAACTTGTAAACAAAACGATGGTCCTTCTACTGAAAGTATAGTAGAAGCGGAAGCAGATTCAAATGAAACTGAAGCTGCATATGATGAATATGTATCTGCAGCAATGGCTGCAGACAATGAGGGAAACGCACCTACTGCTAATAAAGCAGTAGATGAATTCGTATTACAGCGCCAAGCTGTAATACGCTATATAAAAGATGCACTTGCTTCTGCTTTTGATAAGCAGAAGCAAAATGCAGACAATCAAGGAAGGAAGAACAAAAACTCCTTTCGGAAAGGCGAATTGGTATTATTAAGGAATCGCTTGGACCTTGAAAGGTCCAATCTACACGGAAGTTGCTTCCTAAGTACATTGGACCTTTCAAGGTCCAAGAGATTCGGGGGAATGTCTATACTTTAGACATTCCCACAGCAATGCGGCTCCACCCAACATTCTATATTGGGCGGCTCAAACCTTATCATGCGTCTTCGTCTTACGACGAGACACAGAACCACGGAAGATACCGTGCTTCTCCAAGTCTCCCAAAAGAGACTTGTAATCGGCTTCGAGCCGTTGATGAGCAGACCGGAGAGTCATTACTTCCGCCTTCGACTGCTCAATATCAGCCTTGTGTCGATCGAGCCCTTCCTTACAGCGGGAAAGCTCGATGTACAGAAGATCATTCTTCTGCTGAAGGGCAGTGTGCGCCCCGAGGATGTCGCGGACATTCTCGCGAAGAGACCGATATGTCTTCACAGAGTGAGACATATCGCTGCTCAAGGAGGAACAACCCTCCTCGAGCTTGCGGAGCGAAGAACCATGCTATGAAACAACAACGGCGAGGGAATTCTCAACCTCCGCCACCCCTGATCGATAATCAGGGGGATAAGCGATACATTCTCGAGCGCTTGATCTCGAAGCGCTAGGTTCCTTCGAAGAAGGGGCAGCGTACCGAGTACTTAGTACGCTGGCTGGGTTACCCCCAAGAGTTCGACTCTTGGGAGCCGATTGAGGTTCTGAGGGCCGACGCACCAGACCTTTTAACTGAGTTTGAGAAGGAGTCTCAAACTCATAATGCGAAGTAGCATCAACACTAGGTGTTGATGCATTTAGGGCATCGATTAAGCCCTGGATTTCGGCGGGTACGGAAAAAACATGTACCCCGTAACTCCTCCTCTGACAGACGAGGAGCGCCCTGCGTACACCGCGGACAAACAAGGTGAGAAGGGACACCACAATTCAACCCTTCTTTGATGCAAGCAAAATGGACGTATTCCATTTTTTCCTGTTCGCGAGTGCTTTAAAAAGCGCTCGGGCATTACGTGAACTTTATTAACGTAATCATCTGGGCTTTTGTTGTAGTTTTCAACAAAAGCGTTCCAACTCTGAGTCAGGGCGTCTTTATCGTCCCTGTTCCTCCTTGACCCTTTCCGGCTCGAATAATATTGGACCTGGAAAAGAGGTCAATAAAGTACAGACGTCTATCGTCTGTACTTCGATCGAATCGACGTGACTGGATGTCTTCGCAGTCATCCAGCACGTTGATATCAAACAACGCATATTGGGAGTCCCGCTTACGGTGACCGCCACTGTTGGGGGCAATAGCCCATCCAGGGGTCCAAAACCCCACTTTGTACGGAACATGCGGTTCCGTAAGATGATAGCAGGCGGAACACCGCCTGCTTCAACACCACGGTCCGGGGTTAAACCACCCCGACGTGGAGACGTACTTGGTCCAGGTGGGGCTCTGCGTTCCCGCAACCACCTGTGATAATCATTGTCGCTGTCACAGCTGACAGCGACACCAGAGTCATCATCGCTGTTAGGCGATGAGCACCTAGCGAGTTTCGACTCGCTAGATCCTTTCGCGGGGACAGCTGTGCCCCAATCACTTTGTTAGGAGTCAGAACTGTCTCCGAACATGGAAGAACCCTTCCTGGAAACACACCATTCGGGGGTTGTCATCGTGCGAGATGTTGCATTAGCAACATCTCCCTGTTTCTTGCCAGATGCCGCCTTAGCAGCATCTGTGGTCGAAGACGGTACGTCTTCCGACCTTTGCGTAGTTGACGCTGCTAATTCAGCGTCACTGTTGTCACTCAACACCTCAGCACCTAGTGCTGAGGCGGAGGAAGAATCTCCTTCGATGTTTTCAGCAGCGCTCTTTAGAGCCCCGCCGCGTGCTTCGACCATCGAGTCAATGGTCAATCAGTTGGTTAATGATAAATTACGACCAACAAGTGCCACCTATGATTGGCCAAAAATAAGAATTATTATTGGCCAACCACCTTAAGTGGGGGTGATGTAATGGGGTGCCATTAAATAATTGATATTCAAGTTAGAATATCACAGTTGAATTTCAGACGCGTTGTCTGAAATTCAAATAATAGATTATAAGTTATTATAATCTACGGAGGAAAAGTCGATTCGGTATAAATACCGAATCATGCAGGTTAACTAATAGTACAGTTAGTTTAATACTGATATTATTATATTAGTTAGGTAATTACTATACTGTTAGCCGATAACCACCCATTTAATAAACACTATTAATTTGCGTTCTAAGAAGAAGAAGTAAATATTTATATTTACTTTTAATATAGGATTAGTTGTTACCAACTAATCCTGCCCTTATTGTATTGCTCGCTTCCTCGCACAACACAGTGTAAGCCCGTAACAGGATCAGTCCTGTTACACAGATGCATTAGAAGCATCTTTAACTATTGAGTCAGGGTACAGTGCGATCCCTTTTGCAGATGTTGTAAGTGGTCGGGGAAGTACATGCAGCACAGCGGACACGACCGGTATATGAAGACAGCCACAAGTAGCACACCAGTATCTACTCGTAAAGAGATCGACAAAATCCTCTATGACGATTTCCACATAAATTCTATCAACTATAGCGACAGCTGTATCGAGTCCTAAGAGAGTTGTTACCAAAGGTTTAAGACTGCTACTCCTAAGCATGCGCGGAGTGTGAGTGCGAAAACTTTGTGCCAATGCCTGGGGATCCCTCTGCGAAGAGGAAGGAACGACTCAAAATGGCAGCAGCCACTTCTGTTTATTTGCTTGCGAAAACATATGTTCCGTATGAGATGGGTTTTGTGTGGAACCTCATGTTTTGTACAACTGGGTTATTCGATCCCTGTATGGTATCGCAAAGGGTGGTGGTGATGATCAGGGGGGGGGTATTCACAACCCAAACTATTGACATACGTTATTCGATGTCGGCGTCTTGAAGGAATGTGTATACCTCCTTGATTATATATTTGATCCAAGTACCGATGATAGATGTCTGTACTTATTGACTTATTCTTTTAGGCCCGCTATTTCGGCGGCCGGAAGTCATTACGGAAGAATAGGGAAAATAAAGATTGCCTATGTCAGTCATGGAATGCTTTTGTTGAGAATTACAACAAACTTCTAGAGTACTACTTGCGCAAGGTGCGAACCTTGCGCAAACGCTTCTTAAAGCATTCGCTTTTAGGCTAAGTGGAATAGATGTGTCGAAGCGAAATCCTGGAATTCCTTGTAGAGTTCCTGCACATCTAAAATCTCCTCATTGTTAAGCGGAGCACCGCGCAGGAGATGTGTGTGTACTGTGGTTACGAGGGTACGAGACCACGGGTACGTTGTATTGACGTGCTTAATGTGGAAACTTGAAGTGCTACTGAAAGAACTAGTTTGAGTTCGAGCAGAAGCCCGCCACTAGACCTCATCCAAACGGTCTGAGGCGTCCGCTGGCAGTACCTCGAGTGAATCCCAAGAGTGGCTTTTCGGACTTGACAAGAGTCAACCTGACCTCTGCAAGATGCTTGGTCTCCTCGATGCCGACTTCGACTCGATGAATATATCATTTTTTCTATTTGTGACTAGAGATTTGCTATGGGCAAATCTTGCCTTTAACATAAAGTTGATCGGCATCCGTAACACGTCCTCCATAGCACTTTTAGACCGTCTGTTTGTTCTCCGGATGGTCCCCAGTTGAAGTCTTCAAATTGGGGCCCAACAACACAAAAACGTTTCTTGCCAGAAACGTCTTGTGAATCTCGGACTCCATCCAGGACAATTTTTTTCTGAATTCCATGAAAACGGAACAAAAACGTGCTGCTTACATGACAGTGATATTAATGAGGAAGGTTTTGATAAAACTAATAGAGTTATTAATAAATATTATCTGCAACTCAAAAAACTATGGGCCTGCATCTACTAAATTTGATAAAATTGTGCGGAATAGATAAAACACTAATTTTTTGATTAAAAATATTTCAATATTATTTTGGAGAAGGCGTAAAGGGTTGGTAGGTGTTTTCTTAGGTTTAAAGGAACAAATTAAAGGTCGACTTTATACATTTTTCGAAACTAATAAACTTGAGTATAAATAGAGAACAATTGACGTTCAATTGGAGTGAAAAAAATACGCTAATAATAGGAGGAAGACCTATGGCGAAGGTCAAGCAAGCTTATGCCACTATGCTCTCCAGTTTATATAAATCCAATTCGAGCTTATCCTTGTACACCTCAAGTACTTTTTAGGAGGTGACCGCCCCAGTCAAACTACCAACCATACAAATTGCAGGCAATTATAGAATGTGTTTATACGTTTGGAAAGTATTGTCGAATTTTCGTGTATCTACTTTGGACTTTTAAGTGAAGTGTAAATTCGGGATATGGAAACGGATTGGCTATAAATGCATGTGAATACATGTGGGAAGCTTTAGAATATTTCTAATTTTATAATATATACTTAATTTCGTTTTAAAAACTTGTCGGCTACTCATCACGTCTAGCGGCGGCCGAACAGCGGCCCCTTCGCGCTTACTCACGCACGTACTGTCTGATCAAAAGTTTCCGGTCAGATAGTATACACTGCACATCCCCTTAATTTCCTACAGTATATTATTCAAATGCGTACTTATGGTTTAGTTTCTAGAGGATTATTTTTTCAATTGGTTGATCCCTTGTGGCATAACAAGCCACTCCCACAGCATGCCACTAGGCGTGCTGACCGCTGTAAGCGGAATATCGGATGCTCGCATGAGCACCTGACAATACCCGTCCACCAGATCTAAGGCACTGTATATAGTACAGCCAGCCATATTGTTCTGGAGGACATCCTTCCGAGGAATCGGAGTCTGCATGGGTGCAGTAGCTGCATTCAGCTTGTTATACGCATGCACAATGCGCCACTTTCCGTTCGGTTTACGAACACAAAAGGTGGGAGATGAGTGAGGGGACTTGCTCTCCCATACCATCCCTGCCTCTTCTTTCCCCTTGAAGAATGCGTCGATGACGTCGCATTGCTCCTTGGGGAGAGGCCACTGCCTAGTGACGCAGTATTTGGTTCCGGGAACCAAGTCAATTTCATGTCGGACTCCCCGATCCGGTGGTTATACCATTGGCGGGTTGTCACTAATGACATCTCCGAATTCCTTAAGTAAGGAATGGTAAGGGTCCTCAGGATCCGCAATATTCTTGAGGCCGCTTCGGGCATTCAATGCCTTTTTGGTTTGCACCCAAACTGACTCGTCCATCGTGGATGAGGAGTTCAACTCCTCTTCCGGACGCAACACGACGACCTCGTCGATTTCATCTGCTTTCAAAGCAGTCTCAAACTCGTTGAAGGACATCTCCTCCAACGACAACAGTTCGCCTACCCCAGGCAACCGTTCCAGGCATACGCCTTCTGTGACAACACACTTCACACTATTCAGCATCCTATAGGACTTCTGACTACTGGTCTCGGGACTCATCCCGAGACCCAGATGGGGGGAGTCAATTGCCCCATCTATTGGAAGCGCCACGCGCCTATCCACAGAGGTCTCTACCTCTACCACCGGTGACTCGCCGGTCTCACCTATAACGGCGTAGTCGGGATCATTTCCGACGTGCGAAAGAGACAAACTTCGGGTCTCTTCGCTTGGAAGCGCCTCGCGCTTAACCACAGGGGTCTCTACCCCTACCACTGGAGTTACCACAGGTAACTCATCAGTCTCGCCTATAACGGCGTGGTCGGAATCATTTCCGACGTGCAAAAGAGACGAACTACGGGTCTCTTTTCGTGGAAGCGCCTCGCGCTTAAGCACAGGGTTCTCTACCCCTACCACTGGAATTACCACAGGTAACTCACCAGTCTCGCCGTTCACGGCGTGGGGATTAACCGCCGAATCCCCCTCGTCAAGAAACTCTTCCTTAACGCCATTTGGAATGATCATTTCAGACATCCCAATCTCTGGCATCTCACGCCAGAATCGCTTTTGCGATCGAGCAAAGGTGGGTTCATGACTCGCCAATGCTTCACCCGACCGCGGGTGCGTTGATCCAATGGACTTAGACTTCCAGTCTATCCATGGCTCGTGGCGTTCCAGCCACTTCATGCCCAGAATGAGGTCATACCTCGAGTCCAAATCCAGGAATAGGCAACGTTCTAAGCTGTCGAAGTCTGCAAACTTCAGCTTAAGGTCAATCGAGACCTTGGGTACAGAAACCTGTACGCCCGTCGCAAGACGGACCGTGACAACGTCACGATAACGTGCCTCTGGGGCCTCGGCATACAGCCGACTCTTCTCAACAGAAGCTCGTCTGACATAATTTTCAGACGCTCCAGAGTCTATCAAGACTCTCCAAGTCTTATCAAAGCCTTCATGTCCGCAAGGACTACCAGCAAACCTGCCTGGTACATCAAATCGGTGCTAGAAAGCACCGCTTCCCTCGGGGCTTTGTGCTGTCGTCCCCTACCCTGGGGCTTAACAGCACTGAGGTATCCCCCAGTAAGGCTACCCGCACCTACTGGGAGCCGTCGTTTCCCGACGGCTTGTACAAGGGCTTCTTCACTACCCTTGGTCCCTTGTACCGAGTGTCTCGCTGGGGATTTTTCGGACATCTGTTCCTCAGATGATCCATGCTCCCACACAGGAAGCATCTCAGCGGCCCACGCCGCTGCAACATAGCCAAGAGCTCTGCCTCGAAGCTCTGTGAAAAAGAGTCAGAATGACTCTTAGCGGGAGGTTTCTCCTCCGCTTCGACCTGAATCAGGTCCATGGCTTCGGGACCCACCTTAGAGGAACGGAAATTCCTCTCGGCGTTGAACGCCATCTTGAACGCCTCCTCCAGGGATTGGGGTCGACATCGTAACAATTCCGAACGTGCTGGCCCTTCTCTCAGGCCTCCCATGAAGACGGGGATGGACACATCGTCCGAATACGCTTTCGCGTACATCCCTGCCAACATGGTCTTAAGCTCCTGGATATAAATCTCCAGGTCCTTAGTGCCTTGACGGCACCTCAGAAACGCCAGTTGATTCTGGAAAACCAGATCAGGCGTTGCGTACATGTCCATGAGCTTCTGCTTAAGGACCTTCCATGTTGGAAACACGTCCGTGACTGATTCCGAGCATGTAAACGCCCATGTACGGGCTTTGCCCGTAAGATGGGTCAATGCAAGTCCCACTTGCAAGTGATCAGCGGTCATGTTCGCTGTGGCGAAGGCCGTTTCGACCTCTCGCAACCAAACATAAAGGTTGTCACCCTTCTCTCCGGTGAACTCCTTTATCTTAAACGATAATGGAGGGCGCACCCCGTGGAATAACCTCCACCACAACTCGCCTCATGAGCGATGAGGGCATTTACCCTTGCCTTTACGGCCTCAAGGCCCTGCTCCACTAGGAGATTCATACCTTCTTCCCCCGTTAAGGGTAACAGCCTTTTAAAGGCTTCCTGCTGGACGAGGGTCAAACTATCCCAATCGTCCTGATTCATCCTTTGCATAGGATGCCTAGTCTACCAACACAGGTGTTAGATTGACTACAAGTGCTACCAGATGTAGCCGGTGCGTATACGCACGGTGCGGCTAGCGCACAGAGGAAGACTCTTCCTTAAAGCGGTATCTACCGCTACTTAGCCGATACGCCCTTATAAAGGGCTTAGTAGGAGAGATCTCTTACTCGGGGCCAATATTCTCGGGTTGGTTTACTACGTATCCTTAACGGCTGTGTTCCCTTTACGGGGTGTAGGTAAAGGGAGGGCTCCCTCTTACCTACGACACTCACTGCACGCGCGACCGGTCGAGGTCGCGCGTCTGCTATTTAGAGTGAAATGTAAACTGAATATATTTAATATGTAATTAGCCTAAATTAATTTAAACTAATATAAACTATATGTAATACTAAGTAGAATATTCCTAATTCGTACCTAGCTAAAATGTAGTGTACACACCTGTGTACTTACACGTGGATGGCTGGCACACCACCACACCAAGGGCCCATGCCCTGATTGGTTAAAATAACCAAAGCTTCGAAACCTCTCGACCCGGCCAATACTGACCTCAACCGTGGTGTACTCATGTACACCAACACTCAGTGTTACCCGAATGTAAACCCGTTACACACCGGACGAGATCAAGTGTGGATTGACATTTCTTTGATTCTAGGGCAGATAGATCACCCATGGATGTGTCAGCGGCATCAAGGACGATTGGGTTTCTCTGACAGGCAGTTCTGGAAGAAAATGAAAATATGAAGTTTTAGGTAATTCACGTTATTTGGTGTGTCATAAATAAGAACTACGCGCTTCTTCAACCTAATCTTACAGTGTAAGCCAGTAAAAGTAGACCTGTTACATCTGGTAGCTTTTACTGGTTCGTCTTGACTACATTTGGATAGTTGTCTAGCAAACCGTAGGACAACAAAGAGTTCTTGGTTAGGATGGTCTTAGCAGAGCGCCTATGTGGTCACTCACGAAGAGTTTCTGTATCTCTCAGCGCACAAATTCAGCGCGTTAATTCACATGATCCGGAACAAGGCCTTGGCATGAAAATAATCTACAGAATGAAAGCCCAGATGATCTGATCAAAATCATGGATAAATTTTGAAGGAACTAAGGTGCTTCTTCGTCAGCACCATTAGTGCCCGCGACATTGCACGTTAAGGCATTTAAGACATACGTAAACCTGTAAACGGGAAACGGAGAACCTCTCCTTCGATGGCTGCTCGAACTATAAACAGCCATAAAGTAGCAAAACATAAGGTAACCAGTTTACAGGTACACTTTGCCCTCAACTGTCTCGTCAACTCTAATGGGTCTCTGCCATTACATGGTTGGATGAAACTCAAGAAAATACAAGAATTATTGCTGAAAATTTCATCCAATCGAAGAAGACAACCAAGGTTCGAAGATGTAAAGACGAACTCATCTCCTGAGTTCAATGAAGAATACGACAGAACAAGTTACGAAGATTCAAGTTGAAGGTTATATGTTGTTATAGGTTTTGGGAAGCCGCTTTTCAACGTCATCCTCAAACGCTTTGAATATTTTTCTCACTCACAAAAACCTTAGTTTTTTTTATCGATAGGTCCATTGACGAGTGACTAGGCATTTTGTTCACAGTCGAGATTTCTGCATATCATCGTTTCAATTCAGTTAAAATTGTGCCTTCTGATCGTCAAGTCTCCTCCTCTTCCTCTACAGTGTAGAAAAATTGGGAATCTAGCTCAATTGCAACAACGCGCCGAATCATGAGCATTCGAGCGCATACCGGCTGAATTGTCTGTTTTTGAACCGTTACAATCTTTTAACGAGGAGTTAAACCTCAATTTTGAGCTTCTCAAAATGAATTCAGATGGAGACCTGAATTACTGTATCTTCGTCAGTGTAAGCGTGAAATAAAGCTTACTCGCAGAAGTTACAATATTTGCTTTCTAATAATGCGATTGAACTTCTGAACGCATCTATACAATTGGCTATGTTCCTGAAAGGACTGAATAACGGTCATGTCAAGCATTATCTCTTCTGGCATCAGCCTAAGAGCTTACAGATGCTATTTCCCAAGGCACCCATGAAGATTTAAGTATACAGACACCCCCTCAGTATCCCCTAAACAGTCGAAAAGGGAACGAGCCCTTCTACTTTAACATGCAGCAACAGGTGTAGCACGGTGTTAATCGGTGGAGAGATCATTCAGCCTTTGCCGTAAAGATAGCACGACATAGTGAGGGCGGAGGTCCAGAACCGATGGACCAATCGGTTGCGGTTGCTTTGACACCGAAGCAATTGAAAAGTAATAAGAGGAATCTTCGCAGCAATAGATGCAACGCTTTGCCATTGAGTGCATGGCACCTCGTCTCGCATCACGATGTCTGCGGTACGGGTGATTCCGCTGGAAAACGTAATGAAACAGGGGATACCTCCTGTTTGTTAAAAAAAGGTAACACTCAGTAGGAGCGGGGATCCCTGCTGGAAGGTTGTTTCACATGCCAACATAAGGCATATGAGGGAGATAGCACAATTACTTGTCAATATCTGCTGTGTGATACGAAAATGGTCATCATCCCGACAGGTAAGCCGCATGGGACCAATCTAACCAAGCGTGCATTGTTTGATAACGGCGCATAAAACAACTTTGTGGGAATACAAATTAAGCGTCGTTAAACTTCGTAGGAGAAAAAATACTACGAAGAATGTTGTTAGTCCGGTAGCAACAGATGCAACCGTGAGTATACCAAAGCGCATGTTACGTGCGGTTTGAAGTGAGCGAACTGTCGTTGGAGGATAAATTTATCGTCCTCGAACTTTGACGACAAATTCGATATTATTTGGCTGTCTAGGCATAAGCCGGAAATTGTATGATACAACCCGCGGCAATGCTACAGGAACTGATCATCCTGTGAACAATTCAGGTGTATCAGTGCATATCAGAGAGAGTGGTGGGTAGCGGTAGCACTACCAGCTCTTATCCTACATTTGAAATGGATGATGTATCTATTGACAATACTCTTGAGGGACTTTCTAACACAGGAGCTGAACAGCTGTCTGAAGAGGAAATGGCCGGTACAGGAGATAAGCAACGCCATGTTGAAGTACTCGCGGTGACAGCGGATGGTCGTCGTGACGAATCCATAATAATGGTAAGCGATAGACACCGCTAGACTTAGTAGGCAGTCTCCATAAGGCAGAAATTAATACGAGATTCAACGTCCTAACGCAAATAGAGTCTTACGCTCAGTACTTTATGAAATTGGGTTTGGAGGTGATGGATCTTCCAGCGCCTGGTTGGAGAGGTTTGTAAAGAACTTACGCGACGATCAGATTGAACAGATCTATATCATCATTGCAAATGATGACACCGTTAATATACTGAACAGATATCCGCGTTGCAATCACGTGACCTCGGGAACGAGTGGATTCCCGGTGATAAAACTAAAGTTCATCGTTTTGGATCGCAGACGTGGGAGTAAATTAAAGCGACACCCCCTTATTTAAACGCGCTTTAAAAATAAGCTGACGTATTCCTAGAAGAAGTTGCACGCGAGCTCACGAAAGATAAAGGGACTCGACATGAGATAGACTTCGTGCGTGTCACGAAGTATTGCGTCACATGTCATTGTCCTTTACCGCGTGATCAGGTAAAATCAATCGACGAGTTTCTTTAAATCTCGCGGTAAAACAGAGGAAAGATGTCATCATTGATGGTATAAGCTGTATCACCGTCTCCAGTTCTCTCGATCTGTAGAATGCAGTTACCATCTCCTAATGCTTGAGAATATACCTCTTACGGCAGTAAGCACTCAAATGGAATGCTTTGGGAAGGGTAATTAATACACTATGGGTTAAAAAAACGCCCCTAGAACATGTAACATATGTGTTACACATCTGCTACGCCCATTGCGTGAATTCACAACTAGTTCTTTTGATAACGTATTCATCCATAGAAAGGGTGAATTAGAGCCGTAGAAGTGTGTAAAGGACATATGCACCAAGTGTTAGAGGTCATAAATAAGCATAAGCTATATGAGAACTTAAAGAAATGAACCTTTGGTGTATCTAATATACCAGTTCTTGGATGTTTTTTTTCCTGCAAGAACGGAGCTCGCCCTGATCCAGAAAAGATTAGAGTGATAGTTGAATGTCCTTAGCCAAACGTCACCGAATTTCATAAGTTCTTGTTTTTAGTAATAAATATTTATGAAGTTATGCAGACATCGTGCATCAATGCTTAAGAGAGACATTGAATACCCAATTTTAAGAGGCTTTTGACGCAGTCAAGTAATGCTTGACTGAAGTACCGGTGTTAGCGATAGCAGATAATAATCGACCGTTTTAATCGTTTGAGACGCGAGAAATTTTGCTATCAGCTGTGCACTGATGAATATGCGATCCCGATAGTCATGGTTGCGTAATATGTTTTTCAATCGCAACAACCGTCCGGAACAGCTATGACCAGTACAAACACAATCCGTTGCACTGCACCTGCTTTTCCCTTGTACAGAATGCACAAGAAGCATACAAAAGAGACAAAGGGACTCGTCTATTGAGTGATTGTTTAAACAACCAATCAGCACGGAAACACGAAGAACGTCCAGAATTGTTACGTGCAAGTTTGTATCGCTATCGATTGCGCAATGGTCTGTTTTTATAAAGCACAGACCAAGAAGATGACAGTCGTATCGTTGTTCCAACGATGATGATATCAAAACACAAAATCATGTTTGAGTACATTGATGCACCGATTTAGGGACAACAAAGGCGGGAAAAGACATATGTTCTCTTGCACGCAACTTTTACAGGAGGGAACCGTACACAAGCACGTGAAGCTTGCAAGATTTGTCAGCTTGTAAAAAAAAATGTCTGCGCAATCTGCGCAGGCACCATTAAAATCACTATCAATTACAACAAAGGCTTGGAAGTCCATTTTTATGCGTTAGGAATTCCTCTTTCAAGAATGAAAATTGTGGACAATGCTTTTGGTCTTCCGACTCATAAAAGTCAAACAACATTGGTATGTGTAGAAGTATTCAGTAAGATGGTACGTCTAAATGTAGTTTCGGCATTAACAATATTTATTTATTTATAGTTTATATTTTTATAGTTTTGAAATGTTTAATTATAAAAGCTTAAATTTAATAATATAACTATATACACTTATATTCTAAAAATACAAAAATATTATAACTTATCCTATAATAAAATGATACATCATGTTAATTAATAGTATCCAACGTTATTATAAATTGAAATGAATAATAAAGATATTTTTAATTACTTAAAATCAATAGATATTTTCCTTAAGATAGGAAAGCGCTATTTGCCCCCCATTTTGGCTATTTGCCCCCCCAAAAAAAACCGTGGGTTTTGTTTGGGTCAGGATCTGAAAACCCAGACCGAGTTAAAGTATCTACGGTATATGTGAGGTAGGACACACCGGGTTTTTTCACGCAAGTCAAAGATGAATGTGGAAAAAGAATTCCACCCGTGCGACAACGAATGGTATTGAAAAAAGACAAGAGCACGAAGTACCTCTCACCTACAAAAAGTAGAAGACAAACAATGCTTTACACCGTGTGCGAAACTAGGTAGTAACGATGCATACTCACCGGCCAATAAGATGCACGTTTGTACGTCTCCGCTACGTTAATTGGTGAGTAATCACGGCGACGTCACGTGTCCATTACCAATCATTTGTACGTGACGACGCGGATTTGTCGTCGAAACGATCCCTGGCTCATCCGTCCCGGCTCCTTTTCTGTTGACTGTCTCATGGTAACGCTTGAGGAACAGGTCCAGATCAATTACACAACGACCCATAAAGTCACTCGTAAGAAAGTCACTGTCTTCAACTATCAATCCCAAGCGCTGATTTTCATTAGGCGTAATCGAAAAGTAAAACTGTTGTCGCCACGAAGGCGTCAGCGTTTGTTGCTGCGTTTTCGTCTGCTGCGACGGATTCTTGGTGCACTTCAAACGAACATATGGATCACTCGTAGCTTCAATGCCCGTGTCATCACAAGCGAGCAGACCTGTCGCGGCGAGAATCGTCACGACATAAATATTAGGAGGCCCGGGCTCTTTTGTAGCTTTTAGAGCGTCTTGTGCTCAGACACTCGACACTTGCGTTGTCGGGGATGGCTCCATGCCAGCACTTTCCTTCTCCATCAGTAAAGGTGACAATTCTTCACGAGTCTTTGGGGATCCAGGAGCTGAGAGCGCCATCGACTCCTTCTTGGACGTGTCAGCGTCTCGTTCCAGAGTCGATGCCATAAACTTTGGCTCGTACGTCGTGTCGACACTCAGATGTCCGCAAGTCTACATACAGTAACAAGGTTATGCTAATCAAACCACGTTCAGCGTGACGAACAGAGTCTACTCACGACATCATTGGCGTCTACGAGCGCCAGTTCGTGCGTTGTCTACATGTTGAAGAAACAAAGCATAGCATCAATACATCCCTTCTCTCTCTGGATCGCTTGCATGCTCTCACCAGCGTGTCGGGCGTCAGCGTCTCCATCAACAGCGACGCACTGCCTAAGAGCACGTCCCTCCCGAGTTCTCTCAGACCAAAGACCTTGAAACGAACCACGTCATCCAGTGGTTTCTTGATCCCAAATGTAAAATTCTGACACCACGTCGGCGTCGTTGTTTTCGCTATTGCCGCTGTTCGCAACACCACATCTCCGCACTGGACCTGACAGTCTGATACGAAGCGTTCAATCAGGACACGTGAAGCGATCGAGACAAGAGAAATAGGACGTAAAAGGGTCAAAGAAGGCACCACTTTCACTCGCTTGAGTCTCGCCAATGCCACGCGCGCCTTTTACCACAAGACGCACGCGCGGTGTCTCGACGTCTGCCATGGATTGTATCTTTCCCTTTGAGATTGCGGCACTTTGCTCACCAAGTCTAGATTTGCATCGAATATTGGCATGTGCAAGGGTAGTTTGTTGTCCTCGCATTGGATGCTCTCATGCTGATTCATGTTCGAATCTGTCGTTGTGGCAAGTCTGCGTTAACCTTTGTTGCACTTTCGACTGAAAAGTGCCCAGAATATTTTCTACTGCATAGCGCTTACCTATATATATATTCCTCACATGTACCGTAGATACTGTAACTCGGTCTGGGTTTTCAGATCCTGACCCAAACGAAACCCATGGTTTTTTGGGGGGGGGGCAAATAGCCAAAATGGGGGGGCAAATAGCGCTTTCCATAAGATATTATTTTTTAGGCAATCGATATCCGTATCCCCCCTAAATTACTACCGTATCCCCCCCAAATTACTACCCGTATCCCCCCTCAATTATAGGCCTATCCCCCCTCAATTATAGACGTATCCCCCCAAAATTGCAATCTTTCCAATTTTCTAGATATTTGATTCGCGAGGGCTTGATATATTTGACGTTTGTATCGACGACAGGCCAGGGCCATTGGTTTTCGGAGGTCAGCTGTCTCTACATTTTACTCTCTAGGAGAAAAAATCAACTGACCCGGAGACAAGTTACCATGCGTCAACACTAAGTAATAAAATAAGCCCTATTTTAACCCTTCATTAAAGGAAAAACATTGCGTTAGCCAGTGATAGAGACATGTACTCCCCTCCCCGTACAGTGCTCTATCATTACAGAATTAAGATACGTTTTTCACGGACGAAACGCACGCTGCGAGCATATCTTCAAGCCTGACACCAGTCATGTTCTTGGTAAGGTAGATCGTGTCTTGCATTCCTACAGCGCCCATTGGGTAATCTGCAAGCCCATCTTTGACGCCTGCAGAAAATGAAATTTCCACGCGAAATGATCATCACTGTTTACCGGCAATGAAAAGGTTTCGAAGACGCGGATAACAATGTGCGCAAGGTAACTAATCTCCGATACTCGGTCCAATGCACGCCGACTGTTGTCATAAATTAGCTTGGACTCGCGGAAAACGTACTTTCGCTGAGTCATGATGTCGTTAACGCTAATGCCCATTCGCTTTAAGATGTCGTTGCTAAACTTATCTTGCTCCAGCGATATATTGTACTCGTCATCTTTGTCGCAATCATGAATTCGTGCGCGCCAGGACGGACAATGGAAACTTAGCACATTCAAAAGCGTATGCAGATGGCTCTCACTTGTAAAATAAAGACGCGTGCGGACTTGTGTGCCCGGACTCTTGATCCGCAGCTCCTTGGCGTAGGACGGATCCAAGCGGTACCCGTGGTGCTCGATATCCTGATCTTCAAGGTCAATAAGGGTCCCGTCCTTAGCACCATCACCACTTCCAAACAGACCACATGACGACCATGACAGAGGCTGTTCGTTTACTGGAGCTGACATGACGGTCACAACATCAGTACGAATCTTTGCGCAAGTGCTTGTGAAACGCGGTTGCCAATCGACTGCTTTTCATCAATATCCATGCCGTATTCTTGCGAAACATAGCACCGCGCCAATGCTTCAGAAAGTTTGACAAGATCGAGGCCGCACTTCCAGCTGACAGATGAGTTGTGGAACAGGTCATACTTGATGCAGTCGTGCACATCGGGAATTTTACTCAAATTAAACGTGTCTGTCTTAGCTGAATAGAAATCACGATACATTTTATCCCAGCGCTCAAACAGAAAGTTCCATCCATGTACAACGGGGTTGAATCGTCACCCTCTGTGAAAACATAAGAAAGAAACCATTCGTCAAAAATTCCTTAATCCAAAATGCCGACTTACGCTTATCTGGTACATGCTCAGCAATTTCACCGCGAAGCTTGCGAATTGGTTCTAGGAGGCGAACTAACGCTTCTTTCGGATTTTTAATAATTTCAAGTGATTGGACAATGGACTCGGTATTTAATGGCGCGATAAGAGCCTTCATTTCTTCGAATGATGAATATTCACGCTGTAGCAACGTTTTCAGCTTAGCTTTTATAGTATGCATCTCATCCATAGCATAAGCTTGCCCGGAGTGGTCCAGCATTTTATTTGCATCTGATTTTGTACGTAAAACAATTTGGAGAGTTAGCAACCAGCAAAATATTTACATCAAAGAAACGAGAACCATTATATATACCTCTGTCGAGAGTAGTGACAAGACTCACAAGAATTGGCGTGAGATCTCCTTCCAGCTCCAAGAAACCTTTAGCGAATGCGGCAGTAGTCATTTGAACGCGTCCTTCATCCGACGTAAAAATTTTCAGGTCGTGGCGAAGTGTCGAGTGCAAGCGCAGCAACCCTCCTTCTTCGACTTCAACAGGATAAAGACTGTTTCTGAACGACTGTGCTAATGCCTCTCCCTGTTGCTTGCCCCGTTCCGTAAGATCACCTCCCCACTTTAGTATCATAAGAACCTTATGTTTTTCTGCATCTCCTGCGTTAACTGTGCATGCAGCAACAGTAGCTGCAAAGCTTTTGTGCAGCTTAAATTGTACCTTGCGATTAATACCCGCAAATTCCACCGCTCCAGCTCGCGCTTCATTTGAAGCAGCTTTTTGAAACTTTCTCCTCCATGAACTTCCCAAATTGCTTCTTTTGCGCCAACACCACGAGCGTAGGCCTTTACTAAGCTACGCACCAGGTCCAAAAGCTCCTGAAGATCAGCAACTAACTTAACCTTTACTTCATCATATTTGCCGTCAATATACCGCTTTTCATAGAAAACTACGAGATCTTTCTCCCATACATGTGTTTTCAGTTTTTGTTTAGGGGTGCGATCACCATGACGTACCACAGCAATGACTCAGCGAAGCTCTTCCCGGTTTTCATCATCTAGAGGGAAGCCTGCGCTGCTAGCGCTGGCTACACTAGACTCGGACACATCAGAATCTGAGCTCTGACGTGTATGACGCCACTTTAATGGCCTCCGTTGTTTATAAGGCTGGAATATGTTGGATACTGTGGACACATTTTCGTATTCATCGTGATTAAAGAGTTGGCACGGCCTTGACGAAAGTACCTAGAGCGCAGTGCCGACACTAAAAATAATTGTGCAATATCAGCCCGCAATCATCGTAATATTTTTTTGAGTTTTTCACAAAACTCCAACCGTTCACATCGCATACGTAGGAGCTGCCTCGTACACGGAGTAAATCAAATCCACACACCGTTTGATGAAATGCAAAACACACTTTTCTGGCGCTGAGTTTAAGATGACAGGGTAACGCACTTCCTTTCCAACCGAGTCACGTAACACGCGTCCATCGAGCACGGGTGACTTCCGGGCTTTTGCGTGGCCGTAACTTGAACCAATTGTGTACACCTTCACGTCCATTCCTTGGGTATTGAGAAACTCTTCATAAATATACGATCCATCCCTCCGCACGTGGTTGACGTCTGGGTAAAATTCACTGGAGCGGTCTCCCACCTTTCGAAACAGACGTTTTTTACTGCCTCCGCCTGCACTCGTAGGGTAATAAATGTAGACGTTATGATACTCGGCATTTACGGGTTTCTCAACAAATGGCTTATTTATCCGCACGTCATTGATTTCGACATAGTTGTCATGTTCAATGAGTTCTTCCTGTTTTCCACAAGGCAAGCCCCGGTTCACAATTATGTGACGAGGCACTGGGATGCCATGACCCGAAATCAGCGCGTAAACTTTACGGCGATCAAAAAGAACAAGCTGCATCGACAGCTCATTCACAAGCACTGGGAGCACTCGATGAATATACTCTTCGGCTCTCTGGAACGGGAAACCCGTACAATAGAACGAGATGAGCGCGTCCCATGCCGGCCACGCCTCGACTGGGCGGTTGAGGATCGTGTCGTCGTCGAATACAAACCCATCAAATTGCCGTTTTTTTCAAGGAGGAGCAAAATTTCACGCATGGGTTTCGAACGCATCTTCTTCTCCATGGCGCAAACCCCAGCCACGTACCTGGACATTATCGATGATGGCGAGGTAGGAGGTGATATTGGCAATGACACGGAGCTCATCTTGGACATTGGGAGCGATTGTGTACGCTCCATGAATGCGGAATACAAGTGAAGGTCACTTCTTGAGGCGCAAGTTTCCATCAAGGCTAATTGTGAAGTGTTACTTTGTCGCAATCCGCCACTTGTATTTAATCCAATGAAAACGGAACGCGGTAGCCATACTTAGAATGATGTGAATGATCGCAGCTAGGACCACGCTGTGTAATGGCTTCCGAAACCACCTTCATCGTGTCGATGTATCTGTTGATACAAAGCGCCAGAAAATTCTGCTGCTTGCCGTTGGGGCGAGTAATGCACTTGTCAAACACTTTTCCTGTAGACTCTGCGTAAACTCCTGCAGTGCCTGCTGCTGCACTTCCGAGCGAACCTGTTCACGAGATAATTGGAGATCATTAGGGCTCACACTTCTCCACGCAACTGAAACACTTCGGTAATATACATCAGTCCCTCCAGTCACCTACTCGGTTAAAAAGCTCGGCCTTTTGCTGGGGACTGAGTTAGCACGGACGGATAGGCCTATAATTGAGGGGGGGATACGGGTAGTAATTTGGGGGGGATACGGGTATTAATTTGGGGGGGATAGGGATATCAATTGCCATTTTTATTCGTGTTTAACTTTTAAAAAGATTTTTATCTTTAATTTTGGAAAGCGCTATTTGCCCCCCCCCCCATTTTGGCTATTTGCCCCCCCAAAATTATCAGCCAATCAAATTTTACTCCGATCCACTCACTCCTGTCATAGATCACCCCTCTGCTCTCGCTGCGAATCAGCCTTCATCTCTTTAACAAGCAAATGGCAGCTTCCATAGTTTGCGCGGTGAGTTGATTTACATGGCATTGATTGATATATGCTTTTTCTATTAGATCGGCCAAGGAGAGAAACTTGTTCGAACCTTGTTTGTGGTCGCAACTGTGAAAAAGGTCTTGTCAGTAACAGGTCAATGGTCCATGTCGGTTGTCTTACTTCGTATGTTAACAGCCTTTAACCCAACGGAGGTCAGTGTGTGCTCTCAATCTTCATTTGATTCCCTCCCAACTCTCTAAAAACTTCTGCTACAGTTCGGAAGAAAATGAATCGAGTCGACGAATGAAAACCGAATTTCTCGTGCAGCTTGATGGAGCAGGCACGAAAGCAAAAGACATTATTCTTTTATTGGTACAGTTCTATCTTACCTTACATGTTATGAACATATACAATACCTATATTTTCTTTGACTATTTTTGCTTCTGCAGGTGCCATCGAAGTGCAACTTTCAATTTCTTCGCGGAAATTTCGATGATTTCGTTGGTATGCTCTATAAAAAAAGCAAGACAATACTCTTTCAAATATGCGGCATTAAACTTCTCCGCGGCACACAAGAATCGTCCGATGTTTCCGACGGACAAAACATCTTGCGCTGTAACTTCACAAAGATGTTTTAATGTCAGAAGCAAATACTGCTCAGATAGCGTTAGCAGATCAATGAGTTGCTAGAGAGGTAACGACAAGAGTAAGTGCACGATTTGCCAAAGAAACCAAGAAATTACATACATTAGAGTTCAGCTTGGCCATATCTTGGACGCGATTTGCGTAGGTGAACTCTAACATTTTAGACACCATTTCAG
Organism: Peronosclerospora sorghi; assembly: GCA_026184515.1. NCBI lineage: Eukaryota > Oomycota > Peronosporomycetes > Peronosporales > Peronosporaceae > Peronosclerospora > Peronosclerospora sorghi. Next base: position 13,189,500 of record CM047584.1, read on the forward strand.
GCGAATGATCTTCAATGAGAATAACTCCGTCCTCGCTTTCTCTCATTGCGCCAGGACGGAGCATGGCTTCGAAAATCTCACATCTCGTCGTAAGGATCAATCGATGCGCTCGCATAATCTCTTTAGTTGGTCCAACCTCTAACGTTATATCACTTCCAACGCCATTCTATCCAGAGCAAACATTTAAACTCAGTTAGTATCGTCAGTATGGCAATAAATCCACGTTTATTGTATTTTTACCAGAAAAAGCTCCCTCATCGTGTCACTTTGAGTCGGTACTGTGAGCATCGCTGGTGCGCATTAGACAGGAGTACATATTGTTGGCTGAGACACGCACGATCGAACGTTCTTTGCCAGTCAAGATGAGATCCTCTGCCGCCTAACAAGGAAAGTTAGAACGTTTAGAGTCTTAAATCTATGTGAATGCAAAACTCACTCATTGCTACCCATGTACGAACCTTGAGGGTAAATTCAACATTTTTAGGGCGCACATTGCGGTCCATGAGGATGCCGATGTTTGCACTCTTACGCGTCCCTCGCTCTGGTTCCTGTTTTCAGCCTGTCGCTTGCGTGTGACAAAAATTGATAATATGAGCTATTTTATTTAATTTGATTGGCTGATAATTTTTTGGGGGGGCAAATAGCCAAAATGGGGGGGGCAAATAGCGCTTTCCTAAATTTTTATCATAAAGCATATCTCAAGTAATGATAATGAAAATCGTCCATTATTGATTATAAGGAGTAGGTTAAAAGTAAAAACTTATTTAAATGTTCTATTAATTGGCCTTGGGATAGACATATTGATCAATATATAGATAAATAAAGTAACACAAAATAAAGGCATAGTATGGGCTAAACTTCCATGATAATTATATAAAACGTGTATGATATCGATCGTATAAACAATTTTTCGAATGCACCAGCGACTTTTAATCGCTTGGTCACTCAACTCTTCCGCCCTCATAGAAAGTACGCTCAGACGTACTTCGACGATATATTGGTTCATAGTCGCGCGGAAGGCGACTCGTCTGATGTTCAGACGCACCTGATACACCTTCGAGCGGTGATCGAATATATGCGAGAGCATAAGTTATATGCAAACGCATCCAAATGTATCTTTGGTGCTGAGGAAATTCCTTTCCTCGGATGCTTCATCGGTAAGAATGGAGTGCGGGCGGATCCCGCGAAGGTTAAAGCCATTGTGGAGTGGCTTTCGCCTGTAAAGCTTAGAGATTTACGGAAGTGGATTGGATTAGCCAATTATCTACACAAGTACAGCGAGAACTACGCTGAAATGGCGAAGCCATTAACTGACCTTCTTAAGCAGGACGTGGATTGGTGTTGGGAACCAAACACCAAACCGCCTTCGAAGCGGTTAAGGGAAGCTTGTTAAAAGCTCCTGTTCTTGCTCTCCCAGATTCTGGGAAACCATTTAGTGTCGTCTGCGACGCCTCCGATTTCACAATCTGATGTGCTTTGTTACAAGCAGATGATGCAGGAAGGGAACGCGTGATCGCGTTTGAGTCGAGGCAGCTTAAAGCTGCGGAACGGAATTATCCCGTTCATGACAAGGAGCTACTTGCAATGAAGTATGCTCTTGTCAAATGTAGGGTTCACCTACTCGGCTCAAAGCCGTTCGTGGTTTATACTGACCACGCGTCCTTAAGGACAGCGACAAAGTCGCCTCATCTCTCGCAACGGATGGCCAGTTGGCTCTCCTTCTTTGCGTAGTACAACTTTGAGGTTAAGTATAAACCTGGCAAGCAAAACGTGCTTGCAGACGCGTTGCGTAGTCCCGATTACGAGCTCGCTCACGCGACATTCGTCACCACATCTGTGGTGGATCTCATACGCCAGGCGTATGAGAAAGACCCACAATGTACGGCGCTTATCAGATCGTTAGGTAAAAAGGGTATTGGTTCGTCTGAGCCAACCCTTTCAAGTCGATCTAAAGCTCGTTTACACCGTTACAGGAACTGTGACGGCCTGCTATTTTATAGCACGAGCGCGGAGGACACTCCGCGGGTGGTAGTTCCTCATAATGAGGAACTGAAGTATAGAGTCCTCTTTGAGGCACATGACGCCCCTACCGGGGGTCATTTAGGTCGGGATAAGACCTACAGCGCTTTAAGCGCTTTGTATTGGTGGCCCAACATGTATAAGTGGGTCGGTGCGTATATACGTACCTGTGAGACGTGTCAGAGGGTTAAACCCTCTGCAAGTTCAGCTGCGCCTTTGGAGAGCTTATCGGTTCCAACGGAGTGTTGTGAATCCATTAGCATGGATTTTATCTTCGGTTTTCCGAAGGATAAGGCCGGGAACACCGGCATATTGGTCTTTGTAGACCGTTTGAGCAAGATGGCTCACCTGGCGGCAGTGCCAGAGTCCATATATGGACAAGGAACAGCGAAAGTGTTCCTAGACCGTGTCTTTCGACAGCATGGTCTACCCGATTCCGTTGTGTCGGATCGGGATCCCCGTTTTACGGGACAATTTTGTGGAGCGTTGTTTAAGGTGCTAGGCACCAAGATCCTCATGTCCACTGCGGATCATCCGCAGACGGACGGTCAGACGGAACGCGTTAATCGCGTTGTGAAGGATATCCTCCGGAGTTTATGTCCGGATTCTCCAAAGAGTTGGAGTGAGATGCTCCCGATGGTTGAATTTGCTATCAACAATTCGGGACATGCATCTACGGGGTTTACCCCGTTTTACGTGAACGGATTGGTGAATCCGAGGGTTCCGTTAACGCCACGTGTGTGTGGCCCAGGGCTTGAGGGGGGAGGATTCCCCGATGTCATCCCTGTATCTGTGCGAAAGCACATCGATAAGTTTTTATCGACGCGCCTTGGTGTCTTACGACACGTCTGCAATGCCATGGCGGAAATCCAATACAAGCAGAAGGAGCAAGCTGACCGCAAGGGGCGGCGTAACAAAAGGGTATACAAAGTGGGAGAAAGTGTTTTATTAAACGCTAAAAATCTTCCTACACATGCAGTTTCAAATGTGTTGCGTAATAAACTGCGCCCCAGGTTTGGGGGACCCTTTAAGGTACTAGCCCGAAAGGGCTTATCGTATACCTTGGACATCCCGAAGGTGACGCGTACGCATCCAACCTTTTATGTCGGTATGCTTAAACCATACCAGGACCCGGAGGCGGGGCCCCTCCTGGAGGAGGTTGGAAAGGCGGATAGCCGTAAGGCACCGCAGGGCGAAGTAAGCCCGAAAGGGCTAAAATGCGACCACAAAGCTCCGCAACGGTCGTCTCGAGAGAGGCAAGCCGCCTCTCGAAGCGATCAGTGGCATCCCGCTCATCGCGGAACCCCCCGTGGAGATCATGGATGCAAAGGCTGTGTCGATCACAGCGCGCGCGAATCTCACGTCGCAATTGCGCGACCTCCTCCTCCAATGCTCGATGCGGAGAGTACTCCACACTTTCATGTGGAGCGGCTGATGGCGCGACGCCATCATCGGGTCAAACCCAGTATCTGGTGAAGTGGAAGGGTTATCCACACTCACAGAGTTCGTGGGAGTTCGAGACTCCCCTACGGCAGGATTGCCGCGACGTCGTTGACGCTTTTGAGCGGGAGAATCCCGCTGTAGGTCAACGACCAGAGGGGCATTAGAAGCCCCTTCACTCCCAATAAGTGGGAGTTTGCCGGAGGCAGATGTGGCGACCACAATGTCTCCGGACACCATGGTGGAGACAGGGGCGCTGGCGTAGCTCGTGCGATATGGGGAACGTAATAGCTCCATCGCTTTGGCTCTGGCGAATGCCAGGCGCAACGCCCTCTCCACCCAAACGTCACGACGGGAATAGATGTCATGCAGCTCATCGAAGCTGGGGAGAAACTTCTCCCCTTCCGCCCAAGCGCGGAACTTCTTCTCTGCATCATCGGCACTTTCTCCCGGAGAAAGAACGAAAGGAACCTCGCGGAGGTTCTCAACAGGGGCACCCTGTGCCTGCCTGTTTAAGCGCTCTCGGTACGAGACGCTAGTGAACTGCTTTTGTGTAAGCAGTTGTTGCCGGAGTTTCTCACGGCGTTCGCGTTGGTACGGCTGTTCAGCCGCGGGGCCAGGGGTATAGGACGCTAGACTAGTCCTTACAAAATGCCTGGCCCACCTTGAAAGGTCACGAGGACCATCAAAATTATAAGCCGCCCTTGACGGGCGTTTGGGGGCGCGTAACGCAGCCCTTAGTGCCTGTGCGGCAAGTTGGGTGTCTTGAGCTGCGTCCAGCTCATTAGTGACGATCGCCTTTGGTGATTCGGATGTATCATCCGATACGGGCAGGGGTGCCGCACTGGTTAGTGCATTTTCCTCACGTGTGGGGAAGGGATTAGGTTGCCGACAACGCCGTTCGGCGCTGTCGGAGTGGCTCACCATTGGGGAGGTATCCCCAAAGGAATCCACGTCCGAGTTTTCGGAGTAGTCTACCTCTTCTAGAGGAGACGCCATAGCACCACTAGAGGTGTACATATGGATGGCCAGGGGAACTGGCGTTGGAGTTCTCCAACAAAATTTTGTTTATTGCGTAAGCAATAGTCTTGATGGGGGAGGATGTAACGGGGTTACATTCGGGTAACACTGAGTGTTGGTGTACATGAGTACACCACGGTTGAGGTCAGTATTGGCCGGGTCGAGAGGTTTCGAACCTTTGGTTATTTTAACCAATCAGGGCATGGGCCCTTGGTGTGGTGGTGTGTCAGCCATCCACGTGTCAGTACACAGGTGTGTACACTACATTTTAGCTAGGTACGAATTAGGAATATTCTACTTAGTATTACATATAGTTTATATTAGTTTAAATTAATTTAGGCTAATTGCATATTAAATATATTCAGTTTACATTTCACTCTAAATAGCAGACGCGCGACCTCGACCGGTCGCGCGTGCAGTGAGTGTCGTAGGTAAGAGGGAGCCCTCCCTTTACCTACACCCCGTAAATGGAACACAGCCGTTAAGGCTACGTAGTAAACCAACCCTGGAATCTTGGCCCCGAGTAGGAGATCTCTCCTACTAAGCCCTTTATAAGGGCGTATCGGCTAAGTAGCGGTAGATACAGCTTTAAGGAAGAGCCTTCCTCTGTGCGCTAGCCGCACCGTGCGTATACGCACCGGCTACACGGTGCATCCTCTATTACCAGGTCACTGTCGTAATAGATCGATCGTACCAGATTCGATCCTGTCCCCGATCGGGTGTTGTCTCGATCGGTCACTCTCCCTAGTCCGATATGACCTTTATACCGGATCAATCACGTCCATCCCAAATGTTTATCCATTTCCAACCGAGATCGCAACTTCTAGATTGCGTTCCGTCAACGTTTCAGTTCCCCCTGGCCGTTGTTGACTGGATAAACGATAACACCAGTTCTCTATGCCAAGACCTCACCTTCCCTGTGATACAGTGGATAAGAATCACCACGGAAACGGGAGATTGAGGGTTCGAGTCGCGCTGTGGGCAGATTCCAAGGTCGGAGTAGATTCGAAATGAAAGCGTCCCTGAAGCACGCGCTTGACATGGCTTACATCTCTTCTACTCAGAATGGGAAGGCTCCTAAATATCTCAAAATACGCCGATCGTTCAACGGGTCGAGGGCGTCTTTTGTACCAATCGGTGTTGATCCTGGTACCATTTCAGCTAATCAGATTCCATATGTCGATCACATACTCCAGTTAGATGTGATACAGCAACTTTTGTGTCAAACACGTGGGGAGTGGCTAAACAGCCTCGTGTCAAACACTAAATAGCCTCAAGGCGAGCCTAAAGTACATAAAAGGCAACATTACCTCCATTTTTGGAATTTTGTACGCGTTTCTTACCGGACTTCCTGAAGTTTCTTATTGGCCTTCCGACGATAGATGCTGTGGCAGGCACTGGCAGATGAGAATCATGAGAAGCAGAGATATTGATAGTCACCGCAAAGACAAGCCTGAATTTACGCTTACAAAAACAAGATGGATAGCATAGACAAAAACAGGCAATACAGAATAACAAAGTAATAAGGGTGCGGCGTTAGAACGTGGATACAGATGGGGGATAGAACTTGAATACGGATGGGGATGATAGTTCATTGGAGGAGGAACGGTGGATCGCGGGTGATGGGGATACGGGTGCGCGTTAGAGGGAGCGGTAGAACTTGGAGACGGATGGGGATAATATTTTGTGGAATATTACTGATAGTGACATTGACGGCGAGGGGAGGTGACTCTGTCTGGCTCTATAGCAAATGATGAATAACCTCCGCGTGGGGAGGGCGATTCCATCTCCAGGATCTGATTATCACTAATAAGTTGTAACAGGACTGATACTGTTACGGGCTTACACTGTGTTGTGCGAGGAAGCGCACAATACAATAAGGGCAGGATTAGTTGGTAACAACTAATCCTATATTAAAAGTAAATATAACTATTTACTTGTCTTTTAGAACGCAAAAAATTAAGAGTGTTTATTTAATGGGTGGTTAGCGGCTAATAGTATAGATAATTACCTAACTAATATAATAATATCAAGTATTAAACTAACTGTACTATTAGTTAACCTGCATGATTCGGTTTTTATACCGAATCGACTTTTCCTCCGTAGATTATAATAACTTATAATCTATTATTTGAATTTCAGACAACGCGTCTGAAATTCAACTGTGATATTCTAACTTGAATATCAATTATGTAATGGCACCCCATTACATCACCCCCCACTTAAGGTGGTTGGCCAACAATAATTCTTATTTTGGCCAATCATGGGTGGCACTTGTTGGTCGTTCTCATTTACCAACTGATTGACCATCGACTCGATGGTCAAAGCACGCGGCGGCGCTCTAAATAGCGCTGCTGAAAACATCGAAGGAGCTTCTTCCTCCGCCTCAGCACTAGGTGCTGAGGTGTTGAGTGACAACAGTGACGCTGCTAATGCAGCGTCAACTACACAAAGGTCGGAAGACGTACCTTCTTCGACCACAGATGCTGCTAAGGCGGCATCTGGAAAGAAACAGGGAGATGTTGCTAATGCAACATCTCGCACGATGACAACCCCCGAATGGTGTGTTTCCAGGAAGGGTTCTTCCATGTTCGGAGATAGATCTGACTCCGAATAAAGTGATTGGGCACAGCTGTCCCCACGAAAGGATGTAGCGAGTCGAAACTCGCTAGGTGCTCATCGCCTAACAGCGATGATGACTCTGGTGTCGCTGTCAGCTGTGACAGCGACAATGATTATCACAGGTGGTTGCGGGAACGCAGAACCCCACCTGGACCAAGTACGTCTCCACGTCGGGGTGGTTTAACCCCGGCCCGTGGTGTTGAAGCAGGCGGTGTTCCGCCTGCTATCATCTTACGGAACCACATGTTCCGTACAAAGTGGGGTTTTGGACCCCTGGATGGGCTATTGCCCACAACAGTGGCGGTCACCGTAAGCGGGACTCCCAATATGCGCTGTTCGATATCAACGTGCTGGATGACTGCGAAGATATCCAGTCACGTCAGTTCGATCGAAGTACAGACGATAGGCGTCTGTACTTTATTAACCTCTTTTTCCAGGTTCGACATTATTCGAGCCGGAAAGGGTCAAGAAAGAACAGGGACGACAAGGACGCCCTGACTCAGTTGGAACGCTTTTGTTGACAACTATAACAAAAGCGCCGATGACTACGTGAACAGAGTTCACGTAATGCGCGAGCGCTTTTTAAAGCACTCGCGAACAGGCAAAATGGAATACATCCATTTTGCTTGCATCAAAGAAGGGTTGAACTGTGGTTTCTCTTCTCACCTCGTTTGCCCGCGGTGTCCGCAGGGCGCTCCTCGTCTATCAGAGGAGGAGTTGCGGGGGTACGGTGGTTTTTCCGTACCAGCCGAAATTCAGGGCTTAATCGATGCCCTAAATGCATCAACAACTAGTGTTGATGCTACTTCGCATTATGAGTTTGAGACTCCTTCTCAAACTCAGTTAAAAGGTCTGGTGCGTCGGCCCTCAGAACCTCAATCGTCTCCCAAGAGTCGAACTCTTGGGGGTAAACCAGCCAGCGTACTAAGTACTCGGTACGCTGCCCCTTCTTCGAAGGAACCGAGCGCTTCGAGATCAAGCGCTCGAGAATGTATCGCTTATTCCCCTGATTATCGATCAGTGGCGGCGGAGGTTGAGAATTCCCTCGCCGTTGTTGTTGCGGAGCATGGTTCTTCGCTCCGCAAGCTCGAGGAGGGTTATTCCTCCTTGAGCAGCGATATGTCTCACTCTGTGAAGACATATCGGTCTCTTCGCGAGGATGTCTGCGACATTCTCGGGGCGCACATTGCCCTCCAGCAGAAGAATGATCTTCTGTACATTGAGCTTTCCCTCTATAAGGGAGAGCTCGATCGGCGCACGGCTGATCTTGAGCAGTCGAAGGCGGAGGTAATGACTCTCCGCTCTGCTCATCAACGGCTGGAAGCCCATTACAAGTCTCTCTTGGGAGACTTGGAGAAGCACGGTATCTTCCGTGGTTCTGTGCCTAGTCGTAAGACGAAGACGAATGATACGGTTTGAGCCGCCCAACATAGAATGTCGGGTGGAGCCGCATTGCTGTGGGAATGTCTAAAGTATAGGCATTCCCCCGAATCTCTTGGAGCTTGAAAGTCCAATGTACTTAGGAAGCAACTTCCGTGTAGGGAAGTTGCTTATTGCATGTATAGGCAAATGAGTAGTACTTAATAATACCAATTTGCCTTTCCGAAAAGGAGTTTTTGTTCTTCCTTCCTTGCTTGTCTGCATTTTTCTTCTGCTTATCCAAACAGAAGCAAGTGCATCTTTTATATAGCGTATTACATCTTGGCGCTGTAATACGAATTCATCTACTGCTTTATCAGCAGTAGGTGCGTTGCCCTCATTGTCTGCAGCCATTGCTGCAGACACATATTCATCATATGCAGCTTCAGTTTCATTTGAAGCTGCTTCCGCTTCTACTGTACTTTCAGTAGAAGTGCCATAGTTTTGTTCACAAGTTGCAGTTGCAACTTGCGCATTGACTCGCTCAAAATTTGAGCGGGTCCCTCCCCCACTTAGATTTGGCGTACCGCCAAGTAAAGCTGGGGTTCGTGGATGCCTTAAGGCATTCACGTAGAACGGTGTATGCTTAGTTGAAGCATGCACCGAATTGTTAATCGCGAATTCAGTGAGTGGCAGATAGTCACTCCACTGTTCAAAGGCATGTGCGTATGATCGCAACATGTCTCCGAGAACGCGGTTAACCCGTTCCGTCTGCTTATCCGTTTCCGGATGGTCCGCAGTTGACATCTTCAACTGGGTTCCCAACAATGAGAACGTTTCTTGCCAGAAACGTCCTGTAAATCTCGGATCTAGATCCGAGACAATGTCTTCCGGCATTCCGTGCAAACGTAATACCGTATCAACGAATATACGCGCTGTTTGAGCGGCGGTTACGTTCGCTGTTACTGCAGTAAGATGTACCATCTTACTGAAACGGTCTACAAAGACCACTATTCCGGTCTTCCGACTATTGTCGGGTGGAAGACCGAATACGAAGTCCATTGAAATGGACTTCCAACGCTCTGTCGGAACCGGCAGAGATTGCAGCGGAGCCTGTGCAGACTGCGCAGGCTTAACGCGCTGGAAAATCTCGCAAGAGTGTACGTATTTCCGTACCCACTTGTACTGGTTTCGCCAGTAAAAGTCACGTGCGAGAGAAGCGTATGTCTTCTCTCGACCTTGATGCCCCGAAATCGGTGCATCATGATACTCGAACATAATTCAATGTTTGAGATCATCTTCGTTTGGAACGACGATGCGACTTTCATCTTTTTGGTCTGTGCTGTAAAGCAGCAGACCATCGTGCAGTCGATATCGATGCACGCAAGCGCGGAGGAACTCCGGGAGTTCGTCGCGCTTCTCACTTGATTGATTACTTAATTAATCAATCAACAGACTTGTCTCCTCGTCTGTTTTGTACGCCTCGCGTACTTGTCGTATAATTGACGACGATAAAGCTGTGAAACGAATCGCGTTTGCACTGGCACCTTCGGTTACGGACGGTTTCGTCTCGTAATCGGGCCTTCGTGATAGCGCATCCGCTATCACGTTCAACTTTCCGGGTTTGTATTCAACCGCAAAGTTGTATTCAGCAAAGAATGACAGCGATCGAGCCATTCTTTGAGAAATGTGTGGTGAATTCACGGCCGTGCGTAGCGACGCGTGGACCGTGTAAACAACAAACGGTCTATCTCCCAATAGATAGATCCGAAACTCGGCCAGTGCATACTTCATGGCAAGGAGTTCCTTGTCATGCAATGGATAGTTGCGCTCGGCTGGGCGCAACTGACGCGATTGATAGCAGATTACGCGATCACGATCATCGTGATCAGGCTGCATCAAAGCACAGCCTATAGCGAAATCGCTCGCGTCGCAAACGACGTGGAACCGACACTCGTTATCGGCTATAGCCAAGACAGGTGCTTCAGTCAAGCTTTGCTTGACTGCATCAAAAGCATCTTGGCATTGGGAATCCAAATGCCATTCAACATCTTTCTTAAGCAATTGAGAAAGAGGTCGTATTAACCCAGCATAGTTGCACGAATACTTGTGCAAATATGTTGCCAACCCAAGGAACTTTAGAAGTTCCTTAACGTTGTTTGGCGTAGGCCATTCAACGATCACCCTGATCTTTTCTGGATCAGGACGCACCCCGTTCTTGACCACAAAGAATCCAAGAACGGGTATCTCAGGTGCACCAAAGGTGCACTTCTTTAGATTTGCATAGAGCTTATGCTTACGCATAAGCTCTAACACTCAACGTAGATGTTCCCTATGGACATCTACATCGCTTTTATCGTGTTCACCCTTACTATGGATGAGCACGTCATCGAAATAACTCGGTGCGAATTCTCGCACCGGGCGTAATAGATGCGTTACGCATCTGTTAAACGTAGCAGGGGAATTTCGAAGCCCCTGCGGCATAACAAGCCACTCCCAAAGCATGTCGCTTGGGGTTCTTACCGCCGTGAGAGGGATATCCTTCTCACGCATTAGTATTTGATAAAATCCATCTCTTAGATCGAGAGCACTAAAGATGGTGCTCCCGCACATGCCATCAATGATGACATCTTTTCGCGGTATCGGCGTCTGCGCCGGTACCGTCGCTGCGTTCAGCTTGTTGTAAACGTGAACGATTCTCCACCCACTTGTGGACTTTTTCACACAAAAGGTGGTGGTAGAGTGCGGTGAGATAGACTCCCGCACTTGGCCTGCTTTACGACGAGCTTCGAAAAACTCGTCGATCACTTTTACTTGATCACGCGGCAACGGCCATTGCCGTGTGACACAATACTTCGCGCCTGGCACGAGGTCAATTTCATGACGAGTTCCCTTATCCTTAGGGAGCTCGCTAGGTACTTCTTCTGGGAATACGTCAGCGTATTCCCGAAGTACCTCATAAAATGGGGAGTTCGCTTTGAGCGACTCCCAGCTCTGTGCTTCAAAGCGCTGAACTTTGGTTTGATCATTGGGAACCTCTTTCCCAATGTTTTCCACTTGTAATGTGGATATTCGTTCACGAATATCCACTACATCATCTGTTGCAACGATAATACAGATCTGTTCGATCTGATCATCGTGCAAGTTCTTCATAAACTTCTTCCAGCTTAGCGCTGGAAGAGACATCACCTCTGAACCTTATTTCGGAGGGTGTTCCATCAACAGAGACTGGGTAGATAATCCGGTCTCCGTTTGCGTCAAGACGTTGATCGTCTCGACGAAACTGTCCATAAAATCAGACGCACTCGTCTGATTGACTGCTACACGGTGATTACGATTCACCGTGTGCGAATACTCATCATCATGGTGGCCACTGCCTACCATGGAATTTTCTTGGCGATCAGATGTGCTCGTCTGATCGGCCGCCTGTTCTGCGACACGATAGTCTTTATCACCCGTGTGCATGGCTAACACAACGTGGTGGTCACTTTGCACCACGGATTTGTGCTCACGATTGCACTAGATCGTGAGTTCACTCTCATCAACATGGTATTCTTTCGTCGTGTTGGAACCTTCGGTCGCACAGTGGGTGTTTCCCACTGTGGATACTATTTCATTCTCACGGTGGTCTTTATCACCCGTGTGTATCTCTCCAACACGCAACGACTCTTCCGTAGCGTGTGGTAGTCCCTCTGGACTCTCACCAGCGGAGGTACCTTCCGATGATCGTGTCGGAACAGACCTGGTGGTGCCATCGCTATCCACCAGACTGTCCGACGCTGCGGTTGTATCTTCTGATACAGCCGGATTACACACAGGGTGATCAGATCCTGTGGGTCCTCCGCAGTCGATCGATAAGTTAACCCAGTCGATCGAAGGTTTAAACTTGGACACCCATGGGATTCCAAGTATCACATCGAACTTGTCATCTAAATCGAGGACGATGAATTCATCCTCGAATGACAGTTCATTCAACTCGAAGCGTGTTTTAATCACACGCTTTGGAATAGTCACGGTTGCACCTGTTGCTAACCGGACTGGCAACATACTTCGTGGGGTCTACCTCCACGAAGCTCAACAGCGTTAGACTCTGAGTTATAACGAAATTGTTTGACGCTCGTGTGTCAAACAAAGCTCGCATGGGGACATCGCTCCCGTGCTGCTTAACCTCCAGGGTGATAAGAGGCTTATCATCACCCTGCACCTTTTGACAGTGCATAGTCCCGTCTGGGGCTATTACCCTCACATGCCCTATGACGGCATGTGGGATAACATTCCCAGTAGGGCGCCCCGCCCCTACTGGTGATTTACGTTTTTTGCACCAACAGGGTGATGTCCCTGTTGGTGCCGCCGTGCAGCGGACGGTTCCGTCCGCTGACAGCGTGACACCGGACACGGTGCCATACACTCATGGGCAAAATGCCCCACTTTCGCGCATCGATTGCAGCGAATTTTCTTCTTAAATTTCGGTTGCTTCGAGTTCGAAGCAACCGCAACCGATAAGTCCGTAGGCTCTGGACCTCCACCGCCCATGCTCTGGCGCGGGTGGATGTTTGTTGAGATGAAGTGTGAGCTTCGTCTGCCCGACTGCTGATTGTTGACATGCTGTTGCGGCATGTCAAAAGCGAAGGGCTGTTGAGCCCTTCGGCTGTGTCCAGCATGCGATGACGCTGATCGCATGCTGAACTCTTCACGGATGCTCATATCAATGGCATCCCTTAGAGTCTCTAGCGGGTGCCGGTAGAGACTCTGTTTGACGGGACCATCATTGAGTCCCTTCATGAAGCCAGTGACCTGAATAGCAGGGGGCACCGGCTCATACACAATATTTGACAGCAAATATTGCGTATTCTGAGCGTAAGCTTGAAGGTCAAGCTTACCTTGACGGAGTTCCATGAACTCCTGCCGACTACTTAGTTCCATTTCTAGAGCTTCAAAGTTGAGCTTTAGCTCAGCTTTTAATTCCTTATAAGTCAGGAACGCAGAGTCATCAGTGGCTCTGCGACTCATCGCCCATGACGTGGCTCTGCCGCCCAGACATGTTGTGGCGAAGTACGCCTGTTGACGTTCGTCAACAATATTTTGCGCAGAGATGGCATCTTCCACCTCTGCGAACCATCTACGAAGGGGCTCGCCCCCTTCGCCGGTAAAGGGCGGTACTCGCGCCTTTACCACTTCAACGCTATGCGTTGCAGGTGCAGGTGCGGTCCGCGCTTCCTCTTGCGCAGTCCGTGCTGGCTTTTCTAGGTGGTTTCGCCTAAAGCGATTCACCACCTCTATCACTTCCTCCGGGGACTTATTCTTGAGGAAGGTAATGATGTCGGTCCCCATAGACCGAATCATTTCCACCGTCGCGTCTTTACTACGCGACGAGAAGTGAGGGAAGTGTTTATTCACCTCTTCCAGCGTTCTCTCTCGCTCGGCAGGCGTCATGTCTCGCGACATGATGCCGAGCGGCTCTTAATCTTCGCTCCGCTAGTTGACTAGCGGAACGGAACTGTGGTCGTTAAGACGGACCACTAAGTGCTACCAGGTGTAACAGGACTGATCCTGTTACGGGCTTACACTGTGTTGTGCGAGGAAGCGCGCAATACAGTAAGGGCAGGATTAATTGATAACAACTAATCCTATATTAAAAGTAAATATAACTATTTACTTGTCTTTTAGAACGCAAAATTAAGAGTGTTTATTTAATGGGTGGTTAGCGGCTAATAGTATAGTAATTACCTAACTAATATAATAATATCAAGTATTCAACTAACTGTACTATTAGTTAACCTGCAAGATTCGGTATTTATACCGAATCGACTTTTCCTACATATATTATAATAACTTATAATCTATTATTTGAATTTCAGACAATGCGTCTGAAATTGAACTGTGATATTCTAACTTGAATATCAATTATGTAATGGCACCCCATTACATAAGTACAACAGGTACTTCGCATGTATGAGAAATAGCTGTTGCTGCTGCTCATACGCTTGGTTGGCGGCTTTCTCTTGTGCGGTCTGGTTTGCATCCGCAATCTTTTTCTGACAGCTTCGTATATTATGGTCATAGAATTTACAATAACCGCATTAAACTTTCCACTTCCTTCCCTCTTCCTCCGCATGTTCCGCACCGGTATTTAATCTGGCGGGCGCGTTATTCTGTCTTTTTCGTGGAGGAAGTATGGGGGTAGTCTTGCGTGTGCTTTGGGGGGTGCAAGTTTTTCTTAGAAACCAATGGGCGTTTATTGTTGCATTATCGACCCGTCCGTGCGCATCGTCGTCACCTCTCGCAAGGATCTCCAAGAGTTCATGACGGCAAACCAGGCCGAAGTTGATCATACATAGACCATCACATTCCAACGGTTCAATACAAGCTTGTTGGTGTATTCATCATTTTCGGAAGCTCCCCTTTCGCAGCTCGTAACACAGGTCGCATTGAGCGAAGTGCGTAGTTTGAAATTATGAAGTACGACCCTTTGAAGACTTTATCGGGTGTCAAATGTTTAAAATTCTTGTCTCGTTCTCGCATTAAACTAAGCTGCTCCATTTGCCGTTCGCAAATCACTCTCATCATAGGATAGGCTGAAAAGTACGCCAGTTGCGATGTTCCCAGCGCCCTCTTGAAAGCAGCGGTGCAGATTCTACCTTAGAAGAAGATATTTGGCCGAAACGTTCGACACCGATCATCCACGCGGCGACAAACTTCTCTTTGGGGGACCAATCCACCTGTTTTTGATATATTCCGCACATGCTGTCGCGATGTGCGTTTTCATGGATTCCCCATCCGGCGTTGAAGAGTTTCTTCTTTTTGGTGTTCAGTACCAGGTTTGCTCACTTCTTCAGGAATGTTTTAAAGGTCCATTGTTTATTCGCAGTCAACTGCACTTCCTCGTTGGGAAAATTTCGTAGATGTTGAGCCTTGATATTTTCTGGATATTCCAGAAACATAAAAGGTGATGGGGGTTAGTAAATTTGGCCTTGCATGCATTCATCAGTGCTTTGTCCGCGTCCGTCACGATAACTCCCAGATAAATGATAATACCGGCTTTCACAAATGTTGATAAAACCTATCTCAGTGTCGTGAAGGAACTTAAATTTTCGAGGTTTCCACTCAAAAACAACACAAGGAAGCGATAGAATACACCTCTCTTGCTTAGACTTCCCAGGTTCTTGGTACTTACTCCCGAAACTTAATACAAAATTACCAGAAATGGACACTTCCTGGTAACACTCAGGCTGCCCCTTAACTTAGGTAATCGCAAAGGATCTTTATCATGCCTTAACACGCGTTCACTTAAAGGTTTCCTCGGGATGTACTTAGTTTTAGTATAGGTTGTAAGGATTTGGTTGGTTGGAAAACGACTGTTCACAAAAGGGGGAAATTTGATTATAATTAAAATATTAATACGTCCTATATCTACTTCAAGTGCCTGTTCACCTTTTTACTTCTTGGTTACTTCAGCACTGGCTTCAATACCGAAAACTTGCTTCATGGCCGGCCAAAATACCGTGCACTCTCTATGGGTACTTGTATACAATTAAACATAGACTCCAGACACTTCACCACAACCGCCTTTTTTTGCGCAGCTTCAGCGTATGCGAGCAAAATCAAGCAATCCATTTATGTCTCATATCAATATCAATGTTTCGCTAATTCCACTTCAAATATTGACGTGCTTCAATGTCCGTCATAGTAGAGACAAAACAAGGAATATCGTATCTCCTGCACACTTCCATCATCCGATCCCAATCGATATCTTGCTCAACCACACATATCGCGCAGCCACAATGATAGGTAATCACGTGATCTGCTGAGTTATACCAACGATCTTGAAGGCTTTCCTTCCATAATTCCTATATTATGCGAACGCACCATCGTAACAATAGTATTTTCTGCTTCTCTGCCTTGACTAGAATCAGTAGTAGCCACTTCGATATCCAAATTATCTTCATACACTCCATTCAAATATCGCAACTCTCTCCTCATAGCCGAGACGTGGTCTTGATATGGTGAAATTATCAAAACTGACTTTTGTACAACCGTACCCAACCGTCGTGACTCAACCTGCAAAACCGACCGTATATTATCCAATAACTGCACCACTGTGTTGCCAAATCAATGACATTTATGTGCTTGTACTCTGTGCTCTCACGCTCCTCAACCCATTCTTGAGAACTAATCCACACGACACGCTGTTTCCCCAAAATTTTCCCTGCCCTACAAGGGTAACGATCATCTGGCTGAGCCCAATCAAGGGTTTCCATATTCTTCAGATGCATTGACGCCAAATAATCTTGTGACCTATAGGCTCGGTCTCAAATAGTATAGGGATAAAACGTTTTTAATAGTCTCGTGATCATAGGGTGGCTCCTAAATTCTGCCGTGATAGTAACTCCAGGAATGCAGGTGATATTTTTCTTATCGCTCGTCAATGTTCCATGGAATGTATCAAACCACACGTGATCTTGTGTCGACGTGCGTCATTACGGAATCGCTGTTTGATACTTTCATCCATAGGGTAGTATGCAAACAGTTGGTAAGGATCTACCACTGATATAACCACTTGTACCCAAGGCCTAATGGCTTGCAGTAATGCTACTTCTGCTTTTTGTGCACCTTCATCATTGATAATCACTTCATAGAGCACATTCGAGTAATATGGTCGTCTTGATTGAGCCAAAGTGGCAGCAATCACACGTGCTCCATCTAACGTGTCTCTCTCTTTTAACTTCAATCTGGGAGATATTTCTTTCCGATTCACACGCCCTTCCAATGCTTGCCGCTCGCGTCGTAGTATCTCCGAGCCAAACCTTCGTCGGTACTTTTCAGCATCTGACGTTAACAGGGTACCCTTTATTTCTCCCAACCGAACGATAGCATGATCATTTAACTGATTTGAATCCATCAACCTTTTCATATCTTCATCAATAGCTGCATTGGTTTCGGACACGATGGCAATCCGATATAGGGGAAAAACTGCTAGTAGGGATAGTACAACAGCCGTAATAGTAGAGGTCTTCCCACATCCATATGGACCACGAGCCAACACTATCCCTTTCGTCTCTATTGCTGCACGTATCACTTTCATTTGATCCCTATCCAAGCTGCGCTTAAATGTCTTATATACCGCTGTTCGTTCCGCTTCGGACATTAAAAATGAATTTCTCAGAGACTGAACGGCTTCTCTTTGAATCATCACATTCAATATCTCCGGTGCTGAATATCTAGTCATCCTATCTACCTTCTGATGTAGTTCATAATGTTGGCTTTGGGTAACCATCGTAACTTATGTATGTTCTCATGGATGCGTCCTCCCATGGCGGTGGTTAGAATGACATGTCTGAATCCTACAGAATAATTTATCCCCCAGCCTAAAAGTTCCAGTTTGTTACCTCGTGGAACACATAGTTGTCCATAATCCAATCTTTGTAAATCTTCTGCACTCGTATTTACATGTTCCGTCATATCATTTTCGGCTACTAGTAGGTATATTACTGTCGTGAAGGAACTTAAATTTTCGAGGTTTCCACTCAAAAACAACACAAGGAAGCGATATAATACACCTCTCTTGCTTAAACTTCCCAGGCTCTTGATACTTACGTCCGAACCTTAACACAAAGTTACTGAAAATGGACACTTACTGGTAACACTCAGGCTGCCCATTAACTTAGGTAATCACAGAGGATCTTTATCACGCTTTAACACGCGTTCGCTTAAAGGTTTCCTCGGGTTGTACTTAGGTTTTGTATGGGGTTGAAAGATTTGGTTGGTTGGAAAAACGACTGTCTTCAAAGGGGGAAATTTGATTATATTAAAAGTGTTAAGAAATCTTATATCTACCTTCAGTATCTGTTCACCTTGTTACTTCTTGGTTACTTCAGCACTGGCTTCAAAAGTGAAAACTCACTTCATGATAGGCTAAAAACACAGTATACCTTTTATGTAAACTTTTCGTATACACTCAACCATAAATTCCAGTCACTTCACCACAACCGCCCCTTGCGCAGCTTCAGCGTAAGCGAGCAAAAGCAAGCAACCCAATTATATCGCATATCAATACCCCTGTTTCGTTAATTCCACTTCAAATGTTGACGCGCTTCAATGTCCGTCATAGTGGATGCAAAACAAGGAACATCATATTTCCTACATACTTCCATCATCCGATACCAATCGACATCTTGCTCGAATACATATCGCGCAGCCACAATGAATAAGTAATCACGTGATCCGCTGAGTGATACCAACCATCTCGACGGATTTCCTTCCATAAATCCTATAGTATGCGAACGCACCATCGTAACAATAGTAATTTCTTCTTCTCGGCCTTGACTATAATCGGTAGTAGCCACTTCGATATCTAAATGATCTTCATACATTCCATTCAAGTATCGTAACTCCCTCCTTATAGCCGAGACTTGGTCTTGATATGGTGAAATTATCAACACCGACTTTCGTATAGCAGCATTC
Source organism: Peronosclerospora sorghi (assembly GCA_026184515.1). NCBI lineage: Eukaryota > Oomycota > Peronosporomycetes > Peronosporales > Peronosporaceae > Peronosclerospora > Peronosclerospora sorghi. Next base: position 13,208,421 of record CM047584.1, read on the forward strand.
AACCTCCGTGGTTCAACCTGCAAACCCGACCATATTTTCTCCAATAGCTGCACCGCTATCGCCAATTCAATAACATTTATATGCCTATACATGGTGCGCTCACGTTCTTCAACCCATTCTTGAGAACTAATCCACACGACACGCTGTTCCCCCCAAATTTTCCTCACCCTAGAAGGGTAGCGGTCATACGGCTTTGCCCAATCAATTATTTCCATAGGCTTCAGATTTATTGATGCCAAATAATCTTGTGACTTATAGGATCGATCACGAATAGTGTATGGATAAAATGTTTGTAACAATCTCGTGATCATAGGATGGCTCCTAAATTCTGCCGTCATAGTAACTCCAGGGAATGCAGATGATATTTTCCTCATCGCTCGGTAATTTTACATGGAATGTATCAACCCCCACGTAATCTTATGACGACGTACGCCATCACGGAATCGATGCTTCATTCTTTCATCCATAGGGGAGTATGCAAAAAGCTGGTACGGATCTCCCACTTAGATAATCACTTTTACCCACGGTCTAATAGCTTGTAGTAATGCCACTTCTGTTGTTTGTGCACCCTCATCATTGATAATCACGTCATAGAGCAAGTTCGAGAGATATGGTCACCCCAATTGAGCCAACGTAGCAACAATCACACGTGCCTCATCCGATATTATCCGGGATTTGCCCATATTCTCCTGACGCAAGGCTCGTATCTTATTTTGTATAGATGATTTGGTGTGCAGCTTCTTAGCTTGCGGGAACTGTACCGGGTATAGCTCAGCTATGTGAATGTCCGAGTTCTTCTGTTCCACTAGACTTGTTAACCGCTTCACCTCTTCCTCAGTCCACTCATTATCTCGTTTTCGCTTAGATCCCAATCGCCTTAGCATAATCTCAGCACTAGCTTCGGTTCTCTTGGTCCATCCGTTTACTTGACATCGTTGATTGTATAAATTACTTATCTCGGAAACTGACTTCGTCCGATCCTTACTGCCACATTGTATACGTAGCAATTCTTCCTTCTCACGGTTGGTCCATTCAGGAGGGTAATATATATGTGCAGAGTCTCGCTCAGTCATAGGTTGTAGTGCGGACATATTATGAGGGGCAACCCCTGAGATGTCGACCTCTTCCCCGTTGTGTTCTACTCCACTGTCTGGACCTCCTGACGCTTTCAGACTCATCAATGTTTGTATCGTATCCACGTTATCCATATTATACCGTTCCAATTGACTCGCTTGATGGCTCTCCAAAAGTTAACTCCTCTGAGACTAATGTGTCACTGAGTTAACCCAACACTGGTATAATATAAGCTTCTGCTGTTCGTCTGTTTGACCAATCCGTGACATTGGCTGTCGTGAACGCTCCCGTCATAAGCGAATCCTCGGCACTTTGTCGAATCAACCAATTTCTGCGTACTTAACTGTCGTGAACGGTCATGTCATGAACGATCATGTCGTGGACAACCACATATCACGTGATTGGCCAAAACCCATCCAATCATGTGCGAACATGTACCTGTGTACTTATCTAGGCCTGTCGTGTACGAACATGTCGTGGACGAACATGTCGTGGACGATCAAATATCACCTGATTGGTCAAAAACTCCACTGAAAATCCCATTGTAATTTCATCCAAAATCAGGTATGCCATGCTCAACCTCCACAGGTGCTCCGCGCGTCCTCAAACTTCCACATGTGCACTCCGAACTCCAGCAACTTGTCATATATGGCTCCATCCGGTAAATGCCTTACCAACCATAGCATATTATCTTTTCTTCTTCCCTTGATATGTATCACCTTTCTCAGTGTAACAGGTGGTTCTCTCGCTTAGTTACACTTCTGAGGGCGAGTTTACACATTCGGCTCCTGCCCCATCATACTGAGGATCAGCTGTTACTGCTTAAGCTCAGTCGTTGTTTTTCTTCTGTGTCTCTCGCGGTTGTTATGCAGTTTTCACACCGATAACACCCCAAATAGTTGTTTCTTCGCATAACCGCCATCGACACTCAGGTTTACTACCCCTGTGGCTTGCTTATTTTTTTTCTTCTCACCTTGTGCCTCTCCGTACAGGTTTTTCACCTGTTGAATCTCATTAGGTATCTCTTCGTACGGGATTCGTTGACGCAGGCATAATCATATCATGTTGTGTTAGATGTACAGGTTTTGCACCTTTTGGACCATGATAGGTATCTCTTCGTATCATCTTGTTGCCGCCGTACAGGTTTTGCACCCTTAGGACCTCGTGAGGTATCTCTTCGTACGACCTTGCGCTGGTTTATTGTTGTTTTGTCTTGTTTTGTGTGAGAGGTACAGGTTTTTCACCTCTTGGGCCTTGACAGGCATCTCTTCGCACGCTCACCACATCATTTTCATTATTTAGCTGTATAGCTAATCACTTAATGTATCCACATATTCCAACATCTTCCAATTATGTTCAAACATGCGTCTTTCTTTTATTCTTTGTTTGTGGTTGTCTCTTCTGATTTCCCCTAATGCAACCAACTCGGGTCCGCATTCTACTCATCACAACCAACATGGTTCCGTGATAGGGATGTGCTACATCTTCTGGGGCTTCTTTTTATTGTTTCTTTCGATTTCTTGTTATCTCCTTTTTTCTTTTCGTCGTATTTCTTCTTCGCTCTTCTCCTCTGTTGAGGCTTCTACACTTCCCCTTCAGTGATGTCCTCTTCAGCCGTCTGGACTGCGTAATGCCGATTCTCCCAATCTCGCTGCGCATCAAACTCATACAAGAGTATGGTACACGAAAGGTTGTCTTCGGGCTCCCACGTCATCTCATCGGTATCCTTCCACTTGATAAGGTATTCTTTCATACGACGCCCGTTTCTTGTCCGCTCTTTCACTCGACAATCCACTATACGCACCACTTCCCATTCATCGTCTCTGCCAGGTTCATCCCATTAATCTTCCGGAAGTAATGCTTCATCTAACTCCAACGCATCCTAGTCTGAATAATTTCACGGGGCCTTCTCATTTTGCTGATGTAGGGCTTCAGCCTAGCAAAATGCACTAATGGGAATATTCGACTCTCAGTTGTTGGTATCACTAACTGATACACCATATCATTCACCCGTTCATCCACCACGTATGGGCCATGCTACAAGTGAGCCAACTTTCTCACCAACCCTGGCTTGACCAAATCGTAATACAGCCAGACTAACTCTCCAGGGCGGTAAGCGCTTTTTGTGGTCGACCACAGCTTTGACTTGACTTTCTCGTTATGACGTTGGGCTCTTTCTTTACCCACTTGCTACCGAATGATGGATGCCTGCGCTTGAGCTTCCATGTGCCTTTTATTCACAGCTAATCTCCAATCTAGTGAATCTTTTTCCGTGAAAGACTGATCCTTTGGCGGTACCATCGCCTCCATCGTGGTTCGGGGTTCCCATCCATGTATCAAATAGAACGGAGTTTGATGATGTAGTAAATCCACTGAAATGTTTAAGGCAAACTCCAATGGTGCCACATATTCATCCCAATCTCTTTGTTCTGGATCCGTTATATAGCACTTTATTGCCTTAATCACTGTCTGCACCGATCTCTCCTGTTTTCCGTTGGCTTGTGGCCGATATGCCAATGTAGGCTTTTGTTTCTGCTTCAACATTCGATTAAACCTCCTGAACACCGAACTCATAAACATTGGGTCTCGGTCGTGTCTCAGCATTTCTTGCGCTCAAATCTCTTGTAGACTCCCACCATGTACGCTTCTGCCACGTCCTGGGCTGTAGTGGTGCTCATTGGGATTATGATCACATATCCGGAAAATAAACAAATAAAACACAATAGCGCTTCATGGCCCATAGTGGTCTGTGGCAGAGGTAATGCAAAATCCATAGCCAAAATCTGAAAAGGTCTTGATGCCACAATATAGCCGCTAGTGCGCCCCTGGTATTTTGGCTTTCCTTAGCCGTGGCACAATCTTCACATGCTGCAACATAATTTTCAATATAGGCATACATACCTCTCCAATAATACTTGAACCTCAACCGAGCATAGACTTTTCCAACCCCTTGATGCTCCCCACTACCAATCTCTTCAAAATTGTCCAACAAATCATCTATCAGAGGCATGACGTACACCATCAATCTCGTCTTTTGGTTTACCGCTCGATAATCAATGCACAATCGTATGTCTGTTTTATTCTTCTTTAACACGATCACGATTAGTGATGCCCAAGCTGACTCCGAGTACTTAATTAATCCTAATTGCAGTAAGCCTCGTATCAACTCGTACAGCTTTGGTAGGAGGTGGGATGGTACCTTGCGCGCTTTCTGGGCTATAGGCGAATTGTCTCCAACATCCACATCACAAACCACACCTTTGGCCGGTGGCGGTAGCGCATTACCCGAACTTATGAATCCATCGTCATACTTGTACAACAATGACCGTAACTGGTCTTCTTGTTCTTTAGTGGTAATTCCTGGCTCTCCTATGTCTGCGTTATCCATATCAGGTGGAGTTATCGGACCTTGTTATACTTCAGGTATAAGTGCCAACTGTTCTTCCATCGCTTCAGCCGACATCTCCACCCCTTCATGCAGGTAGACCTCCCTCTCCAATTTTGTCTGATCTACCTTCAATGTATCTATAGCATCCATCACATATACAGCGGGGGGTTTATCCCCAACCGTCTGCACCGCAAATGGCATAGCAGCACTCCCCATGATTCGCTCCTGTGTTATCACATATCCTTCGGAAACTCGATCTTCTTGAGTCATTAACGGTAGCTGATTTTCGTTGGGAATCTGACAACTTTGATCTTTCATATTCAGAATCACCCCCGCCTTCACCAAAAAATCTGTCCCAAGTATTGCTAGAGTTTGCAAATCAATGTTGGCCACTCACATATCACATTAAAAATAACAGATGGGCCCATCCGAACCTTGACGGTGGTCAAACCAATTGTGCCAATGGTACTTTAGGTCACACCACAAAAATTAGTCGGGGTATCGAACGTCCGGACTGCTATATGTAACATCTTCGCCACATTGGTATGCAATACTGAAATGTTCGCACCAGAATCCAACATTAACGGCAGTTCCAAATCGTCAATTGCTCCCTTCACGTATACTTGCGTTGCAGGCTGCGTTATCTCGGTCAACTGTTGCCATCCTTCTCGTTCTCCCTGTCTTTTGTCCACTAATGTGACATAAGCTGAGACATCTGTTGCTTCATTAGTCTCTGACGTATTTTTTTTCTCTTCTTCTTTATCTTCAAATGCAACTTGTTTTTCCGTTTTTTCTTGTAATTTCTTCTTTTCTTGATCCTCGTCCATATTGAGCGATCTCTCCATGCAAAATGTATCATTTTTCTTGTTTTCGTTTACACCTAAGGGTGAACGCGGTGTTGCTTTCACATTGATCAACAGTGCCCCCCCCTTTTCTCTCGACAGTGGAACGCACTGTGGGGTTAGGCATTTAACTGTGCGGCCACTTGATCCTCGGTTAGTTCTCCGGATTTCAACTTGCTCCGCATCTCGGCCATCTCTTCGATGAACTTCCGACAATACCTTACATCATGGTCGACTGTTTTACAATGCTCACACGTCTGAAATTTACAACATTTGTCTTTATCGTGTCCTCTTCGATTACAATGTTCACACACCACGCCCCCATCATTTTTATTAGGCGCACTCGTTCGTGCACATCTGTCTTCATAATTAGAGCGTGCCCGCTGCATGGTGTGTACTTCTCTGCCCATCACATGTACGCTAGGTTGTACATCTTCATATACCGCTTCGGCACTCTTGCGTGCCGTCATTTTCTTTCCAGGCCTTGTCAAACGTGCCTCATGCTTCGTTAGCACCCTTTCAAATTCCTCAATGTTATTGAACGTCATATTCTGATATTGCATTTGTATGACACGATCATGAATGGTATCAAAGAATTGCTGGATGTGCTCTTTCAACAATGAGGTGTTATAGACATCTCGGGATTCCATTCCAGCTCGTATTGCCGCGGCATTTAGCCGGTATAGATAGGTAGTTGCTGGCTCGTCTTGTTTCTGTGTCAATTTGGAATACATGACCCGAGGCGACACTTTGTCCACGCAAAACTTCCGTTGAAACAGATCTATTACTGCATCCCAATCAGACTTCACTGTATCCGCCAATTGTTCGTACCACCAAGATGCTGTGTTCATCAACCTATCCACAAACATCCCTAGCCGTTGATCGTCATCCCAACGTGAAATGTTTGCTACATGCAAAACTATTGTCACACATGCACTTGCACTCCCAGCGTCCTGTTTATTTCCATCAAATATCTTGATCTCTGTGTTCTGGATAATGGCTGTTACCGGCTGACCAGATGTGTCCATGTGTTTTGTCTTCCACTTGACATGCCATATCTTGATGCTTTCGGCGGTTTGGGATATGCCCTCTCTGGCACCGCCGATCTTTGGTATGATGCACTAGTCGTCCCTCTCGTAGTATCCGGTGTGCGACTAGCTGACAGAGATGCGGTGATTTTCGCTAACTCCTCCAAACTTAAGTATCCATCTTGCATCAATTGGACTAAATTTGCCACCACTGGGTCCTGCGGTTGCGACATTGATCGTGGTGGTGACATGATCTCGTCCTCATCCGAAGAAAATTCAATTTTTTTCTTACTCGACGGCCATGCTTTGGTCTCCAATCCACAGTGTCCTCCAACTCATCGTCATTACACAAATTCTGCATACCCGGTGGTTTAGACTCTTTCAACGGTGTGTGAGTGGTGTATGCCACAATGTAATAACTTGGACTGACATCCGTAACCTCTTTCCAGTAAAACATCAAGGATGTTTCCCACTGGTTTTCCGCTAATAATAGCGACACCATCAGACCAATATCTTTTGCGGTACGATCCATATTGAAGTCACATGCATTATCGAATTCTTCTCGTCGTACGAACTCGTAGCCACAATTTCGAAGCAGCGTTTCTATAGCTTCAATTGACTCTTTTAATCCTCCAAAGGAAGTAAGATCTTCCTTAACTCTAACGTTAGGGGCAGCTCTTGCCACCTTGCGAATCTCATATAGTGAAAACCAACTATGTGAGTCCCCAGGTAACTTCAGTACATGCCGTTGATACCGTGACATTCTTGCACAGGCCTCAGAGAAAGTGTATGTTATCTCATGGTCCTCCTGAGACCGCTGTAAAGTAAAGACCAGCTCTTTATCTGTCTCAGTAGACACTAAAGCCATTTTGTGTGTGAAATTGTATTAAGTCGACGTGAAAACCCGGGTCGCGGCACCATTTGTCGTGAAGGAACTTAAATTTTCGAGGTTTCCACTCAAAAACAACACAAGGAAGCGATATAATACACCTCTCTTGCTTAAACTTCCCAGGCTCTTGATACTTACGTCCGAACCTTAACACAAAGTTACTGAAAATGGACACTTACTGGTAACACTCAGGCTGCCCCTTAACTTAGGTAATCACAGAGGATCTTTATCACGCTTTAACACGCGTTCGCTTAAAGGTTTCCTCGGGTTGTACTTAGGTTTTGTATGGGGTTGAAAGATTTGGTTGGTTGGAAAAACGACTGTCTTCAAAGGGGGAAATTTGATTATATTAAAAGTGTTAAGAAATCTTATATCTACCTTCAGTATCTGTTCACCTTGTTACTTCTTGGTTACTTCAGCACTGGCTTCAAAAGTGAAAACTCACTTCATGATAGGCTAAAAACACAGTATACCTTTTATGTAAACTTTTCGTATACACTCAACCATAAATTTCAGTCACTTCACCACATTACCCCGCTCACCAATGGCATAAAATGAATTTTACCACCATCATTGTTGTAAGTGTTCCATCGTTTGGCTAAACACTGCCCAACACCATATGATAACACATGAAGCTTAATGGTTGACTCAATCGTATCCGTTGTCCATCCATATTGATCAGGGTTAGTGGCCCAAAATGCCTCCAGATGTGTCACTAGGAACATGGTAAGGAGGTAATCATTTACTGACACAAAATCATCCACATACACCTCCCGATACTTTGCATATAGCCAATGTCTGCAGCTTCCTTGGTAGTGAAATTGTGGTATGGTTACATCATACTTTAGACTACACAGGTCATCCCTGCAAGGTCCATAACCACCACCCCAACATTCACGCAGAAAAACCACTAGAGACTCTGAATCTCGTAATAATAACGTGACAGCAAACAATACACTCCTTGCATCCTCCGGGGTGATCGATTTGATTTGTCGTCTTATACCAATTTCTTTGTGTAAATCCAACGATCGGCTTTCACTAATGGTAGCTCCTGGGCTGATGCTGCTCTTTTCAACATCCTGACACCAATTCCTTTCAATTTCCGACATACGCGTTATCACTCGCCTTGCCTTTGAGCCTTGTTTACATATACTACACACGCTAAATCTCGACACACTGCTGTGAGCACACCTTCCCTAAACGTGTAGCTTCGATATTCCTCTTTCCCCTGCATAACCGTCTTGAGCGTCTCTGCATTCGTACCAGTCATTGGAGGAGGATTGTTCAAAACTTCCCCACACATCTCATCATAGTTCTGCATTGTGCTTGTAGGGATGTAACAGGACTGATCCTGTTACTGGCTTACAATGTGTTGTGCGAGGAAGCGCGCAATACAAGAGGGGTAGGATTAGTTGATGACAACTAATCCTATATTAAAAGCAAATAGAATATTCGCTTAAGCTTGACAACGCAAAATTAAGAGTGTTTATTAAATGGGTGGTTAGCGGCTAACAGTACAGCAATTACCTAACTAATATAATAATATCAAGTATTCAACTAACTGTACTATTAGTTAACCTGCAAGATTCGGTATTTATACCGAATCGACTTTTCCTTC
>CM047584.1:13232259-13267753 GCA_026184515.1 Peronosclerospora sorghi
GCTTGATCTCGAAGCGCTCGGTTCCTTCGAAGAAGGGGCAGCGTACCGAGTACTTAGTACGCTGGCTGGTTTACCCCCAAGAGTTCGACTCTTGGGAGACGATTGAGGTTCTGAGGGCTGACGTCCCAGACCTTTTAACTGAGTTTGAGAAGGAGTCTCAAACTCATAATGCGAAGTAGCATCAACACTAGGTGTTGATGCATTTAGGGCATCGATTAAGCCCTGAATTTTGGCTGGTACGGGAAAACCACCGTACCCCCGCAACTCTCCCTCTGACAGACGAGGAGCGCCATGCGGACACCGCGGGAACGAGGTGAGAAGAGACACCACAGTTCGACCCTTCTTTGATGCAAGCAAAATGATGTATTCCATTTTGCCTGTTCGCGAGTGCTTTAAAAAGCGCTCGCGCATTACGTGAACAAAGTTCACGTAATCATCTGGGCTTTTGTTGTAGTTGTCAACAAAAGCGTTCCAGCTCTGAGTAAGGGCGTCTTTATCGTCCCTGTTCCTCCTTGACCCTTTCCGGCTCGAATAATATCGAACCTGGAAAAAGAGGTTAATAAAGTACAGACGTCTACCGTCTGTACTTCGATCGAATCGACGTGACTGGATGTCTTCGCAGTCATCCAGCACGTTGATATCGAACAACGCATATTGGCAGTCCCGCTTACGGTGACCGCCACTGTTGGGGGCAATAGCCCATCCAGGGGTCCAAAACCCCACTTTGTACGGAAGATGTGGTTCCGTACGATGATACGCTTCAGAAGCGGCAGGCGCCGCTTCTGTTCGAGCTCTTTTAGCAGGAGGAACACCGCCTGCTTCAACACCAGGCTCCGGGGTTAAACCACCCCGACGCGGAGTCGTACTTGGTCCAGGTGGGGCTCTGCGTTCCCGCAACCATCTGTGATGATCATTGTCGCTGTCATAGCAGACAGCGACACCAGAGTCGTCATCGCTATTAGGCGATGAGCACCTAGCGAGTTTCGACTCGCTAGATCCTTTCGTGGGGACAGCTGTGCCCAATCACTTTGTTCGGAGTCACAACTGTCTCCGAACATGGAAGAACCCTTCCTGGCAACACGCCATTCGGGGGTTGTCATCGTGCGAGATGTTGCATTAGCAACATCTCCCCGTTTCTTTCCTGATGCCGCTTTAGCAGCATCTGTGGTCGAAGACGGTACGTCTTTCGACCTTTGCGTAGTTTCCGCTGCTAATGCAGCATCACTGTTGTCACTCAACACCTCAGCACCTAGTGCTGAGGCGGAGGAAGAAGCTCCTTCGATGTTTTCAGCAGCGCTCTTTAGAGCGCCGCCGCGTGCTTCGACCATCGAGTCGATCGTCAATCAGTTGGTGAATGAGAAATTCCGACCAACAAGTGCCACCTATGATTGGGCAAAATAAGAATTATTATTGGCCGACCACCTTAAGTGGGGGGGGTTATGTAATGGGTGCCATTACATAATTGATATTCAAGTCAGAATATCACAGTTGAATTTCAGACGCGTTGTCTGAAATTCAAATAATATATTATAAGTTATAATAATCTACGAAGGAAAAGTCGATTCGGTACAAATACCGAATCATGCAGGTTAACTAATAGTACAGTTAGTCTAATACTTGATATTATTATATTAGTTAGGTAATTACTATACTGTTAGCCGCTAACCACCCATTTAATAAAGACTCTTAATTTTGCGTTCTCAAGCTTAAGCGAATATTCTATTTGCTTTTAATATAGGATTAGTTGTCATAAACTAATCCTACCCCTCCCGTATTGCGCGCTTCCTCGCACAACACAGTGTAAGCCTGTAACAGGATCAGTCCTGTCGCATCTGTTGTGAGCGTCGGACCATTGTCCACAAGGCATTGTCAACTATACGCTGATATATCTGCGGCGCATTCTTTAACCCTTGTGGCATTCGAAGCCATTAAAAGTACCCTAGCGGGAAAATGAAAGCGGGAATTAACCGATCCCTTTTCGTCATAGGTAGAGCCCAATACCCATTCGCGTTATCCATTGAACATAACCACTTAATCCCTTCAAAGTTGTCCAACAAATCATCTATCAGAGACATGGCATACACCATCAGTATCGTCGTTTGGTTCACAGCTCGATAATCAATGCACAATCGTATGTCTGTTTTATTTTTATTTAACACGATCACGATTGGTGATGCCCAAGCTGACTCCGAGTACTTAATTAATCCTGCTTGCAATAAGCCTCGTATCAACTCGTACAACTTTGGTAGGAGGTGGGATGGTACCTTGCGCGCTTTCTGGGCTATCGGCGAATTGTCTCCAACATCCACATCACATACCACACCCTTGGCCGGTGGCGGCAGAGCATTACCAGAGCTTATGAATCCATCAGCATACTTGTATAACAATGACCGTAACTGGTCTTCTTGCTCCTTGGTAGTGATCCCTGTCTCTCCTATGTCCGCGTGAGCCATATCGGGGACGTTATCGGACCTTGTTCCACTTCAGGTATAAGATCCAGCTGTTCTTTCATAGCTTCAGACGACATCTCCAACCCTTCATGCAGGTAGACCTCCCTTTCCAATTTTGTCTGATCTACCTTTAATGGGTCTATGTCATCCATCACATATACAGCGGGGGGTTTATACCCAACCGTCTGTACCGCATGTACACTGGTCCAATTAATCGTCATACCAGCACTCCCCATAATTCGCTCATATACTTGCCCGTATTCCTCGGATAGTCGATCTTCTTGAGTCATTAACGGTAGCGGCTTTTCGTTGTGAATCTGACAACTTTGGTTTTTCATATTCAGAATTACCCCCGCCTTCACCAAGAAATCTGTTCCAAGTATCGCTAAAGTTCGCGAGTAAATGTTTGCAACCCACATCTCACAGTTAAAAATAACAGATGGGCCCATCCGAACCTTGACAGTGGCCAAACCCATTGCACCAATGGTACTTTCTGTTACGCCACAAAAACTTGTCGGGGTATCAAACATCCCGACTGCTATATGTAACGTCTTCGCCACATTGGTATGTAATACTGATATGTTCGCGCCAGAATCCAACATTAAGGGCAACTCCAAATCATCAATTGCTCCCTTCACATATACTTGCGTTGCAGGTTGCGTGGACTTGGTCAACTGTTGCCATCCTTCTCGTTCTCCCTCTCTTTTGTCCACCAACGTGACATAAGCCGAGACATCTGTTGATTCATTAATCTCTGACTTATTTTTTATCTTCTTCTTTTTCTTCAAATGTAACTTGTTTCTTCGTTTTTTCTTGTAATTTCTTCTTTTCTTGATCCTCGTCCATAGTGAGTGATCTTTCCATGCAAAATGTATCATTTTTCTTGGTTTCTTTTACACCTAAGGGTGAACGCGGTGTTGCTTTCACATTGCTCGACAATGCCCCCCCTTTCTCTCGACAGTGGTTGCAACGCACTGTGGGGTTAGGCATTTAACTTTGCGGCCACTTGGTCCTTGTTTATTTCCCCGGACTTCAACTTTCTCCGCATCTCGGACATTTCTTCGATGAACTTCCGACAATACTTCACATCATGGCCGACTGCTTTGCAATGCTCACACGTCTGCAATTTACAACATTTGTCTTTATCGTGTCCTCTTCGATTACAATGTTCACACACCACGCCCCCATCATTGTTATTAGGCGCACTCGTTCGCGCACTTCTGTCGTCATAATTAGAGCGTGACCGCTGAATGGCATGTACTTCTCCTCCCATCACATGACGATAGGTTGTACATGTTCATATACCGATTCGGCACTCTTTCGTGCAGTCAATTTCTTTCCTGGTCTTGTCAGACGCGCCTCATGCTTTTTCAACACCCTCTCCAATTCTTCAATATTATTGAAAGTCATATGCTGATATTGCATTTGTATGAAACGATCATGAATAGTGTCCAAGAATTGCTGGATGTGCTCTTCCAACAATGAGGCGTTATAGACATATCGTAAATAAATTACAGCTCGTAACGCTGCGACATTTAGCCGGTATAGATAGGTAGTTGCTGGCTCGTCTTGTTTCTGGGTCAATTTTGGATACATGACCCGAGGTGACACTTTGTCCACGCAAAACTTCCGTTGAAATAAATTTATCACCGCATCCCAATCATACTGCACTGTATCCGCCAATTGTTCGTACCACCAAGACGCTGTGTTCGTCAAGCTATCCACAAACATCCCTATCCGCTGATCGTCATCCCAACGTGAAATGTTTGCTACATGTAAAAATCTTGTCACCCATGCCCTTGCACTCCCAGCGTCTTGTCTATTTCCGTCAAATGTCTTGATCTCTGTGTTCTGGATAATGGCTGTGACAGGCTGACCAGATGATGTCCATGTGTTTTGTCTTCCACTTGACATGCCATATCTTGATGCTTTCGGTGGTTTGGGATATGCCCTCTCTGGCACAGCCGATCTTTGGTATGATGCACTAGTCGTCCCTCTCGTAGTATCCGGCATGCGACTAGCTGACAGAGATGCGGTGATTTTCGCTAACTCCTCCAAACTTAACTGTACATATTGCATCAATTGGACTAAATTTGCCACCACTGGGTCCTGCTGTTGCGACACTGATCGTGGTGGTGACATGATCTTGTCCTCATCCGAAGAAAATTCCAACTTTTTCCTTACTCGAAGACCATGCTTTGGCCTCCAATCCATATCATATTCCAACTCATCGTCATCACACAACTCCTGCATGCCCGGTGGTTTAGACTCTTTCACCGGGGTGTGAGTGGTGTCTGCCACAATGTAGTAATTTGGGCTGATGTCAGTAGCCTCTTTCCGGTACACCATCAAGGATGTTTCCCACTGGTTTTCCACTAATAATAATGACACCATAAAACCCATATCTTCTGCGGTACGAATCAGATTGAAGTAACATACTTTATCAAATTCTCCCCGTCGTACAAACTCATAGCCACAATTTTTAAGCAGCGTTTCTATAGCTTCAATTGACTCTTTCAGTCCTCCAAAGGAAGTAAAGTCTTCCTTAACTTTAAATTTAGGGACAGCTTTTGCCACCTTGCGAATCTCATATAGTGAAAACCAGCTACGTGAGTCCCCAGGTAACTTCAATACATGCCGTTGATACCGTGACATTCTTGCACAGGCCTCAGAGAAAGTGTATGTTATCTCATGGTCCTCCTGAGACCGCTGTAAAGTAAATACCAGCTCTTTCTCTCCCTCAGTAGACACTAAAGCCATTTTTTGTGTGAAATTGTATTAAGTCGACGTGAAATCCCGGGTCGCGGCACCAGTTGACGTGAAGGAACTTAAATTTTCGAGGTTTCCACTCAAAAACAACACAAGGAAGCGATAGAATAGACCTCTCTTGCTTAGACTTCCCAGGTTCTTGGTACTTACGTCCGAACCTTAATACAAAATTACCGAAAATGAACACTTCCTGGTAACACTCAGGCTGCCCCTTAACTTAGGTAATCGCAAAGGATCTTTATCACGCCTTAACACGCGTTCACTTAAAGGTTTCCTCGGGATGTACTTAGTTTTAGTATATGTTGGAAGGATTTGGTTGGTTGGAAAACGACTGTTCACAAAAGGGGGAAATTTGATTATAATTAAAATATTAAGACGTCCTATATCTACTTCAAGTGCCTGTTCACCTTCTTACTTCTTGGTTACTTCAGCACTGGCTTCAATACCGAAAACTTGCTTCATGGCTGGCCAAACTACCGTGCACTCTTTATGGGTACTTTTATACACTTAAACATAGACTCCATCCACTTCACCACATCAGGTCTGCTTCTTGCGCAGTTTCCATGAAACAGTACCCAAGGGTATAGATAACGTTTGTATTGGTCGAGCCGATGATATCAAACATTCCAGCCCCATACGCGTTTGTACGGTAGATATCGTCGATTTGAACGACCAGGGTCCTTTTCTCCTCCAACAGGGGCTGTGAAACGCTGCTGGGAATGATTATCAGGTGGGTGGTGTGCTCTTCAGCAGTCTGCTTGAATTTGAAGGTCGCATCGTCAGCCATCATATCCCACACCAATGCTTCCATTTCCGACAGCCCTCTCTTTTGCCTTTCGCGATAGTTCTGTCGTCGATTTTAGATGTCCTTCTTTATCATATTACACGAACCGCCAAATTTCTCGTTAAGGTTTTCAAGTATGGTTGCGGTGCTCGTGCGTGCCCGAATGAGATTGTAGACGAATATCTCTTGATCGGTAGTACCACGGTGCGCTGTGGGGTAGATTCGCACGTATTCAGTCGCTGGATGATTTTGCTGACCCGTTACGGCGAAATGGTACTTCTCATCCACTTTTGGCGGTCTGAACTCACATTGGCATTGCTTCAGTTTCGTGTGGGTCTCTCTTGTTCTTTTCTTGAGTTTTGCCGTAGGTGTTACCGCAATACTGTCTGGGGTTTTTCCTTTTGTGGTTTGCCTACACAAGCACAAATGACATAGTTTTTTTCTTGAACTCTCTACCCGTTGCAGTTCTGGTCCCTTCTGGCTTATCTTCATTCTTCCTATCTCTGATTTTAATGACAACGCCGTGGGCATTCACTTCGTCACGAAGATTATATGCCTCAGTAATAGTGGTATAGCTGAACTTTTCCTGATGAAGATGGGCGGATAGATCAGACGCAATGCCGTCACTTTCGATTCCTATAGCCGATGGGTGATTGTTTCCAGGAGAGGACTCATCTTCATCGCATGTCCCCTGCTCTTATTCCTCGTCTTCACACTGATCTTCGCATGCAATCTCGACTCCGCACTCTGCTGCGATGCCCTCAATATCTATTACAAACGTGCCCATTTTCCTCTTGATCGTACTTTCTAAGTACTTTTGAAACCACGTGTATGGTACATAATCTTACCATGGCTGATCAGATTGATGCGGAAACAGCGTCTCCGCCACGCGACGAAGAGTTAAAAGACTTTGGCGTCTCGTCATCCGATGAGGAAACCGAAGAAGTTGATCCGTCACTAGATGAAGCGATGCTGAATGAATTGCTGCTTGTTTGCTCGAATCTGGGCATGTTACGCGTGCAACACGAGGGTGAAGCGCCTGTGCTCATGCGCGGCGAGGACTGCGAGAAGTGGGTCCACGATCTGCAGCGCGTGATACGTCGAGACCATGCCAAGCACCGCTTGGTGGCGAAACAATTAGGTCGATGGAAAATTGTACAGAAGAAATTACTGCCTTTGCTCGTGAATCATCAATACGACTGGCCCCTTGTGTTCTCCCTCCTCAAAGTGCTCGTGATGCTCACGACCAAGCCACCACATGATTCGACAAAGATTGCTCAACAGATCAAATATCTAAGACAGTATAAGGCCGAGTTCTTGCGCTGTGAGGTGGTGACGATCATGATGACAATTCTAGTGGATCCCTTGTCGAAAAAAGGCTCCGTACGTACGTCCCAAGATTACCTCAAGATTGAAATTGTGCTTATGCTCTTTCGAAATCTCTTGGCGATTCCAAACGAAGATCCGCGCTATGTCACGTCGACAACGGCACATTTTAGCCGCTTACAGGAAGATTTTATCTACGTCTTGCATGAGGAAAACGTGTACGATATGATTTTACTCTTTGCTCAAGATATTGATTCGCCCGAGAACCGCGAGTGGAATCTGCTGATTATGGAGATGCTTGACATTACTCTTGACTGTTCACAACCCAAAGCTGTTGCGGCGTATGCGAAGAAACTGTTAGCAGGAAGCAACTTCCAAAGCTCTTGCCAACGAGTACCTCAAACGCTCTCTTCTCGTGCTAACGTATCGACTCGATCCGGAAAAGGAGATTTGTTCGAAAAACTGAAGTGCGAGAAGGAAGCATCGGCTTTACATCAACGTGGATCGCGCCGCCACTCCAATTTTGGTGGCGTCCTTACAATGACTGGCCCAAGTGGACGAAATACAGTGTTTTCAGACTTTTCCAAGACAGTGTATGATCAGGTTCCACAGGCAGCCAAGAAACCAACCCCTCGGAAGAGCGGAAAGAAGAATGCTGCTCCGATTACCGACATCAACGAGGTGTTTGGCAGAAAAGGAAGAGTAAACGAAGACGACGAGTATGTTGTGCGTCAATACTTTACAGTTACATGTCTAACCGTTAAATACGTTGCTTTGGTTCCACTAGACGTACAATGCGAGTTTTGCACGACATTTGTGAATCTGTCATTGCCAAGTCGTACTTCCAGCTAACGAACTCGTTGAAGACGGAATTTCGTCGAGGAAGCAGCAAGCTAATCTCGACAGATCGGCTTCAATACTTTCATCTCGTCTGGTTTCTAACTACGTATCATAGATTAAAGATTCAGGCGATCAAGTCACATTACAAGCTCCAGCTGAAAGCAGACCAAACGCAAATGACAGAGCTACAAAGCGCCATGGACAGTACAACACCTCCACCTTCTACTCCACAAAAGCCAAACTATAATGAACAAGCGGTTCTCTCAACGTTGGATATGTTCTCTTTCAACTTTGTACTACAGTCGATCGAGAACTACGCCACGATGAAGAATTACCACGGCATGACTGTTTCTGTTCAACTGTTGGCGGAAATGATGGCGTATCTTGCTGAGCTGACTGCAAGCGATGATCCCCGCTTCCAGCGTATTGCTGATTCTTTACAACACAAAATTTTCTATGAGCGTGATTTCTTGGACCGTCTGCCCGTGCTATTGAAGACGTGGTCACCAGGTGTGTTTTCCAAGGCTTACGTAGTTGATGTCATCACTCTGATTCATGTACGAACGAGGAATTTGTACTGTGCGCTCTTGTATGCGGATGTACTAATGTTTCTGCTCGCACACTTTTTATCATCGTAGCTTGTTTTTAAGACTCTCGACTCGCAAGGGACTATTAAGGTCCTGTCAAGAAGGAAAGCGTATCTTGACAAGTAAGAAGTAGTTGTCAACACTTCTAGATTGGTTTCACTTACGTGTTCTACTATTGTTCGTGGTTAGAAAGCGCCAAAAGAAGCGCAAGGATGAAAAGTCAAAAGACGACGAGGAGTCAGATGGCAGCTCGACCGATGAAGAAGAAACTGAGAGACAAGCACGTCTTTTGATGGAAATGCAACGCAAAGAGGCTGAATTTGACGTGCGCAGGTATTTTTCCAGCATGGTGTCAGCAGACACGATTCGAATGTACTGCTCCTTGCTCGCAGACTACCGTGAGAATAGCGTCAAAGTGAACCATTACATTCACTCGTTCTTCTACCGGACGAAGCATTTTAAAATCTATGAGCGCGAACCTTGGACGCTGCAGCCAATGTTATTTAACATTCACGTCCTTCTTGTGTTCAACAAGATGCTTCATGATGCGTATATTCAGCGTCTTCCCGAGTACAAGAGCTTTCTGGACTTTATTCGTGGTGTTGTGAGGGATTTCTTTGCCCTGGCAGATACAAACCATTTGTTGCTTGTGGAAGTGTTTTTGCGCCAGAGCTACCCAGCAAAGTCGTGCATGCTCATGCAACGCAATTATCAACCGATCGATTCGATGGGCAAGTCAAAATCGGAGGCAGTTGCAGTAGGTCGAACCCGACGACTTGATGCAATCAATGAATCGAGACGCCATCGGATTGCACTAGATCATGAAGAGCTAGAGGGCGAGGCGGAGGTCCAGTTTACTCTGGAACCATCGGATTTCGGGTCTACTTCGCTCGTTGATAAAGATGAAACAGGTGATGCCGAAGGTGAGGCTTCGTTGCATGCGGAGCAATCGGTATCTGATTCGACAGATGCAACGTCCAAGCCGAAAGAGAAGACACCAATGTCTCGTGCGGCAACCGAGCGTGCCAAGAATTGGAGTAGAGTTGAGGATCGTTACCTGGCCAAGGTGTTTCTAAAATATCGCCACCTACCGTCTGTATACGAGGTCATTTCGTATGAGGACATGTTTCAAGAGCGTGACCGAACACCAGAGCAGATCGAACGACGCGTCAAGTACTTGAGACTTCATCGGATGACCCTCGATTCATCCGATGTTGACGAAGACGAGCAAAGCAAGGATGAGAGCGATGGCGAGAGTAATCGTATGGAGAGAGCGTCAAAATTGGGAATGGATGGTGCTGCCGATAAAAAGGCTCGCCCTAAACGACGTCTACGCCGTGGAGCAGAGCTAAGTGATAGCAGCGACGATGATATACTTTTAAGAGGTCCAACTAGCACTCGGGTGGAATCAACTAGTGCTGCTTCAGGTAGAGAACCACTTGGTGACGTATCCACTGCCGTCCAGGATGCAGAGATGAAGTTAACTGAAGAGGCGTCACATGCAGTATCTCCTAACGCGAATAATGACGCCTCTGGAAGGCAACATCACGACGAGGACACGCACGGAAGGGAGAATAACATGGAATCGGAGCCGTTTTCTATAGCACAACCTGATCGAAACAAAGAAGCGATGACGAGTGTCCTTGGAGAGACATCTGAGACCGATGTCGCGAATACCTATGTACCCGACAAGATGACTGCTCAACTGCAGGCTACGACCATCAATGACAATGATGTCCCGAACAGTGAGTCCGCTACGCAGCTGCTTAAGCGATTGCGCACAGCAGAGGATGATGAGGTGGAGGGAACACCAGTGAAGAAGATTAATTGTGAAGCAGTGGTGCCTTCTGCCGAAGCAAGTTAAGGACAGCAATAACAGGGTTTCCACAGCATGGTGTGCTATTACGTATTCAATTCTTAGACATAGTTAGAAAATATCCCCCCCTGGACCTTCATCTGCATCCAAGGCTTTTGACTCCAACTCATTCAAGCCCACGTTTATTCTATGTGCGCTAACAATTTCCGAGAAGCATTGAGTACGTAGGAGTGACCGATAAAACGACAAATCTTCATCAGCACGAGTAGCGAGGAACTCGGTCTCGTCGAAGATAACTACCGACTCGTTCGTGTCACCCACCACAAGGCAGGCATTCGTATGACCAGTCAAGACCTCTGAAAACAAGTCATGGCAAATCACGCGCACCTGCTCCTCGCGCTCAGTTTCTGTCTCTGAATTGGGTATGTCCGCTCTTTTCTCCGTGTCGAGTGGCGCAGTATCGTATCCACCCATTAAATCGTAATGCAACGCTCTTGAGAACAGCACTTTGTCCAACTCGTGCTTCGCAGCCTCAAAACATCGAGGCAAAAAGATTGTGTCCACTTCTAGATCGTTCCGTAGACCCAGATTTCGCCACGACACCGATTGGTCACCAACGTATTCGACCATTTTGCGATCCACGTCCGCTACGAGATACAAACCACGCGCTGGTAGGTCTGATCGTAATGAATATGAGCTGTGGACACCCACAAGAATGGGCGTTGGACACTGCAGGTAAGAAAGCAACGGTTTTGGCAGCACTGGCACATACACGTGACACCACGAGAAGGGGCGAAGCAAGTTGCGGACAGCTTCAGCGCAAATCATGAGCAGTGAATACTGACTTGCCACCACGACGATACTGCACTCGAGCACAGCACTGGCAAGTATTTGAAGTACCATGGCACTGCCAAAGATTTCGAAAAGCGTCGTCAATTGGACGTCTACCTGAGTCTCCAGCACAGGCAAGGGCACACTTGTCATGTAGCTATGCCTCAGATGGCGCCGCATTTTCGGATGCACGTACGCGTGTGTCCTTGCACTAGAAATACTGGTCGTTTTCCAACTCACACTGCTCTGAAACAAGGTTGCCAAGCGATCGCGTGCAAAAGCACTCGACTGGTCTGGTGCACTTTGGACGTGTTTTTCCACAAGTTTACGTAGTGAGTTCACTAGCGGTAGGTAAGAAAGTAAACAGAAGCCCTTGGCAACATAAATCTCCTCGTTCGAAATTCCTACGTGCATCGGTTCGTATGTCAAGTAGACTGAGCCAAACATGAATCCATTCCGACGACTTTGTTGAAATGGAAACATCATATCAGCTGGACATTTGCCACCTTGTCGCCGCTTGATAAGGATCCGACCGTTCGGGACGAGGAACGCTTTGATGCCTCTTGAAATGTCCTCAAATGACTCGTCAGTACTACCAGTACTGCTTTTGGTTGGATTTGAGACTGGCATAAGCATCAGAGTTGCAGCAGGTTCTCCCCCTTCTTTTTTTTCTATGAACGTAGCAAACGTCAAGATTGCATTAATTTTACAATCACCGTCACAAGAAAAAGATGCGGCAGCATTTTCCAATTCGTAATTTGGTCGATAGTGCACTTGGAGGCCCTCAGGTAACTTGGTTAACCTGATAATACTTTCGAGATTCAACTCAACCTTAGCAAAAGGACTATGGTTGCTTTCCTCTGAATTGCTTTGGCTTTCACTTTCCTTGCTATTTGCGCTCATATGATCCAGATGTTCAGCTAGTTGTGGATTATCCTTACCAACCTTGTCTTCATCGGCTTCTGCCCTTTCATCGTTGCTTTCTCTTGTACTCTGTGATACATCAGCTCCGTCAGCAATCGTTTGTGCTTGTGAATAATCTGCATAGGAAAAAGCTCTAGACACTAATTTTGGGGATGATTCATCGTTCGATTTCTCCACAAGATCGAAATGAATAAGAGAGTCCTGCAACGCTATTTTGTATTGATCACTTCTGATAAAGCGCTCGAACCACGATGATTGTAGCACTGTAAAAATCTCTTGCTGCGCCTTATTGAGAAGCGCTTTAGCCACAGGTTGTGGGGGCTGAAGGTCTGCATCAAAGCAACGACAAGCCACTGCCAGGTATAAATCATTTTTAGTCGCAAGTGTAATGGCCTGCGAATCGTTTTGCGCCTTGTCCACAAGCACACATGCCAATTGCCAGAACATTTCGTATTTCGCTTCTTCTAAAAGCGGCTTCAGCACATATTCCACGTGCAGCCAAAAGTAAAGTTCAAAATGCTGTCGACTTTGCATGAGAAAGAGAAGAAAATAGTGTGCTGTGCGCGGTTGCTGCAAAATTCGCTCCATCGGTATCCTTCGTGTTCCATCCTCTATGTCAATCAGCATTTTCAGGTATTCGTGGCTCTTGAGAAATCGCGGCATCGCTTCACGCGTCAGTCGCGTGTACGCCAACTTTTGGATGGGAAAGAAGCTGTCCTGAACCCTATCCGACGTCTCAATGTTGTCCTTTACAAGTTTCTCGAGCTCCGGTGTAAGCTCAAGCGTTGTGGAAATCTGAAAGTCGGATGTGCTGTCAAGATACTTGATCCAAATCTTGCGCGCCTGCTCTCGTTGTTTAAATATGTCCACCGTCCGTAGCTGCTCAGTCTCGATGAGAAATAGTAGCACTTGGTGATACTTTCTGTGTGTAGCATCGCTTGGAATGTCTACGTCCGCAGAGAGCCATTGTCGGAGATATGGCACCTTTTTCGGATCATTGACGATTTCCTTCAATGTGAACGGCACATGACCCTGTAACTTGTGGTGACTTGTCGTGTCTAAGTCCACTCGTTGCCACGCTTGACCCAACGGCGACGACTTTTCTTCAGGACGCTTCCACTGCAATCGATGGGGACGAAAAAAATTACGCAACTTGGAGCTTACAGGAAAAGGGGACGAGGACTCGGGAGCCGCGCTCTTGGTCCAGGAGCTCGTACTTGGCAAGCGCATTGAGTTCGTTGTTCGCAGCTGTGACGCTGGGATGGAACTAACGCCATGGAGGGTGAATCTTCTGGACAAATGGGCGGTACTGGATTCTTCCTGGCTGGACTTGTCGTCACGAGTGAGCCAAGTCTCGAGACTGACGTTTGGAATGGACCGCATTGGGAATGATGATCAATGCAACTTCAGAAATGACTAACGTTTGTCCCGGTCTTAGATTAGAAACGATGACCTTATTTAAGGGACCGACTAGGTGCACACATCCCATTTGCTACGTGCACCCCCCCCCCAACCCCACCACACAAAATATAAATATTGGATAGAAGCTCAACAGAAAAGCGTGGGGGTGTGCACCTAGTCGGTCCCTAGAATAAATACTATAAACAAAAATACAAAGGTGTACTAAGTTCGCTGATTTGAAAATATAACATTGAATCCCTCCTTTCTCAAGTAAACCGAAACAGTTCGAGCCATACCATTATTTGTACATCAAGCATTCTTTCTGCCACGAACTGACTTGAGAACTTTCTTGATCGATGCATGCGCTCCAATGGATTTAACTTGGTCGAGATCGCTCTTAGAAGAAGCTACCTCAACGTCGCTGTCTATGTTCTCATCCTCTGAAAATGCGTACCCATGATACCAGCCTTTCGGAGCTGCATTGAATGAAGACGGACGAGAAGCAATTGCTGCATTCGCAGTGCTAGACAGTGTAAGAGATCCGGCAGTGGTCAAAAAAAAGAAGGTTCTCCTGAACTAAAGTTGCCATTGCTGCCACTTGCATGCAAAGATCCTCGAATGCGTAGATTATGCTTCTTTTGCTGGACTTGAAAATTACTGTTCGAGCCGCTAGTGCCGTCACCACTAGGTGGCTGGGAGCCAGGGACAGCAATTAATCTCTCGCCAAGCGGAGAAGACCGCATGAAATAAATATTCTTCCGGGCTTTCTAAGCGTAGCAATCTGTAGTTCCCGACTGGGTCTCGCTCGGAAGCAGATCGACAGTACTCGCGAAGCATACTGCGAGGAGAATTTGGTAAACCCATCACTTCGCGCTCCTGAAGAATGTGGTACATAGCTGGAAGCGGAAGTCGACGCACGATTTTCCACAGACCATCACGTATGAGACTTAAAAACAGCACAAAGACAGACAAGCCACAAGGTTGGCAGCTCAATTAGGTATTCCATTTAGCCAATAGCTTGTGGAAATCCAACATTTGGTTGCGAAATGGAAATCCACAGTAAACCACAAAAGTATAGACACCGCAATCGCGAGAAGAAAGTGCCATGTCAACATGAACGTCTCCAGGAATAAATTTAAGTTCACAACCACCACAAGGTTAGTAAATACCACGAAGCCTAAAGTGGTAAGTCTTCCACTTTTTCCCGAGTTCGTAGCAATCACAGGCTGGTCGTGAGTACTTAGACCAAAGACCTCAAATGACCACGAAGAAACAAAGAAAATCAAAATTGAGTGCCACACGCCATTTAATATCCACGGCCAAAACACACGGCGTGCCAGCAGCACATTTTTCTGACCAAGTTCATACAAGTACGGAAACTTGGAACGCACTGAAAGAAGATACGTCTTGATCAAAAACAGCAAAAAAGCACCAAGGGCACACTCGTGTAAAGAACGTAAAAACTTTGGCAAGCTACATCCAGGATAAGTGGCTGCCCGGAAAATCCACAGAAGCATCCAAACCAGAAAGTAATGAGCACATACGTTACATTTTTATACAGCATATAGCTCATGATTTTGGCAACGCGTCGGTAAGCCCACCGACCGTGCACAAAAAGAAGCCGCTGAAGAAATCGAAACTGGGCTAAGGCATAGTCCGAAGCATTCACGGCCTGAGCTCCTTCCTGACCACAGATCCCGACACCAACATGGGATGTATGGATCATTTCACCATCATTTGCTCCATCTCCAATAGCCAGCGTGACGCTCTCCGACTCGAACTCACGAACAAATTCAACGATATCAGCTTTTTGCTATGGAGACGCTCGGCAACAGATGACCGATGACGCGCATTTTTGCGTCACTTGGTAGAAAAGGCGACGCAATTGAGGGCGAATAGCAATGACAAGCGCTAATCTCTGCGGAGTTGGTTCATTCTGGCGCCTGTCTTTTCTTCCTTGCGAGCTTGGGGTGAGCGAGCCATACTCGGGTGTATGCACCGTACGGTTTTCACCCTCAGTTCGTACGTCGTATAGAGACTCGTCGTCAGATGTAAACCTGTCAACATACTCGGCGTCAGTCGCAACCGAGGAATATACTGGACTTCCACTGAATGCTGAAGAAGTCCTCAAAATTCGACGACTTCGGCTATGTCTTTTGCTTTTTCTTTCTTTTACTCACCGGTTTTCCGTAAAAAAAAGGGACCGACTAGGTGCACATTTGCTACGTGCACACCGGTCAGGAGATTGGGGGGGGGTGCACGTAGCAAATGGAGTGTGTGCACCTAGTCGGTCCCTTATTTAAAGTAGGACTTTCTTATTGACTACCAAAAAAGACTCTAGCTACCTTCGCCTTTTAATATTGATAGAATAATGGCATCCCGCACCCACGTGTTGGCACTGTACAAGCGCATTTTGACGCTACATCGACAAAAGCTCGAGCCGCACATGCGCCAACTTGGAGATCAATACGTGCGCGATGAGTTCAAGCGGCATAAGAATGCGGCAACAAAATTTGTACCGCTGTTTCTCCAGGAATGGGAGCAGTACGCGGCCGTCATGGAACGAAAAAAGGATCAATTTGGACAGGAACTATCGATAGAGGACCAGCAGCTACTGGACGACGAGCAAAAGAGGAAACTGCGGTCGCTACAAGACGCCGCGAGGAAGGTGGGCGAGACCATTGCATAAATAAAGAAAGCTCTATCGTGGCTTTGGCTGCTCTTTACCGATATGACAGCTAAAAATTGAAGTCACTTGATATTTGTATGAATCTTATAAAATGCGATGTCTGTATTCGACCATTTGCCTAAAATGGCCAGCAAGACGGAAGAAATCGGCCACGACCTAAGCCGAGTGCGCACAATTCTCATTAAGATTGGAACGGAGATCGTGCACTCGCCTGAGGGTCTTTTGGCTATGGGGCAGATCGGAAACATTGTCGAGCAAATCGCAGTGCTGCACATAAGAGGACATAGCATCATTCTCGTGTCCAGTGGCTCTGTTTCGATTGGCAAAATGGTGCTGCGTCGCCAGTATCTGTTATCAGGTTCCATGCAGTCACATCTTGGGGGCCAAGTGGATGAGAACGTTCAATTCTACGAGAAAGCGTGTGCTGCTGCGGGGCAGAGCGGGCTGCAAAGTTTATACGAGATGCTGTTTGCCCAGTATCACTTGGCGTGCTCGCAGATCCTGGCGTCAGATGCGGATTTTAGGGAGCCGCAAGTTCGTGCGAATTTAAAGCGAACAATTCGTGCGCTCCTGGACGTGGGCATTATTCCTGTGATTAATGAGAACGATATTATTACTCGACGGACGACGCCACTAATGAATGAGAATAAAATTGCCTGGGACAATGACTCACTCGCGGCACTCTTTGCACAGGAAATGATGGTGGACTTGATGGTCATAATCACAGATGTCGATGGCATCTACACGGGTGCAAAGAATGAGAAAAAGCGGATCGCACGATTTCAGCGTGGAGACAAACAAACAGTTGCCGATGAAAGCCGCGTCGGAGCAATCGGGCAGATAGACAAGCTGCACTCTTGCATTCGTGCAGTAGATAGCGGTGCGGTGCGTACTGCCGTAGTCGCTAAAGCAGAGCAGGGTGTTTTGCTGCGTATCGTGAAGGGTGAACCAGTTGGCACGCTTTTTCTGGCAGATGAGGGGCCCATTGGCGACGCAGAATTGGAGGAGCAGCATATTGATCCACTGTATTCAGGTATCCCATCGCATAGTCGAAATTCAATGAGCAAGCTATAACAGTAGAGCATAAGTTACAAGCTATAACAGCAGAGCATAAGTTCCAAGCTATGATCGGTCTCTTATATTGCCCACTTTCAAGCACTGACACTATCGCTTCGTATTCCGTACCGATGTGCGGGTCGACACAATGGGCACTCAGAAATCGATCAAGTTCCACATTACTGACCCAAGAATCGTTCTTGCGCTTTCGTATTTAATTGTGACATTTAATCGACCTTGGGAGCTTTCTTGCGTTGACGCACATTCTGTCGCTTCTCAACACCGTCCACAGCCTTAGCGTGTTCTTTTTTCTCGTCCTCCGCTCCACTGTCGGACTTCTTTTCAGTTTGAGGCTTAGGCGCCCCCGATGCACAGCACAGAAAGAAGAAGCCGAGCATCATTAGCGCTGAAACGCCAACAATTAAGCTAATGGCAATCACAGGATTAGCAACAACGAAAGTGCGGAAGTCAATCGTGAGAGACTCAAGTCTCTCCATGATGCCTCCATCTTGTTCGCTACTCTTGCTTTCCATCTTTTTCGCCTCCATCTCCGCGGCGTGCTTTGGAGCCCATGTTAACTCGGCAAACTCTTGAGCCTTCTTCAGATCGTTACCGAGCCAGAAATTATCAAAAGTTATACCATCCGTCATTGTCCACACCTCAACGGCCAAAGCACCAATGGGGTCCATTCGTGCCGGGTGCTTATCCTCGAAATAATTTGGATTTGGGATTTTGCGTGGCTTCCACTCGCCCTTGTAAGCTGGATTTGGTATGAAGGGTGCATAAAACTTGCCCTTGTAAGCAGGGTTCGCTTTCGTTGGTCGTTTCCACTCGCCGCACCCAGACACGTCTGCACACTTCGGGTTAGGAATTTGCGGTACCACAAATTCACCATCGTCCTCGTCATTCCAATCCTCCGGCTTGACAACTTCCGGATCATTGATCATTGCAGGCTCGTCATCCAGCCAGTCATCAGGCTTGACAGCGTCCTCATCTGGTATGCGTGCAGGGGCGTCTTCGTCCCAGTCATCTGGTTTGACAGCACTTGGATCGCGGATCTTTTTCTCGTCCACCCAGTCGTCAGGTTTCGAGTCTTCAGGGTCGTCAATTTCTTTTTCAGGGTTAACAGACGGCAGAAAGTCTTCTAGAAGACTACCCTTCTTAACCGATTTCTGATCCACGAACACCTCGAAGGTGTTGTCATCACGAATTACGGCTGTATAGAGGTGGGTATCCTTGTCGCTCTGTATGCGAGGAGCCTCCATCATATGCTTCTCCTCGTACTCGCCAGTTAGAGGATTTTTGTGCTGAAAGATAAGGTGCACTTTGTCACTTGCGCCACACTTGTCAGGGCCAAACATGAGCACAAATGGTGTCAAGTCGCTAAACGACGAATAGTCTTGCTTCTCATTTTGACGCAACAACTTAACGTAAGCGCCACCACAGTCCAATCCCTTTTGCAGCTTAACCTCGTACTGCACGACTATCTCTTTCTTCTCATCCCTGCCATCCAGACGTAATGGCTTGTCCAGTTTCACCGCCAAACCATAATGACGCGCAGGCTTTTCCAATACCAGGCCGCGGTCGGGGGTAAGGCGTGCTGATTCGGACGTGAAAACATCAATACTTACATCTTGATTCGAATACTTTTCATGCGTGCTCTTAAACCAGCGTGAGCCGTCGAAGAGTTGCTCCATCTCGAACATCTCGGTGAACAACGCGCTCTTCGTTAGCTCCTGCACTTGCTGTTTGTGAGACTCGCTCGTCCGCTGCGTCTCTGTATCAGTGGCTTGTTTCTCTTGGGAGTCTTCAGCCAGCACCGCCATGGGCAGCAGCAATGTTGTCATTACAGAGACCATCTCCTTGATCTTCATTTGTAGGCTTCACTTTCTTGCAAGTTCTAGAATAAGGCAAATGACACGTAACTCGCGGGTTATCTTATTCTCAATACTTTTTCAGTAATTTTGTAACATGATGTCCTATTGGACAATATTTTGAGGGGGCACCGATTGCTACGAAATAAAAGATTGCTCCACTAAAGTATGGACACTCGACAGCGCACACAGACACCGACTGTGACAGGTACGTCCGTGATCGCGCTGAAATACAAGGATGGAGTGATGATGGCAGCCGATACACTGGGATCATATGGTTCACTGGCGCGCTTCACGGATCAGCGCCGTCTCATGGCTGTGCACAATACGACGCTACTTGGCGCTGGAGGGGATTACAGCGATTTTCAGTTTATTAAGGACAAGATGGAAGAGCTGGAGGTATATGATTACAACCAAGATGACGGCTGCGATATGACTGCGCCAGAGGTGTACCACTACCTCCAGCGTCTGCTCTACCACCGCCGCAACAAATTTGACCCGCTTTGGAACACCATTGTCGTCGGCGGTGTTAACCCCGTGACGAACAAGCCCTTCTTGGGACAGGTCACCATGATTGGTCTTGCCTTTGAAGGCGACTTTATTGCTACGGGCTTTGGCCACCACTTAGGTATGCCGTTGCTGCGTAAGCACTGGCGACCCGATATGGAGGAGGCCGAAGCGCGCGCGCTGCTGGAAGACTGTATGCGTGTGTGCTACTACCGCGACTGCCGCACGATCAACCGCGTACAATTTGCTAAAGTTGTGGCCGATAGCGTCACCATCCCGGAGCCCGTCAAGATGGACACTAAGTGGGATCACCCACTATTTGTCAAGACCAAGTCGGAGTTTGGCGCCTCGTGGTAAGTGATGATATAGGCGTTCATAGCTGGTTAGTGAAGGTCAGAGAGAAACCAGGTAGAGGGACAAGTGTTGTGCTAAGGTGCAGTGTTTGTCCGTTGCCGAAACATCAAAGCTTAACGTTTTAGCCACCTAGTCCGCATTTGACACCGTTACTTCAGAACAGTAAAAAAGAAGGCAATCTATTAACCACCTCGTTTAGTCTTTGCGATGACGTTTCGAACGATGTCTCCTTCGCGAGCTGCGATCACTACCTGACGAAGAATTGTAGTTATCGCTACCGGAAGAATCCGAAACGGAACTTGGCGATCTTGACGGCGCGGCGGAGCTCTCGGATCCAGAGAACGACGTCTCGCTACCACTGCTGCAACTACTGCTGCTGCTACTGCTGCTACTACTACGACGACGCTTACGTTGCGAGTAGGCCTTCTTCTTTTTACTGCCTCTTACGATTGCCTTCTGCTTCAGCTTCTTGCTCTTCTTAGCCTCCGATGTCTTCTCATCCTCATCCAATAACTCTGGAGGTTTGTCCTTGTTGAAAGGATGACGTAGCTTCGGGTTTTTTAACTGTTGAGAGCGCGACGGTCGCTGCAGATACACGGGTTCATTTTTGCATTCGAAAGTCCAGTGACCTTTTCGAAGACATCTCTGGCACATGGAGGCGGCACTAGAGGACAACGACGCCCCCAATCCACGACGGGCCACGTGAATTTTTTCTGTGCTGGTTGCGTACATGTTGCGCCGTGCTTCCTTACGCTGAGCCCACATGCCCAAAGGCGCATCGCCGTTGGTCTCCACCATTCCTGTTTACGAGAATTATGTCACAACTCCTATTAATTAACATTGGTTTTTGTTGTTAAATCGTAATCTATTTAGCCGTTAATACTATTATTAACTACCATATTAATCGCTAAAAAACGATACTGTAATTAGATCCCTTGAATTCTTTTCTTACTCTTACACTCCGAATGATCTCGTGACGTCCATAGCTTTCAACCACTTGATTTCGAAACGGGAGCTCCCAATTGAACTGAATGCCACCATAACCGCTCTAGCTGCCCGATACTGTCTTCCACTTGGTTCCCAGGCCGCTGGGACAATCGCTTGCGCAGGTTTTCCGGGAATGCGGTTTCTTTCCTGATCGCTGTATTCATCTGGACCGCCCCTTATATCCGCTGAGAGAACGTGTCTACTCCAAAAAACACATCCATATCCTTATGCTCTTAATACACGCATAAAATACGTGCGACCCATTTTGAGTCGAGTGGACACTGCTCATCTCCAGTGTAGCATTGATAGCAAGATTGAGCTGGATATCGCCACACCCACTCCTGGTAATCTCATAGTATATGGTGGTGACTCCGTAATTCCTTCGGCGACTTATGCTGATCGTAGTCAATCAATCAATTGCCCTGTTGCTCAAAAATCCTGCCACCATTCGATGTCGGTGCTGACCCAACCTGGTTGGTTTCAAAAAGTGTAATGAGACGAATTAAACCAACAGGAAAGTACGATTAGGTAAGAAAACGCTGCCCGGGTGATGTTACTGGGGAAAATGCATTAAGAGAAACGTGGCGGCAGCTAGAACATCGCGATTCTGCTGATGAGGGCAAGGCTGAATCAGGCATGGTCATGGTTAATGGGACTCTATTACCTAACAATGAATTAATCTAAGTTGATATAGCATTGTTTCTAATTGGAACATTTAGGTTTTTCCAAAAAGGAAATATTGGATTTAAATTCTTATAATCCATTGATACTTTGATCAGGTTCACTAAACCGAATCCATAAGGGATTAATTTCATGATTAATTTAGGGGAATGTTAAATCGCCCCGCCCAATTGTTAATTCGCCCCCCCCCCGCCCATTTCTACAATCGATGTAACAATGCCCTGTTTACAGGGGAGTGATATGTGTACCTCACCTCCTTGTTACATGTACCTCACTTTTGATACGTGTACCTCATTATTAAACACTATTTTGACGAAAATCCTTTTTGACTACGAGCGGGTATAAAAAGACAACGTAGTATTGAAGTGTTGTACCTATGCTAATTATGTTGATTATTTTCATACAAGAACGTCTAGAAAGTAAACGAGAGGTTCTTCGGGTCATGACGGTCTTGACGCTGGCGAAGTCTCTCGCTGCGTGCCGTGAGCTCGTCAAAATCTGGAATGCTTTGAGTCGCATTACTTGCTGGTGCGGCAGGAGGAGAATCCCAAGTCTTTTGCGGAGATTGTGCTGTTTGATCAGACTCTGTGAACCCGTCATCGCATTGATGTTTAGAAGTTTGTTGCGTAGAGTAAAAGTGCGTTGGCTGATTCGTGTAATTGTCCACCATGCACCACGATACGGAAGCTTGCAGGGCAGCTGGAGATGTTGCAGTTGCTTCAGTGCTAGGATTTCTGGAAGGGACACTAGGCAGGTATGTTGGATTGAGCTAGATTGAGGGGGCCGTACGCACCGCAAGCATCATCCCCTTAGCAACCGTGACAAAAGAATGTAGGCTAAGTATAGTGGCTAAGCGTACCGAGGCAAAGAGTGCGGTAAACTCAGGCATAGAGACACTTGCTCTCATGACTGTGGTGCCTGTGGGTGCCGGAATCGGAGCCAGAGGATCTGCTGCTTGAGTTCCATCGGGTTCCCAGTTTACCTTGAACTCTTTGGCGATCTCTTTCATGTAATTGACTACGAGAAACGCACTCGGTGGTTGCACAATCAGTTTCTGAATCACTCGCTCATTTACGCACCCATCCATATTGCGGACAGCAGCAGCCTCAAAGTCCTGTCCGTACTTCTTCGTCAGCTTCTTTTTGACTTCCCTTAACTCCGGAATATCCGTGCTCTCACCGACCAAATGAATGTGCACACGGCCTCACGCATGTCGTATGGACAGTCGAACTCAGTTTTGATTTAGTTCTGAAAGACAAAGTTTGCATCAGTGCTGCGAATATCATCAAGGCAGCCGTTGAACGCACCGCTCGCTCGGCGAGCAGCTCGCACATCAGTTCCAGGATCTCGTAGCCTTCCATCGTGAAGTCATCCCGAATGATTCCTTCTACCTGAAATAAAACAACTCCCTCCAGTTAGCATCAGGTGAGATATAGCCTACGCTTTCATCTCACTCGGATGCGAGCCTTCTCCTCTTTGCCGTCTGCCAGCAACCGCGCAACCTCTCGCCTCTGCGCTAGCGTTCGCCTTCTTGTTTTTGACAATGCCGATGCGGTGTACAGCCATCTTGAGGTTGGGCTTCAGCTTGTTGACATTGAATCCGAACATCTTGTCTAATAAATATGTACTTGATTTTTGTCAAAATAGTGTTTAATAATGAGGTACACGTATCAAAAGTGAGGTACATGTAACAAGGGGTGAGGTATACCTATCACTCTCCTATAAAAAGGGCATTGTTACATCGATGTGTAGAAATGGGCGGGGAGGGGGGGGGGGCGAATTAACAATTGGGGGGGGGTCGATTTAACATTCCCCTTAATTTACTACTTCTTGGTATATTTAAGGTCGCCCTACCCCCACCTCCAACCCTACCGTCACGTGGATGTCTCACTGGCCCAAATGTCTAAACTCACTGGCCCTATAATAAAAAAAGGCTAAATTATTTTTGAGATGCTGCGCAGAGTCCATAATAACGGACGAATACACGATTTTCTGGGTACGAGAACGTGTTCACTGACGAGGAGAGAATCACTTGGTACAAGAGCGTGCTCGCCATGGGTCCCCCTCAATCTATCCTGACGGTTGATGAAGCTCACTGCCTAACCATCATTTACAATGAAGAAGGGGTCGGGACAATTCAGACATCCAAAGGGCCGAGGGAGTTTTATTCTCTTTTCTATTAAGGAACTTCTAATCATCCGGCGCTCGTTATTTTGTGCGGTATGAACCATACATTCTATTTGCAAATTTCCTTTGGTTATTCATTCTTTCTTTCTTTTACAACACTTCCCTTTTACACTATCTTTATTTTCCCTCGTTTTGTTTTTTGTTGAAGGGCCAGTGATCTTAGACATTTGGGCCAGTGAGTTTAGACATCCACTACCGGCACCCTCCCTTTTATGTCCAAATGCGGCAAATATGGATAAGTTTTGGGCTTCAAAAATGAACTTTAAATTAGGGGTCTGATCGGGCCACACACCCCAAGTCGATAGGGCCACACACACCCTCTCCAACAGGTCCCTAATTGAATAGTCATCATAAGTTTAATATCAGAACATAAACGCACACATCGACAACGGAAGCGCTTTATTTTATGCAGATAACTGCATAGCTGCAGTATCTACGAAATCGTAACGTTGTCAGCTTCATCTATGTCGTTGTCTGAGTGATTGTACTACGTCCCTCCATCTTGTTGGGACTATGCTGTAGGAGATCGGCAAGAATCTCGTTTAATCACCGAGCATGGTTCGACCATCTTCTACAAGACCAGCGGCCACCATTGCGTTCGTGTAGATCTTTGCAAAGTAACCATCATATTAGTGGGTTGTGAGCAACATAAAGAAATCGATACGTGACAAACCTGACGAGCCACTTTCCTGACAAGAGGGTCGGTACTTCTTTGAGTGAGTTCAAGTCCACAATAATTCTGTGGTTCGAATTAATTTCAATCACGTGTTTGGAATGTCCTCTAACATGTCCACCAACGCTGTCATTCAATCCGACCGTGGTCGAGTCGTTCTCTGCCCACTACGGGACCGGATGGTCCCGGGTTATATCCCGGTCCAAACCAAGTTGGTAGGTTTCAGAAAATATAATGTGACGAATTCAACCAACGCTGTCATTTACCATCTGCTTCATCCTGCAAAGCATGACCAATTGTTAATGTAAAACACGACGATAACTTAACAGTTTCGACGTACTTGAGAACAGAAGAGGACTCATGGTCTACGATAATATCTGGCGAGTCAGTCAGGCGAGACGTAAACTGTAATTCACATAAAAATTCATTTTGATGACAATTCGACCTTAATTATTATCCGTTCTATATAACGAACCTTGACTTCTTTCACGGTATCCTCAAGGGTAAGTTCCAGACAAGCTCCAAATAATTGATGCTCGTCCTTCGACATTTTTTTCAATGGCATCGCCAGGATCTCCGTCAACGTTCACCTTTGCATGCTCTGCAGAAATCACCTTGCAGTCGTTGAACTCTGCAACGTCCGTCATCACAAAGTCGTCAATGGTGTAGCCGGTGCGTATACGCACGGTGCGTCTAGCGCACAGAGGAAGGCTTTCCTTAAAGCGGCGTTCGCCGCTACTTAGCCGATACGCCCTTATTAAGGGCTTAGTAGGAGAGAGCTCTCCTACTCGGGGCCAAGATTTCCGGGTTAGTTTACTCTAGCCTGTACTAGTGCCTTAACGGCAAGGCTCCCTTACAAAGGGTGTAGCTAAGGGGAGGTCTCCCCTTACGCTACGGCACTCACTACACGCACGACCGGTCGAGGTCGTGCGTCTGTACTAAGGAGTGAAAGTAAAACTGAATATATTTAATATGTAATTATTTAAACTAATACAAACTATATGTAACACTAAGTAGAATATTACTAATTCGTACCTAGCTAAAATGTAGTGTACACACCTGTGTACTGACACGTGGATGGCTGACACACCACCACACCAAGGGCCCATGCCCTGATTGGTTAAAATAACCAAAGGTTCGAAACCTTTCAACCCGGCCAATACTGGCCTCAACCGTGGTGTACTCATGTACACCAACACTCAGTGTTACCCGAATGTAACCCCGTTACAAATGGGGCTATAGACTGTTAAAATGTGTTTCCGTCCATCGTAGCACAGTAGTGTAGGAAACCTGAGGTTGTAGATGCTTGATAATAACACTTATAGAACGAAACCGTTTCAAGTCAATATCTCAGCACCCAATCACAGCTAGGTTGCGAGAATGACACCCTTAGAGATATTGTAGTGTGTTTTCGAAGTAGATTGAACCAGGACTTGTTCAATGGAATGTTTATTGATAAGGGATTAGCTAGCCTAACATGAATATGCATAAGGAGTTCAAGGTATAGTAAACCTTCAACAGCTGTTGTGTTACATACATTACTTATCATGCAAAAATAGGCAGTACTCAGAACCGAGTACGGATACCGTTTTTAGCAACTAAAAGTAAGAAATACAGATTGCTAACTAAAACAAATAGCCCTACCTAGTTTTAGTAATTAAAGTATACAGACTATTTTTAACACTCCTCCTCAATGTGCATTTCGAAAAATTACACATGTTGAAGGCAGAGAGCGGCATGTAGCTCTTCAAACCTCGAAGCAGGTAAATCCTTGGTAAGTCCATCAGCGATTATATCTTTAGTCCAAACGTAGGTAGCCTTAAGTCCAACATCTAACTTGGAGATAATAAACTTCACTCGAATGTCGACGTGCTTCATTTTTGAGCTTGTTTCGTCGCCCTTGAAAATATTGATCGCTAATTGGATATCTATGCAAAGTTGCATGGGTAGCTTCATCTTGACTTGTAATTCCTCAGTGAGTTCTTTAAAACCCAGTAACGTAACCATGTTTGTCGAAGCCGCATAAAATTCCGCCTCTATGGTCGATAATGACACGGCAACTTGTTTCTTGCACAGCCAAGCAATCAAAACGCCACCGACAAAGATGAGTACACATGAGGTTGACTTTCTGTCGCTTTTGAAACATCCGTAATCCGCATCGCTGTAGGCCTTGATGCTCAACTCGTTGCTCGCCACCTCACCGCGCCCCATACAATACTTAATATATTTTGTACCCTTGAGGTAGCGCAAAATTTTCTTGGCAAACTGCCAATCTGCAATGGTGGGGGAATGAATACGTCGAGTAGACTTGTGAACGGCGTAAACGACGTCGGGTTTGGTGATGCGCGCGATCCAGAGATAGCTGCCGACCAAAGACAGGAACTCCTTGATTGTCGTTAATCCTGTACTTTTCAGTGCTCCACTTGTTTGAAGCGATAAGTCTTCTTAATACGGGCATATTGGAGTGCGCACCATGTTAGCACCTTCCATCTCAAAGTCGTTGATAAAAGCATCAATCGTGACTTCTTGATGCAACTTATATCCAGAGTTGTCATCGAACGTCACTAGCATGCCGAGAAACTTGGATACTTTTCCGAGGTTTTTAATCTCGAGGCACTTCAGGTCTTCAAAAACTGCTCGACGAGATCCTCCTGAGTACCAGTTACTAGTGGGTCATCAACATAGATTCCTACTATAACGGTTTCACCATTTAAGTGCTTGACGTATAGACATGTCCGTCAAGCACTGCGAATAACTAATTCCAGTAATTTTCCGTGAATCAGACGATTTCATAGCCGTCCTTCCTGTTTAAGGCCGTAAAGCGTTTTCTTGATCTTCAACACTTTATTTCCTTGAGATTCTTGAACGCCCTCGCTTGACTTCAATTGCATACCTTGGGGGATGAACAAAAAGATATCGTGTTCATTTTCCTCGGACTTAACATAGGCGTTCGGAATATCCCCGTTCCCTGCAGGCACCTTCCACTTGGTTTCCAGAGCCAAAACCAACTTCACAGTGTTCATGGCGATGAAGGCGGCAAACGTTAAGGTATAATCGATACCAAAACGTTGCTCATTGCCACATGCAACGAGTCTTTCCTTGAACCGTTTGATTTTACCAGCTTGGTCCAAGTTGGTCTTAAAGACCCACTTGGTATGGAGAGGTCGACAATCTTCAGGCTTGTCAACGATGCCCCAAACTTCGTGTCACCCCATGGCACTAAGCTCCTCATGAATAGAAATTTCCCCTTTGTCCTTTTTGATGGACTTCATAGCTTCATTGAAGTTTTTCGGGTCCATTTAAGTGATGAAATGTACTGACCCATCACCCTCGACTGCACTTGGAATTTAAGTCGTATCTTGGTCATTATTGGCTGAAACTTCACGCTTGTCTTGTGTAACAACAACCTTACGCTCACTCTTAAGGTGAACCTTAGACCCATTCACCTATTCGCTTTTGCCAACCACAACCGCAACCTGAGCACGATGTGCTAGTGAATCCTTTCCAGGATTTCTATACACTGTGCAAATCGAACCGAAAGCGACGATTTCGATAAGGTTGGGTTGCTTGCTTGTAAGCACCTTCAAAGTTGATTGGCGTCGAGTATTTGAATTTCTTGGGCTGCGGTTCAATATATACGCAGCATATTGAGCAGCATCGCCCCAGAATGTAAG
This sequence comes from Peronosclerospora sorghi, assembly GCA_026184515.1. Taxonomy (NCBI): domain Eukaryota; phylum Oomycota; class Peronosporomycetes; order Peronosporales; family Peronosporaceae; genus Peronosclerospora; species Peronosclerospora sorghi. The sequence goes on from CM047584.1 coordinate 13,260,670, forward strand.
TGGTAATCCACTAGCGAACAGCATGCACCTTGCCATGTTCATAACCGTGGGGTGCATGAGTTCTGATTTTCCATGGCTCGACTGGTTGTTGGCTTCAGTTATCTGTCGCTCAACACCAGTCTACATGCAGAACCATCCAGGTTCTTATACTCGTACCCTCCATCGGTATGTAGTATATAAACTGTAACGGGGTTACATTTGGTTACGTTGGTGTACGTAAGTACACAACGGTTAAGTTCAAATATTGATCAGTCCGAAAGGTTCGGGCTTATTGGTTGTTTAAAAAAAAACAATCAGGGCAGGAGCCCTTGGTGAAGGCGTGGCAGCCTGTCACGTGTTCGTACAGGGTGGTGTACATTACATTTCGGCTAGGTACGAATTGAGTAAGTTCTACTTAGTATTACATATAGTTTACATTAGTTTATTAATTTAGGCTAATTAGAGCATCTCCACCGGTTCGTGCTATATTATATCAAATTGTAGCTGCACAGTATTACAACCTCAATTTATTTAATAAATTCGGAGCACTTTTTCCAGCGGTGTGTCGTGAAGGAACTTAAATTTTCGAGGTTTCCACTCAAAAACAACACAAGGAAGCGATATAATACACCTCTCTTGCTTAAACTTCCCAGGCTCTTGATACTTACGTCCGAACCTTAACACAAAGTTACTGAAAATGAACACTTCCTGGTAACACTCAGGCTGCCCCTTAACTTAGGTAATCGCAGAGGATCTTTATCACGCTTTAACACGCGTTCACTTAAAGGTTTCCTCGGGTTGTACTTAGTTTTTGTATGGGGTTGAAAGGTTTGGTTGGTTGGAAAAACAACTGTCTTCAAAGGGGGAAATTTGATTATATTAAAAGTGTTAAGAAATCTTATATCTACCTTCAGTATCTGTTCACCTTGTTACTTCTTGGTTACTTCAGCACTGGCTTCAATACTGAAAACTCACTTCATGATCGGCTAAAAACACCGTATACCTTTTATGTATACTTTTCGTATACACTCAACCATAAATTCCAGTCACTTCACCACAACCACCCCTTGCGCAGCTTCAGCGTAAGCGATAAAAAGCAAGCAACCCATTTATATCGCATATCAATACCCCTGTTTCGTTAATTCCACTTCAAATATTGACGCGCTTCAATGTCCGTCATAGTGGATGCAAAACAAGGAACATCATATTTCCTACATACTTCCATCATCCGATCCCAATCGACATCTTGCTCGAATACATATCGCGCAGCCACAATGAATAAGTAATCACGTGATATGCTGAGTGATACCAACGATCTCGACGGATTTCCTTTCATAAATCCTATAGTATGCGAACGCACCATCGTAACAATAGTAATTTCTTCTTCTCGGCCTTGACTAGAATCGGTAGTAGCCACTTCGATATCTAAATGATCTTCATACATTCCATTCAAGTATCGTAACTCCCTCCTTATAGCCGAGACTTGGTCTTGATATGGTGAAATTATCAACACCGACTTTCGTATAGCAGCATTCAACCTCCATGGTTCAACCTGCAAAGCCGACTATATTTTCTCCAATAGCTGCACCACTATCGTCAATTCAATAACATTTCTATGCCTATACATGGTGCGCTCACGTTCTTCAACCCATTTTTGAAAACTAATCCATACGACACGCTGTTCCCCCAAAATTTTCCTCACCCTAGAAGGGTAGCGGTCATCCGACTTTTGCCAATCAAGTACTTCCATAGGCCTCAGATGTATTGATGCCAAATAATCTTGTGAGTTATAGGCTCGATCAAGAATAGTGTATGGATAAAATGTTGTAACAATCTCGTGATCATAGGATGGATCCTAAATTCTGCCGTCATAGTAACTCCAGGGAATGCAGGTGATATTTTCCTCATCTCTCGGTAATGTTCCATGGAATGTATCAACCCCCACGTAATCTTATGACGACGTACGCCATCACGGAATCGATGCTTCATTCTCCCATCCATAGGGGAGTATGCAAAAATCTGGTACGGATCTCCCACTGAGATAATCACTTTTACCCACGGTATAATAGCTTGTAGTAATGCCACTTCTGCTGTTTGTGCACCCTCATCATTGATAATCACGTCATAGAGCAAGTTCAAGAGATCTGGTCGCCCCAATTGAGCCAACGTAGCAACAATCACACGTGCCCCATCCAACGTTTCTCTCTCTTTTAACTTCAATCTGGTAGATATCTCATTCCGATTCACACACCCTTCCAATGATTGTCGCTCTCGTCCTAATATCTCCGAAAGGAACCTTCGTCGATACTTTTCAGCATCTGGCGCCAACATAGTGCCCTTTATTTCTCCCAGCCGAACTATATCTTGATCGTTTATCTGCTTTGACTCCATTAACCGTTTCAGATCTTCATCAATAGCTGCATTGGTTTCGGACACGATGGCAATCCGATATGAAGGAAAGATTGCTAATAGAGACAGTACAACAGCCGTAATTGTAGATGTCTTCCCACACCCATAAGGGCCACGAGCCAACACTATCCCTTTTGTCTCTATTGCTGCACGTATCACTTCCATTTGATCCCTATCCAAGCTGCGTTGAAATGTCTTATATACTGGTGTTTGTTCCGCATCAGCCATTACTGATGAACTTCTCATCGATTGAGCAGTTTCCCTTCGACTCATCAGTTTCAATATCTCTGGTGGTGAATCTCTAGTCAGCTTATCTACCACTCCGAATCTTCGGATGTAGTTCATAATGTTGGCTTTGGATATCCATCGTAACTTATGTATGTTCTCGTGAATACGTCCTCCCAAGGCGGTGGTTAGGATCGCATGTCTGAATCCTACAGAGCATATTATCCCCCAACCTAAAAGTTCCAGTTTTTTACCTCGTGGGACACATAGTTGTCCATAATCCCATCGTTGTAAATCTTCTGTACTCGTATTTACATGTTCATGCATATCATTTCCGGCTACTTGGAGGTACATTACCCCTCTCATTAATGGCATGAAATGAGTTGTGCCACTATCATTGGTGTAAGTATTCCATCGTTTGGCTAAACATTGCCCAATACCGTATGATAACACATGAAGCTTGACGGTTGACTCAACATCATCCGTTGTCCAGTCGTATTGATCAAGGTTGGTGGCCCAAAATGCATCTAGATGTGTCACTAGGCACATGGTACGGAGGTAATCACTTACTGATATGAAATCACCCACATACACCTCCCGATATTTTGCATATAACCAATGTCTGCAACTTTCTTGGTAGTGAAATTGTGATATGGTCACATCATGTTTTAGACTACACAAGTCATCCCTGCAAGGTCCATAACCACCACCCCAACATTCGCGTAGGAAAACCACTAGAGACGCTGAATCTTGTAATAATAACGTGACAGCAAACAATACGTTTCTTGCATCCTCCGGGGTGATCGATTTGATTTGTCGTCTTATACCAATTTCTGTGTGTAACTCCAGTGATCGGCTCTCACTAGTATTAGCTCCCGGGCTGATAGTGCTCTTTTAGACTTCCTGACACCAATTCCTTTCCATATCTGACATACGCGTTATCACTCGCCTTGTCGTTGAGTCTTGATTACATGCACTTCGCCACGCTAACCCTCGACACTCTGCTGTGAGCAGCCCTTCCTTAAACGTATAGCTTCAATATTCCTCTTTCCTCTGCAAAACCGTCTTGAGCTTATCTACATTCGTATCAGTCATCAGAGTAAGGTTGTTCAGAACTTCCCCACACATCTCATCACAGTTCCGCTCTGTGCTTGTAGGGAGGTCTATATATTCCGAGATGTACTTATTTTCCTTCCTTGGAACACCGGACCCTTGTCTACATGGCAGTTCATCTTCTTTGGTTACGGGCTTTCCTTCATTATCTTCATGAAGACTTGAGTTTGAATCTTCCGTCGACTCAGTTAAATCTATGACCGCGGAGTTGTCTTGTTTTGATTCTACATCATAGTTTAGAGTATCGTCAAGTCGTCCTTCGTTTAATGCTGGCTCCAACGTTCTCTCATTCACCGTGTTCTGCTGTTCGAAGATTTCACCAGAGTTTGTCCTTTTTACTTCTTGCACTGTACTGTCAAACCCCACATCTTTGTACACATTGACATCTTCCGCCACCATTCTCTGTAATTCAAGTTGAGTCAGCACAACACCTTCCGCATTTTATGACTCTTCTTCTACTCCTGATGATGTCGGAGTAGGGTTGGTCAGAGCTTCTCCACACATCTCCTCATAGGTGTGCACTGTGCTTGTAGGAAGGTCTATATCTTCTGAGACGCACTTATTCTCCTCTTCTGGCACACCGAAATCTCGTCTATACGGCAGCTCATCTTCTTTGGTCACGGGTTCTTCTTCATTATCTCTACTAAGACCTAAATTTGGACCTTCCGTCGACTCTATGAGGTCTACGGCCATGGGGTTGTTTCGCCTTAATCCTCCATCATTGTTTAGGATGATGCCAATTTGTCCCTCACTCAGTGCTCGTTCCAATGTATTTTCGACCACCATTTCCTGCTGTTCGAAGATTTCACCGGAGTTGGCCTCTTTTACTTCTTTTACTGTACCTTCAAGCTCCACATTTTCTGAATCCCCTTCCACTCCTGATGATGGACTCGGGCTCCCTGGTATCGCATAATCTATAATACTTTGATCTTCCTCGACGTTCGTAGAAACTTCCTGTTCCGACTATGGACCTGGTCTTATAACGGCATGCTCGACGCTCTGTACACTACATTTTAATCGACGGAGTCTCTGCCTGATCCCGTCATACGATCTCGGCGTATACTTGATTCCGACCGTGTTTAATGTATCATGTAACTTCTTCGCAATTAAGTTCACACCCATTTCTCCACGTTCGATAGCCTCTTTCAGTATGAGATCCTCTTGTAGGGTCCATCTCCTACCACCTTTTCTGCATTCACTTAGGTTATCGTCCCCATCCGATATTATCCGGGATTTGCCCATATTCTCCTGACGCAAGGCTCGTATCTTATTTTGTATAGATGATTTGGTGCGCATCTTCTTAGCTTGTGGGAACTGTACCGGGTATGCTCAGCTATGTGAATGACCGAGTTCTTCTGTTCCACTAGACTTGTTAACCACTTCACCTCTTCCTCAGTCCACTCATTATCTCGTTTTCGCTTAGATCCCAATCGTCTTAGCATAATATCAACACTAGCTTTGGTTCTCTTGGTCCATCCGTTTACTTGACATCGTTGATTGTACAAGTTACTCATCTCGGAAACTGACTTCGTCCGATCCTTACTCCCACATTGTATACGTAGCAACTCTTCCTTCTCACGGTTGGTCCATTCAAGAGGGTAATATATATGTGCAGAGTCTCGCTCAGTCATAGGTTGTAGTGCGGACATATTATGAGGGGCAACCCCTGAGATGTCGACCTCTTCCCCGTTGTGTTCTACTCCACTGTCTGGACCTCCTAACGCTTTCAGACTCAACAATGTTTGTATCGTATCCACGTTATCCATCTTATACCGTTCCGATTGACTCGCTTGATGGCTCTCCAAAAGTTAACTCCTCTGAGACTAATGTGTCACTGAGTTAACCCGACACTGGTATAATATAAGCTTCTGCTGTTCGTCTGTTTGACCAAATCTGTGACGTTGGATGTCGTGAACGCTCGCGTCATAAGCGAATCCTCGGCACTTTGTCGAGTCAACCAATTTCTGCGTACTTAACTGTCGTGAACGGTCATGTCATGAACGATCATGTCGTGGACGACCACAAATCACGTGATTGGCCAAAATCCATCCAATCATGTGCGAACATATACCTGCATACTTATCCAGGCCTCTCGTGGACGAACATGTCGTGGACGAAAAAATATCATGTGCTTGGCCAAAAACCCATCCAATCATGTGCGAACATATACCTGCATACTTATCCAGACCTGTCGTGGACGAACATGTCGTGGACGAACAAATATCACGTGATTGACCAAAACCCATCCAATCATGTGCGAGCATATACCTGCATACTTATCCAGGCCTGTCGTGGACGAACATGTCGTGGACGAACAAATATCACGTGATTGGCAAAAAAACCATTCAATCATGTGCGAACATACACCTGCATACTTATCCAGACCTGTCGTGGACGAACATGTCGTGGACGAACAAATATCACTTGATTGGCCAAAACCCATCCAATCATGTGCGAACATATACCTGCATACTTATCCAGGCCTATCGTGGACGAACATGTCGTGGACGAACATGTCGTGGACGATCAAATATCACGTGATTGGTCAAAAACTCCACTGCAAATCCCATTGTAATTTCATCCAAAATCAGGTATGCCATGCTCAGCCTCCACAGGTGCTCCGCGCTTCCTCAAACTTCCCCATGTGCACTCCGAACTCCAGAAACTTGTCATATATGGATCCATCCGGTAAATGCCTTACCAACCATAGCATTTAATCTTTTCTTCTTCCCTTGATATGTATCACCTTTCTCTGTGTAACAGGTGGTTTTCTCGCTTCGTTACACTTCTGAGAGCGAGTTTACACATTCGGCTCCTGCGCCATCATACTGAGGATCAGCTGTTACTGCTTAAGCTCAGTCGTTGTTTTTCTTCTGTGTCTCTCGCGGTTGTTATGCAGGTTTCACACCGCTAACACCCCAACTAGGTGTTTCTTCGCATAACCGCCATCGACACTCAGGTTTACTGCCCCTGTGGCTTGCTTATTTTTTTTTCTTCTCACCTTGTGCCTCTCCGTACAGGTTTTGCACCTGTTGAACCTCATTGGGTATCTCTTCGTACGGGATTCGTTGACGCACAGGCATAATCATATCATGTTGTGTTAGATGTACAGGTTTTTCACCTTTTGGACCGTGATAGGTATCTCTTCGTATCATCTTGTTGCCGCCGTACAGGTTTTGCACCCTTAGGACCTCGTGAGGTATCTCTTCGTACGATCTTGCGCTGGTTTATTGTTGTTTTGTCTTGTTTTGTGTGAGAGGTACAGGTTTTTCACCTCTTGGGCCTTGACAGGTGTGCTGGAGCGGCTGATCGAAGTTTTTGAGACTTGATCAGGCGGTACCACGGCGCCCAGAATGCC
>CM047584.1:13267763-13413763 GCA_026184515.1 Peronosclerospora sorghi
CAACATTAGGCCCTATTTTAGCCTAATAAAAAGTCCGCTTTACGACACAGGCATCTCTTCGCACGCTCACCACATCATTTTCATTATTATCTGTATAGCTAATCACGTAATGTATCCACATATTCCAACATCTTCCAATTATGTTCAAACATGCGTCTTTCTTTTATATTTTGTTTGTGTTTGTCCCTTCTGATTTTCCCTAATGCAGTCAACTCGGGTCCGCATTCTACTCATCTCAACCAACATGGGTCCGTGATAGGGATGTGCTACATCTTCTGGGGCTTCTTTTTCTTGTTTCTTTCGATTTCTTGTTATCTCCTTTTTTCTTTTCCGTCGTCTTTCATCTTCGCTCTTCCCCTCTGTTGAGGCTTCTGCACTTCCCCTTCAGTGATGTCTCCCTCTGCCGTCTGGGATGCGTGATGCCGATTATCCCAAGCTCGCTGCGCATCAAACTCATACAAGAGTATGGTACAAGAAAGGCTTTCTTCGGGATCCCACGTCATCTCATCAGCATCCTTCCACTTGACAAGGTATTCCTTCATCTGACGTCCATTTCTTGTCCGCTGTTTCACTCGACAATCCAAGATACGTTCCACCTCCCATTCATCGTCTCTGCCAGGTTCATACCAGGAATCCTCCGGAAGTAATGCTTCATCTAACTCTAACGCATCCTAGTCTGAATCTTTTCACGGGGCCTTCTCATTTTGCTGATGTAGGGCTTCAGCCTAGCAATACGCACTAATGGAAATATCCTACTCTCAGTTGTTGGTATCACTAACCGATACACCATATCATTCACCCGTTCATCCACCACGTATGGGCCATGCCACAAGTGAGCCAACTTTCTCACCAACCCTGGCTTGACCAAATCGTGATACAGCCAGACTAACTCTCCAGGGCGGTAAGCGCTTTTTGTGGTCGACCACAGCTTTGACTTGACTTTCTCGTTATGACGTTGGGCTCTTTCTTTACCCACTTGCTCCCGAATGATGGCTGCTTGCGCTTGAACTTCCATGTGCCTTTTATTCACAGCTAATCTCCAATCTAGTGCATCTTTTTCCATGACAGACTGATCCTTTGGCGGTACCATCGCCTCCATCGTGGTTCGGGGTTCCCATCCATGTACCAAATAGAACGGAGTTTTATGATGTTGTAAATCCATTGAAGTGTTTAATGCAAACTCCAATGGCGCCACATATTCATCCCAATCTCTTTTTTCTGGATCCATTATATAGAACTTTATTGCTTTGATCACTGTCTGCAAAGATCTCTCCTGTTTACCGTTGGCCTGGGGCCGATATGACAATGTAGGTATCTGTTTCAGCTTCAACATTCGATTAAATCTCCTGAAGACCGAACTCATAAACCTGGGGTCTCGGCAATGTCTCAGCATTTCTTGCGCTCAAATCTCTTGTAAACTCCCATCATATACGCTTCTGCCACATCCTGGGATGTAGTGGTGCTCATTGGGATAAGGATCACATATCCGGAAAACAAACAGATAAAGCACAATAGCGCTTCATGATCCATAGTGGTCTGCGGCAGCGGTAATGCAAAATCCATAGCCAAAATCTGAAAAGGTCTTGACGCCACAATATTGCCGCTAGTGCGCCGCTGGTATTTTGGCTTCCCTTTAGCCGTGGCACAATCTTCACACGCTGCAACATAATTTTCAATATGGGCATACATACCTCTCCAATAATACTTGGACCTCAACCGAGCATAGACTTTTCCAACCCCTTGATGCGCTCCACTACCAATATCTTCAAAATTGTCCAACAAATCATCTATCAGAGGCATGACGTACACCATCAATCTCGTCTTTTGGTTTACCGCTCGATAATCAATGCACAATCGTATGTCTGTTTTATTCTTATTTAACACGATCACGATTGGTGATGCCCAAGCTGACTCTAAATACTTGATTAACCCTGCCTGCAGTAAGCCTTCTATCAACTCGTACAGCTTTGGTTGGAGGTGAGCTGGTACCTTGCGCGCCTTCTGGGAAATAGGCGAATTGTCTCCAACATCCACATCACAAACCACACCTTTTGCCGGTGGCGGTAGCGCATTACCCGAACTTATGAATCCATCGGCATACTTGTACAACAATGACTGTAACTGGTCTTCTTGTTGTTTAGTGGTAATTCCTGGCTCTCCTATGTCTGCGTTAGCCATATCAGGTGGAGTTATCGGACCTTGTTCTACTTCAGGTAAAGGTGCCAACTGTTCTTCCATCGCTTCAGCCGACATCTCCACCCCTTCATGCAGGTAGAACTCCCTCTCCAATTTTGTCTGATCTACCTTCAATGGATCTATAGCATCCATCACATATACAGCGGGGGGGGGGTTATCCCCAACCGTCTGCACCGCATGTATACTTGCCCAATTAATTGGCATACCAGCACTCCCCATGATTCGCTCCTGTGTTAGCACATATCCTTCGGAAACTTGATCTTCTTGAGTCATTAACGGTAGCGGATTTTCGTTGGGAATCTGACAACTTTGATCTTTCATATTCAGAATCACCCCCGCCTTCACCAAAAAATCTGTCCCAAGTATTGCTAGAGCTTGCAAATCAATGTTGGCCACTCACATATCACATTAAAAATAACAGATGGGCCCATCCGAACCTTGTCGGTGGCCAAACCAATTGCGCCAATGGTACTTTTGGTCACACCACAAAAAATAGTCGGGGTATCGAACGTCCGGACTGCTATATGTAACATCTTCGCCACATTGGTATGCAATACTGAAATGTTCGCGCCAGAATCCAACATTAACGGCAGTTCCAAATCGTCAATTGCTCCCTTCACGTATAATTGCGTTGCAGGCTGCGTTATCTCGGTCAACTGTTGCCATCCTTCTCGTTCTCCCTCTCTTTTGTCCACCAATGTGACATAAGCTGAGACATCTGTTGCTTCATTAGTCTCTGACGTATTTTTTTTCTCTTCTTCTTTATCTTCAAATGCAACTTGTTTTTCCGTTTTTTCTTGTAATTTCTTCTTTTCTTGATCCTCGTCCATAGTGAGCGATCTCTCCATGCAAAATGTATCATTTTTCTTGTTTTCTTTTACACCTAAGGGTGAACGCGGTGTTGCTTTCACATTGCTCAACAGTGCCCCCCCCCTTTTCTCTCGACAGAGGTCGCAACGCAATATGGGGTTAGGCATTTAACTCTGTGGCCACTTGATCCTCGGTTAGTTCTCCGGATTTCAACTTGCTCCGCATCTCGGCCATCTCTTCGATGAACTTCCGACAATACCTTACATCATGGCCGACTGTTTTACAATGCTCACACGTCTGAAATTTACAACATTTGTCTTTATCGTGTCCTCTTCGATTACAATGTTCACACACCACGCCCCCATCATTGTTATTAGGCGCACTCGTTCGTGCACTTCTGTCGTTATAAGTAGAACGTGATCGCTGCATGGCATGCACCTCTCCGCCCATCACATGTACGCTAGGTTGTACATGTTCATATACCTCTTCTGTACTCTTGTGTGCAGTCACTTTCTTTCCTGGTCTTGTCAGACGCGCCTCATGCTTCGTCAACACTCTCTACAATTCTTCAATATTATTGAAAGTCATATGATGATATTGCATTTGTATGATACGATCATGAATAGTGTCAAAGAATTGTTGGAATTGCTCTTCCAACAATGAGGCGTTATAGACATCTCTGAAATCCATTCCAGCTCGTAACGCCGCGGCATTTAACCGGTATAGATAAGTGGTCTCTGTCTCGTCTTGTTTCTGGGTCAATTATGAATACATGACCCTAGGCGACACTTTGTCCACACAAAACTTCCGTTGAAACAAATCTATCACCGCATTCCAATCATACTTCACGGTATCCTCCAGTTGTTCATACCACCAAGACTCTGTGTTCGTCAAGCTATCCACAAACATCCCTAGCCGCTGATCGTTATCCCAACGTGAAATGTTTGCCACATGGAAAAATCTTGTTAACCATGCCCTTGCACTCCCCGCGTCTTGTCTATTCCCGTCAAATGTTTTGATCTCCGTATTTTGGATAATGGATGTGACAGGCTGACCAGATGATGCCCACGCATTGTGTCTTCCACTGGACATGCTGTATCTTGATGGTTTTGGCGGGTTGGAATATGATCTTTCTGGAGCCACCGATTTTCGGTATGTTGCACTAGTCGCCCCTCTCGTAGTATCCGGCGTGCGACTAGCTGACAGAGATGAGGTAATTTTCGTTAACTCCTCCAAACTTAAGTGTACATCCTGCATCAATTGGACTAAGTTTGCCACCACTGGGTCCTGTTTTTTCGATACTGGTCGTGGTGGTGACATAATCTCGTCCTCATCCGAGGAAAATTCCAACTGCTTCTGTACTCGACGGTCAGTTTTTGGTCTCCAATCCACAGTGTCCTCCAACTCATCGTCATTACACAACTCCTGCATATCCGGTGGTTTAGACTCTTTCACCGGTGTGTGAGTGGTGTCTGCCACAATGTAATAACTTGGACTGACATCCGTAGCCTCTTTCCGGTAAAACATCAAGGATGTTTCCCACTGGTTTTCCGCTAATAATAGTGACACCATCAGGCCAATATATTTTGAGGTACGATCCAGATTGAAGTCACATGCATTATCGAATTCCTCTCGTCGTACGAACTCATAGCCACAATTTCGAAGCAGCGTTTCAATAGCTTCAATTGACTCTTTTAATCCCCAAAAGAAGTAAGATCTTCTTTAACTCTAAAATTAGGGGAAGATCTTGCCACCTTGCGAATCTCATATAGTGAAAACCAACTATGGGAGTCCCCAGGTAGCTTCAGTACATGCCGTTGATACCGTGCCATTCTTGCACAGGGCTCATAGAAAGTGTATGTTATCTCATGGTCCTCCTGAGAGCGCTGCAACTTAAAGACCAGCTCTTTCGCTCCCTCAGTAGACACTAAAGCCATTTTGTGTGTGAAATTGTATTAAGTTGACGTGAAGTCCCGGGTCGCGGCACCAGTTGTCGTGAAGAAACTTAAATTTTCGAGGTTTCCACTCCAAAACAACACAAGGAAGTGATATAATACACCTCTCTGGCTTAAACTTCCCAGTCGCTTGATACTTACGTCCGAACCTTAACACAAAGTTACTGAAAATGGACACTTCCTGGTAACACTCAGGCTGCCCCTTAACTTAGGTAATCGCAGAGGTCTTTATCACGCTTTAACACGCGTTCACTTAAAGGTTTCCTCGGGTTGTACTTAGTTTTTGTATGGGGTTGAAAGATTTGGTTGGTTGGAAAAACAACTGTCTTCAAAGGGGGAAATTTGATTATATTAAAAGTGTTAAGAAATCTTATATCTACCTTCAGTATCTGTTCACCTTGTTACTTCTTGGTTACTTCAGCACTGGCTTCAATACTGAAAACTCACTTCATGATCGGCTAAAAACACCGTATACCTTTTATGTATATTTTTCGTATACACTCAACCATAAATTCCAGTCACTTCACCACAGGTCTCCATCTTATATCATACCAATTTTTTTATAATACTGATTTAATACGCGTCGACAATGATTCCAGATTTGGCACTGGGTGTCTAGGTTTTTAAGAAATTTCTAATTTAGCACAGATTTAATTTTACCGGTGGAGAACCAATTCTTTAAATGCCGGTGTTAAATTGATATAGAACGAATTTAACATTTACCGGTGGAGATGCTCTTACATATTAAATATAAATCAGTTTACAAAATACACCGAATACTGCTAAGCGCACGACCCAGACCAGTCGCGCGCGCAGTGAGTGTTGTAGCAAAAGGGAGTACCTCCCTTAGATACCACCCTTTCTAAGGGAAGCCTTGGCATAAGGCGTTAGTGTTTACTAATAGTAAAGTCAGGGAATCTTGGCCCCGAGTGAGAGAGAGATCTCTCACTAAGCCCTTATATAAGGGCGTATCGGCTAAGTAGCGGCGTATCGCCGCATAAGGAAAGTCTTCCTCTGTGCGCTAGCCGCACCGTGCGTGTACGCACCGGCTACAGGGGATCCCTCAGTGCTGTTAAGCCCCAGGGTAGGGGACGACAGCACAAAGCCCCGAGGGAAACGGTGCTTTCTAGCACCGAGTTGGTGTACCAGCCAGGTTTGCTGGTAGTCCTTGCGGACGTGAAAGGCTTTGATAAGCCTTGGAGAGTCTTGATAGACTCTGGAGCGTCTGACAATTATGTCAGACGGGCTTCTGTGGAGAAGAGTCGGCTGTATGCCGAGGCCCTAGAGGCAGTTCTCGTGACGTTGTCATGGTCCGTCTAGCTACGGGCGTACATGTTTCTGTACCCAAGGTCTCAATTGACCTAAGATGAAGTTTGCAGACTTCGACAGCTTAGAACGTTGCCTAGTCCTGGATTTGGACTCGAGGTATGGCCTCATTCTGGGCATGAAGTGGCTGGAACACCACAAGCCATGGATAGACTGGAAGGCTAAGTCCATTGGCTCAACGCACCCGCGATCGGGTGAAGCATTGGCGAGTCATGAACCCACCTTTGCTCGATCGCAAAAGCGATTCTGGCGGGAGATTCCAGAGATTGGGATGTCTGAAATGATCAATCCGAATGCGGTCAAGGAATTGTTCCTTGACGAGGGGTATTCGGAGGTTAATCCCCACGCCGTTATAGGCGAGACTGGTGAGTCGCTAGTGGCAGAGTGGATTCCTCTGAGGTTAAGCGCGAGGCGCTTCCTAGGGAAGAGACACGAGGTTTGTCTCTTCCGCAGGTCGGGGTTCCCGACCACTACTTGTTAGGAGAAGATGTTTCGACTCGAGTGGTAGGGGTAGAGACCCCTGTGGTTAAACGCGATGCGCTTCCAAGCAAAGAGACCCGTAGTTCGTCTCTTCCACACGTCGGAATTGATTCCGACCACTCCGTATTAGGTGAGACCGGCGATTCACCGGTGGTAGAGGTAAAGATATCTGTGGATAGGCGCGATGCGCTTCCAATAGATGGGACAATTGACTCCCCCCATCTGGGTCCCGGGAAGAGTCCCGAAGCCAGTAGTCAGAATTACTATCGGATGCTGAATAGCGTGAGAGGTGTTGTCACGGAAGGCGTAAGCCTGGAATGGTTGCCTGGGGTAGGCGAACTGTTGTCGTTGGAAGAGATTTCCTTCAACTAGTTTGAGACTGCTGTAAAAGCAGGTGAACTCGACGAGATCGTCGTGTTTTGTCCGGAAGAGGAGTTGAAATCCTCATCCACGATGGACGAGTCAGTTTTGGTGCAAACCAAACAGACATTGAATGCCCAAAATTGTCTCAAGATCCTTGCGGATCCTGGGGACCCTTACCACTCCTTAATTAAGGAATTCGGAGATGTCACTAGTGACAACCCGCCGATGGGGTTACCACCGGATCGGGGAGTCCGACATGAAATTGACTTGGTTCCTGGAACCAAATACTGCGTCACTAAGCAGTGGCCTCTCCCCAAGGAGAAATGCATTGTCATAGACGCATTATTCAAGGAGAAAGAAGAGGCAGGGATGGTACGGGAGAGCAAGTCTCCCCACTCATCTCCCACTTTTTGTGTTCGTAAACCGAACGGAAAGTGGCGCATTGTGCATGCGTACAACAAGCTGAATGCAGCTACGGTACCCATGCAAACTCTGATTCCTCGGAATGATGTCCTCCAGAACAATATGGCAGACTGTACTGTTTACAGCGACTTAGATCTGGTGGACGGGTATTATCAGGTGCTCATGCGAGCATCCGATATTCCGCTTACAGCGGTCAGCACGCCTAGAGGCATGCTGTGGGAGTGGCTTGTTATGCCACAGGGGCTTTCGAATGCACCAGCGACTTTTAATCGCTTGGTGACACAACTCTTCCGCCCTCATAGAAAGTACGCTCAGACGTACTTCGACGATATATTCGTTCATAGAATCGCGGAAGGCGACTCGTCTGATGCTCAGACGCATCTGCTACACCTTCGAGCGGTTCTAGAATGTATTCGAGAGCATAAGTTATATGCAAACGCATCCAAATGTATTTTTGGTGCTGAGGAAATTCCTTTCCTCGGATGCTTCATCGGTAATGATGGAGTGCGGGCGGGTCCTGCGAAGGTGAAAGCCATTGTGGAGTGGCCTTCGCCTGTAAATCTTAGAGATTTACGGAAGTGGATTGGACTAGCCAATTATCTCCACAAATACAGCGAGAACTACGCTGAGATGGCGATGCCATTAACTGACCTTCTTAAGAAGGATTTTGATTGGTGTTGGGAAACCAAACACCAACCTGCCTTCGAAGCGGTTAAGGGGAGCTTATTGAAAGCCCCCGTTCTTGCTCTCCCAGATTCTGGGAAACCTTTTAGCGTCGTCTGCGACGCCTCCGATTTCGCAATCGGATGTGCTTTGTTACAAGCAGACGATGCAGGAAGGGAACGCGTGATTGCGTTTGAGTCGAGGTAGCTCAAAGCTGCGGAACGGAATTATCCCGTTCATGATAAGGAGATACTTGCTATGAAGTATGCCCTTGTCAAATTTAGGGTTCCCATACTCGGCTCAAAGCCGTTCGTGGTTTATACAGACCACGCGTCCTTACGGACAGCGACAACGTCGCCTCATCTCTCACAACGGATGGCCCGTTGTATCTCCTTCTTTGCGGAGTACAACTTTGAGGTTAAGTATAAGCCTTGCCAGCAGAACGTGCTTGAAGACGCGTTGTCGAGTCGTCCCGATTACGAGCTTGCTCACGCGACATTCATCACCTCGTATGTGGTGAATCTCATACGCCAGGCGTATGCGAAAGACCCACAATGTACGGCGCTTATCAGCGCGTTGGGTGACAAGAGACTTGGCTAGTCTGAGCCTACCCTGTCAAGTCGAGATAGAGCTCGGTTACACCGTTACAGATACTGTGACGGTTTGCTCTATTATAGCACGAGCGCGGAAGACACTCCGCGGGTGGTTGTTCCTCATGATGAGGAACTGAAGTATATAGTCCTCGTTGAGGCACATGACGCCCCTACCGGGGGTCATTTAGGTCGGGATAAGACCTACACCGCTTTAAGCGCTTTGTATTGGTGGCCCAACATGTATATGTGGGTCGGTGCGTATATACGCACCTGTGAGACGTGTCAGAGGGTTAAACCCTCTGCAAGTTCAGCTGCGCCATTGGCGAGCTTATCGGTTCCAACGGAGTGTTGGAAATCCATCAGTATGGATTTTATCTTCGGTTTTCCGAAGGATAAGGCCGGTAACACCGGCATATTGGTCTTTGTAGACCGTTTGAGCAAGATGGCTCACCTGGCGGCGGTGCCAGAGTCCATTAATGGACAAGGAACAGCAAAATTGTTCCTAGACCGTGTCTTTCGACAGCATGGTCTACCCGATTCCGTTGTGTCGGATCGGGATCCCCGTTTTATTGGACATTTTTGGGAAGCGTTGTTTAAGGTGCTGGGCACCAAGCTCCTCATGTCCACTGCGGATCATCCGCAGACGGAAGGTCAAACGGAACGCGTTAATTGCGTTGTAAAGGACATTCTCCGGAGATTATGTCCGTATTCTCCAAAGAGTTGGAGTGAGATGATTCCTATGGCCGAATTTGCCATAAACAATTCGGTTCAGGCATCTACGGGGTTTACCCCGTTTTACGTGAACGGATTAGTGAATCCGAGGGTTCCGTTGACGCCACGTGTGTGTGGCCCAGGTCTTGAGGGGGGAGGATTCCCCGATGTCAGCCCTGTATCTGTGTGACAGCACATCGATAAGTTTTTATCGACGCGCCTTAGTGTCTTACGACACGCTTGCGACGCCATGGCGGAAAGCCAAGACAAGCAAAAGGAACAGGCTGACCGCAAGGGGCGGCGTAACGAAAATGTGTACAAAGTAGTAGAAGTGTTTATTAAACGCTAAAAACCTTCCTACACATGCAGTTTCTAACGTGTTACGGAACAAACTGCGCCCCAGGTTTGTGGGGCCTTTTAAGGTACTAGCCCGAAAGAGCTTGGAGTATACCTTGGACATCCCGAAGGCGATGCGTACGCATCCAACCTTTTATGTGTGTATTCTTAAGCCATACCAGGACCCGGAGGCGGGTCCCCTCTTGGAGGGGGTTGGTAAGGTGAATAGCCATAAGAGCCGTAAAACACGGCAGGGCAGAGGCAGCCCTACAGGGCTAAAATGCTACCACGAAGTTGCGCAACGGACGTCTCGAGAGAGGCAAGCCGCCTCTAGAAGCGTTCAGTGGCATCCCACTCATCGCGGAGTCCCTCGTGGACATCATAGATGTGACGGCTGTGTCGATCACAGCACTCACGAATCTCATGTCGTAATTGCGCGACCTCCTCCTCCAATGCTCGATGCGGAGGGTACTCCACATTATCATGTGGAGCGTCTGATGGCGCGACGCCATCATCGGGGTCAAACCCAGTATCTGGCGAAGTGGAAGGGTTATCCACACTCACAGAGTTTGTGGGAGTCCGAGACTCCCTTACGGCAGGATTGACGTGACGTCGTTGACGCTTTCGAGAGGGAGAATCCCGCTGCGGGTCAACGACCAAAGCGGCGCTAGAAGCCTTCACTCCCAGTAGTTGGGAGATCGCCGGAGGCAGATGCAGAGTTTTCATTGCTCTCCGGCACCACATCGGGGGCACGGGCGCTAGCATGGCGCGTGGAATAAGGGGCAGGTAGTTGCCCCAGCGCTTTGGCTCCGCCAAACGCCAAGCGCAATGCCCTCTCTATCTGAACGTAATGATCGGAATAGCTGCTGTACAGCTCTAAAACGTTAGGGAGACACTTCTCTCCTTCCGCCCAAGCGCGGAACTTCTTCTCTGCCTCCTCGACATCTTCTCTTGTAGAAGAACGAAGGGAACCTCGCGGAGGCTCTCAACAACGGCACCCCGTTCCTGTTTCCCTAGGTGCGCTCGGTACGAGGTGGCAGTGAACTGCTTCGGCGTGAGCAGTTTTCCCCGGAGTTGTTTCCGGCTTGCGACTTCACGCGGCTGTACAGCAGCAGAGCCAGGGATATGGGAGGCTAAACCCCTCTTTACCTCGTTTTTATCCTTCTTTTGGGGGTCACGAGGACCCTTTCGTGCCTGTACGGAAAGTTGGGCTTCCTGAGCCGCATCCAACTCATTGGTGATGATCGCCTTCGGCGATCCGGATGTGTCATTAGACGTTGGTAAGGGTGGAGCACGAGCTAGTGCATTTTCCCCACGTGTGGGGAACGGATTAGGCTGCCGACATCGCCGTTCGGCGTTGTCGGAGCGGTTATCCTTTGGGGAGCTATCCCCAAGTACCTCCTCCTCCGAAATACCGGAGTCAGAATAGTTGTCATCCCCTTCTCGGGGAGAATCTTCAGCACCACTAAAGGTGCTCATGGTAAGCCAGAGCTCTGGCAGTTGGAGTTCTCCAACTTAAATTGATTATTGCGTAGCAATAGTCTTAATGAGGAGGATGTAACGGGGTTACATTTGGTTACGTTGGTGTATGTAAGTACACAACGGTTAAGGTCAAATATTGACCAGTCCGAAAGGTTCGGACTTATTGGTTGTTTTAATCAATCAGTGCAGGAGCCCTTGGTGAAGGCGTGGAGCCTGCCACGGGTGGTGTACATTACATTTCGGCTAGGTACGAATTGAGTAAGTCCTACTTAGTATTACATATAGTTTACATTAGTTTATTAATTTAGGCTAATTACATATTAAATATAAATCAGTTTACAAAATACACCGAATACTGCTAAGCGCACGACCCAGACCAGTCGCGCGCGCAGTGAGTGTTGTAGTAAAAGGGAGTACCTCCCTTAGATACCCCCCCCCTTTCTAAGGGAAGCCTTGGCATAAGGCGTTAGTGTTTACTAACAGTAAACTCAGGGAATCTTGGCCCCGAGTGAGAGAGCGATCTCTCACTAAGCCCTTATATAAGGGCGTATCGGCTAAGTAGCGGCGTATCGCCGCTTAAGGAAAGTCTTCCTCTGTGCGCTAGCCGCACCGTGCGTGTACGCACCTGCTACATAAACCTTGAAGTTAAACTGCCGTTCGAAAAACGCCATGAAATGTTCAAACTTTTTCGCCGCAACATCTTTAGTTTTGGCAAGGAAAACACGCACATAGCTATATTTATGATCAACAAAGTTAATCATGTATATGTTGCCTAGGCGGTCCATTGGCGTAATCGGGCCCTTTAGATCAGAAAATATAACACCACCGATACGATCAATCGGTGAGTTAGTACCACTGTCTTTGACGGACCTAGGATTGTTCTGATTTCCCTGGGCACAGGTCAGACAATTCATTCTCTTTCGGTCCGTAATTTCGATGCTACTCGACGCATCTTTAGCCAAGCGTTCGCAATTCAGATGTCCAAGTCGAGCATGAAAATGCATTAACAACCCTTTTTGGGATCTGATTGTCGGGCCGATTCTGTGTCGTTTTCCTCCACAGTTGATATAACGGCCGGAAAACTTGTCTCGTCATCGATAATCACCGAGACATTGACGTTCAACATCTTGTTGGTCTTCTGGATATCAAAAATCCGAAAGCGTGTGGATGTATGCAATAACATACGGTTGCCTTTAGCATAGGCCATCTTACTCCCCTTCTCCTCCAAAAGACCGTAATATAGGATACTTTTCGCGAGATTTTCCACGTAATAAACGTTATCCACTCACACCGTCTTTGGTTTACCATTCGCATAGACTTTGATCAAAATCCAGCCTTTTAACGTAATTTCAAGCTGTTTTCCATCAGCCTGGAAACACGTGCCATCAACCGTATCGCTATCACGCAGGTACTTTTTCTCATTAACCAAGTGCATTCTAGCACCGGAATCAAAAATCCAAGTGTTGCCCACTTATTTCGGCGTAAAATGTGTAATAGCCAGCGATAAATCCACTTTTTTGTCGGGCTTGTTTGGACATTTCGGCCTAATACGGCCTACTTTTTCACACCCATGACATTTCAACACTTTCTTCTTTTACTTGACCACGGTAACTGAATCAGCATTGTAGGTCTTTGTAGTTCTTGTTTCGCCATCAAGAGCTTGCGCAAAGTTCTTCAGCTCTTCGGCATCCGTAGGAAATCCGTCCGTGTGTGATCATACTTGGTCATCATAATCGTCTTCAATTCCGGCGATGCATAGTGAACCACATTGTCCAAAACAAGTGGTTCACCGCCGCCAACAGCTTCAGAAATCTCCACCAAGAACAAAAAATGTTCGTTCCACGAACGCTTGGGGCTCTTTCGACTGGTGAACATTTTCATCGCCTGTACTGAGGTGATGGTCGTATGGAATGCATTAAGCATGTTGTTCATCACATGCACTAGGGTTGGCGATTCGTTCCACCATGTGTCGACTCGTCTGTTGTAGTACCTCTTGGCAGTACTACCGAGGTAGTGACCTAGCAAATCCACCTTGATATCCTCGCTCCAGTAATAACAGCAGACAGATTCAGCAATTGATATCTGCCGAATGAATCTTGTGCCCCATTCCTTGAAACCCGCCCCAAGAGCGCTTTAAAGCTCGGTACCATCAACAACATTGATGGACAACTTACATTCTTTCGCGGAGGGCTTCTTCAACACCGGGGGCCGATTTTCCATCGGTTCACCCATACCATAATTATTGTGGTTAAAATTCGGTTGGTCTTCAGGCTTCTTGTCGGGCGTGCTTTCAAGCGCCGCCAGCCGCATACTCGTACCCAGACGCATTGCGTTGTTGAAGCCGAAGTTGTTCACCTCGGGCTGGACCCTTGTGGCTTCAAGCTTGTCCATCCGATCGCATAATTTCTGGAACATTTCCTGAATCTTTATTCCTTCGGGGCCCATCTCAGCCGGTTTCTTTTCCGGGGATCCGTCGTCGCTGGATACATCATGACCCTTTGGTCTCGTAACCTGATGAAAGGCGTTTCCGTCCATCGTAGCACAGGAAACTTGAGGTAGTAGATGCTTGATAACAACGCTAATATAACGAAACCGTTTCAAATCAATATATCAGCACCCAATTACAGCTAGGTTGCGAGAATGACACCCTTAGAGATATTGTAGTGTGTTTCGGAAGTAGATTGAACCAGGGACTTGTTCAATGGAATGTTTATTGAGAAGTGATTAGCTAGCTTAACATGAATATGCATAAGGAGTTGAAGGTATTGTAAACCTTCAACAGCTGTTGTGTTACCTACATTACTTATCAGTGCAAAAATAAACAGTACTCAAAACCGAGTACTGATACCTCTTTTTTGCAACTAAAAAGTAAGAAATACAGATTGCTAACTAAAAGAAATAGTCCTATCTAATTTTAGTAATTAAAGTATACAGACTATTTTCAACATAGACAAATAGCACTTCCTTGTTTATTTTCCTGGTAAGAGAAAGAACAACCAATCAATAAATGGGTCACTAATAAAATAGAACGATGCCTACTTGAAGGCCTCGAAGTATGGAGATGACTCAGCGATGGCTCGGTTTGGTGCACACAAGTAATAGATCTCGTTCTGGTCGGGTGGGAACCGTGACATATAATTTTCGTCAACTTGTCTCCATCTACTTGGCTAGATTCGTAGAGTAGCATCTTTGCCAAGGAATCTTTGTTTGTGAAGTCCGTGCAGATTCCCTCTTTAACAAACTGAAATGTAATCTAAATTTCGGTTCAATTGGATTGGACATATTCTATTAGTCAAAAGTCACGTGGGGGGTGCCGGTAGGGTGGGGGAGGGTGCGGGTAGGGCGACCCTATATTTATTAACATTTAGCTATACTTATTATTAGCTCCAAAAAAACCGTTCATAAAATTTTTACGCTTTTAATTTTTTTTATCTATCGCATAAGTCTTATTTAGGTACAGTAACTTTATTGATATAAAGTTTACTATTGAAAAAGTTTACACTTTTTACTACCTATGAATTTAATTGGTCTAATTCGTCTCCTTATACTTTCTCCTATGATTTAGTTGGAATTTCATTCTACAGAAATTGTAGTGCCACACCTTTCAAAATATTATAGTAGGATGAATATCCTGTACTTTTTGTTAACTATTTGTTTGCACCAATGCTTTTTTTTACTGTTTTCCGTTTAGCTCTGTCACACCAAAATTGGTAAGACTATCTATCCTACCAATGGATTTTGATAAAATAGACAAACAAGCTGCGAAATTCATTCAAACACTGCGTCGTAGCTTTTGAGTGCGTTAAAAACGTCGAGTAGTTAATGAATCATCGTGCGTTGACCAAAAAAATGCATATAATTTCAATTCCTTCCAGCATCCGCTGGTAGATCGTACTACAAATTTCTCACGACACAAAGAAGCTTCATCGCTTGGTCACGGCTGCATCAATTTTACACTATCACCCGAGCTCTAAGAAAATCTTCTGAGCACAAGACTCGGGTGAAGGTAATAACTGACTATGTGGTGTAGAATACTATCTACGCTTATAATCGATTCAAGCGCCAAAACCTCACGGCTGATGTCAAATATACGGAAGAGCGTAAGAAGGATGCGATAAATCAAATGCGACTCTCATTAGTCCGTGTCGCTGAATAGAAAAGAGGTCTCTGTTGGAAGAGTGTGTATCCATTTTGGACTTTGCACTCTTCCAGAATGGTGGAATCCCATTGGCTGTTCGGGATTGCATACATTGATGCATATATCAACGGTTACAGGTTTAAGTTGCATTTATTACTGGATAGCTACTTAAGTAACCATACATAATATACTTTACTTTCCTTTATGCATATACATAAGCACACACGTATTGAACTCTCGGCCGTCGGACGGCGATTGCTAGCTTGCCTCTTCTGCTGATCCCCCCGTGCTGAAACTTTGTCAGAAGGTGAGTATTGATCGCGTAAAGTGAATAAAGACTTATATTTAGTTTTTTAATAGGTTATGAACCCAAGGCTCGCCAAGTAATATCGTGGATTTTTCTTGGTACTTAGAGTGTGTTCTCGTCGATTATTTCGTGGTTAGGTTTCGTGGAGATAGTGGAAAGTCCCCTACTGATAGGGCTAGTGGTGTGACGGAGCTGACTGAAGTGATTTTGTTTGATTTATGATGAGTGAATCTGATGGAGATGATGTGCCTCCGCGAGTCAATTTCGGGCGCTGATACGTATCCTGAAGGAGGTTACGAATGCACTTAATGCCAGAGATGCCGGGCAAAGCGTGCAAGCATCTCCAAGTGGATAGTCCGGGTCCAGGAAGTGGTCTCCGGTGCGATTGCCGAACTCTGAGTTCCGAGAGAGCCTACAAAATTACCGTCTTTCGGTCAACAGATGTCGCTGAAAGACCTGACCGAGGACGAAGGGGTGGAAGCTGGCGCAAGCCCACACCCACAAGTGAATCTAGCACCCCGCCGAGTTCCGGTCGGCATGCAAGGTGCGGGCGGTGCCGGAGTGCCCGCCGGGCAGTGGTATGTGCCGGTGAAACACACCGGGTACAAAATACCTAAGTTAACTATTGAAAAGTTTTCGGGGCGCGAGCTGTATCCCGGTCTGGGTGCAGGCTACCGCCAATGGGCATGCCTCTTCATGGAGGCGATTGAAATCGGCGAGATCGCTTCCGGTTTTCAATGGAGTGAACGCCTGAAGGTGAACAAATTTGGCGAGCATCTGGAAAGCACTGCCGCGGAGTATTACCGCACGAATATTGCTTCGTGATGGCGGGTGCTCCCGCAATTAATTTACGTCATGGAGCAGATGTGGTTGGGATTTAAAGTGAATATATCCCACCACCAAGCTGCTGCCTGGTTTGCCATGGAAACGATGCAAGGCGCAGCTGGACTGAGCACTATCTATACCTAGTAGCTCTGGCTCGCGAAAGCGGGTCGAGTGAAAAAATGATTATCGAAAACATTGTCAAGTACGCTGTGCCGCGACTTAAAGTGATGCTGATGGCGACGTACGATCCTAGCAGAGAGGACTACCTAGGACACGCTCAAGAGTTGATTGCCTGGGCGCAAGAATTAGAAGACGCCGCCGTGAAGAGCAAGTCAGACCTTAAGTTTCAGGCGCATACCGCAACATCTGGAAGGGCTTGGCGCACATGCTACACGTGCGGTGACGAGGGGCACATACAGAAGTATTGCCCCGAGAAGCGTCGCAGAAATGGTGGCAGTAGCAGCCAAGGGTCGAGTCGTGCTGGAAATGACAAGTCGTCAAAGCGTTTCGTGCTTTCTACTATGTAAACCACCGTAGATGCATATGTTAATTCACGTGGTAATGAAAGTGGAAATGAAAATGTTTGGATAATTGATAGTGGTTCAAGTAGACACTTAGTGTCGAACGCATACCTGTTGGAAAAGCTAAAGATTGTGGTCCCAATGACACTTTTGCATTGCCGAAATGGTGGTACCTTGCAGGCTACCAAGGTCGGTCGGCTTACGTTGCGGACGTGCGACAAAAGTGAAACGGTCGTTGTCTTGAACGAAGTATACTTCGCACCGCAACTATCCAGAAACCTGATCTCGCTTGGTCGACTGCGTGAAAAAGGCTGCGCCATTGTCGATGATGGTCACAAGCTGCGATTTATGATAAAAAACGAGAAACTTTTCGATGTGACGACTCATGGATCGGTGTTCATCGCCAAACTGAAGGCAGAAAAGGCTAATGATTTTTCAAAGGATTTTGGAGACATGGTTGCAAACAGTGTGCTGGAAGACGTCGGTTCAGACGTGCACACTGGCAGCCTGCACCACTTCCATGTGCGCCTGGGCCACCTGGACTATGATACCATCGAAAGGTTGGCCAGGGACCCCAGATCTGGTATTGCCCTAGCGGATACAAATCGGCCAAATTGCCTTACTTGTGCAGAGGGCAAGGCCACCAGAAAGGCGCAGCCGAAGGCGGATTCGGGAGGAAATGCCCAGATTGACTGAATCGGAGGAGTGATCTGCAGTGACCTCAAGGGTCCAATCACTCCCCGAGACAGGCGCGGCAATCGTTACTTGCTCGATTTTGTCGACCATTTTTCGAAATTATGTGAGGGTATTTGCAGCGCGCACGAAGGATAAGACGGTGCAAATGTTCGGGCATTTTATTGCCTGGTTTGAAAATGAGTTTTCATGCAGAGTGCATGTGTTACGCACTGATGGTGGCGGAGAGTATCGGAACGTCGATCTGTTTTGTAAACAGACCGCTATCCGCCGCCAAGTAACCGAGCCTGGAAACCCTGCCTCCAACGGCAAGACGGAGCGTATGAACCGAACCATTTTCAACATGGTCCGGTGCAGGATATTCGGGTATGGTGTACCCTTGACGTATTGGTCAGAGGCGGCTGAGTATGCTGCATATATACTCAACCGTACTCCGACAAGATCGAACATTGGACGAATTTTGCCGCTCAAAGTGCTGACCGGCAAACGGCCGGCAGTCAATGACATTGTGCTTTTCGGGTCCCCGTGCATGGTTAGGAGGGACCCGAAGAAGAAAACATTGACAAAGCACGCTGAACGCGCGCTCATCCTGGGGAAAAGCGATGAGACGAAGGGCTTCAAAGTACTGTTGTTAAAGGACAGTGTGGTCGTGGTGACGAGGCATGTCACCGCGATCGAAACGCTCAGCCCTGAAACGAGCGATAAGGTCACCAAGATTTTTGAAGTTAAATGCAACCAAGAGCTGGAAGATTTGGCTGAATCGTGCTCGTGAAAGACCGATTCAAATACGTCGAATTCAGGGCATGAAAGTGGCGGAATACCGGAGCCTGCTGCCACGTCCAAACGCGCCGAAAACGCTGAACAAGGCAGGAGGAAGACACGCATAAAGAAACAGAAGACGGCCAAAGGGCAGGAGTATGAAGCGTCGATGGCTAAAAGGGCAGCTGGAAACGCTGAAAGCGCCCTATGTGTCTACGCGGTCTTCGAGTCAAGTGTTGGACCACCGAGTCGATTGATGATGCAGCCGGATCCGAAAAAATATCGGGAGGCGCATGGTGGGGCCCAAACCATGATGTGGAAGCAAGCGGAAATGGAGGAGCTCAAAGCTCTCCAGGACGTAGGTACATGGGACATTGTGCGCCGCCCCTAAGACAAGGTACCTCTCCCGACCAAGTGGGTGTACAAGACGAAAGTCAGTGCAGACGGGTCGGTTGAGAGGTACAAGGCGAGGTTGGTCGCCAGAGGTGATAAACAACTTTTCGGCGCTGACTATTTTTTCACGTTTTCGACCGTTATGGAGTTGAACAACGTAAAGCTGCTCCTTGTGTTGGCACAAGTATGGGAGGTAGCGGAAGGCCATGGCGATGTGCCAACTGTATACCCCAAGGCAAACTCCGAAAATGACGTGGAGATATATCTATAGGTGCCCCAAGGAATGGAAATCACGGTGGAAAAATTACGTGATTTTGGTGTGAAATCACCGAAGGAGCTCGCGCTCAAATTGAAGAGAAACCTATATGGTTTGAAACAGTCTGGACGCCTGTGGCACCAGTGTCTACGTGAGACGTTGATGCAGTTCGACTTTGTGCAGTGTGTTACAGACACCTTCATTTTTGTCAAGCACGAAAAAAATGAGACGGTTGTGGTCGGCGCGTATGTCGACGACCTCCTGGTTACTGGAACCAGTGAGAAGATTGTGCAAGATTTTTTTTGCAACTTGCAAGTGCTTGAATTGAGGGACTTGGGAAGCTTTACCAAGTTTTTTGGCATTCGGATTCAAGGTGATCCGAAGAGCGGTTACATCTTAGAGCAGGAGAGCACGATCAAGGAAATTTTAAGCGTGCACAAGCTGGAAAAGATGAATCCAGCCCGGACTCCGGTGCTGACACTTGATGAAGACAAGTAGTTTCAGGAGCTTTTGTTGGTGAAACCCAAGGAAAATATGCCGAGCATCAAGCAATTCCAGTCGATCGTGGGCAGTCTGTTATGGGTCGCCCGGTGCACGCGTCCTGACATTTCGTTCTCCGTGCACCGCGCCACACGTAAGACCCTTGCACCCACGCTGGGCGACTATAAGGTTGCGAAGAGGATCCTCAAGTACCTTAAGGGAACGAGTGATCTCAAGCTGGCACTGAAGCATGATGAAGATTTGCCTATGCCACTGCGCATCATGGTATACAGTACAGACTTCGCTGCCGACAAAGTGGATCGAAAAAGCGTTTCGGCACTGGTGGTGTTCATCAATGGAGTGCTTGTTTTTGAAAGTTGTTGTTGTCCATCTTAGCGTAGATACGTAGGAAACTCGAGTCGTAATAGTCGTATAGTGAAGTCAAATATACCAAATCGTCTCGTGTCTGTATCTCGACAACCAATTACAGCTAGGTTGCGAGAGTGACACCCTTTGAGAGATTGTTGAACGTCCGACGAATTGAATGTAATTAGACGTTTATTTAATGCAAAGTTTATTGAGAAGTGATTAGATAGCCTTACATGTATATGCATGAGCTGTTGCTGGTATACTATACCGCTAACAGCTGTTGTGTTACCTACATTCCTTATCAGTACAAAAATAGGCAGTACTCAGAACAGAGGACAGCTGCCTTATTTTTAGCACCTAAAAGATAAGAAATACAGATTGCTAACTAAAAACAAATGGTCATACCTAATTATAATAATTAAGTATACAGACTATTTTGAACACTTGTAAATTCGGCCTGCAAGAAGCCGACAGCGGTTGCATTGTCGACCGCAGAGGCGGAGATCGTTGCTGCGGCTATGGCTGGGAAAGAGGCGCTAGGATTGCGGGAGCTGGTTGCTGAAATCGATATGCATGTGAAGACACT
Source organism: Peronosclerospora sorghi (assembly GCA_026184515.1). Lineage (NCBI taxonomy): Eukaryota > Oomycota > Peronosporomycetes > Peronosporales > Peronosporaceae > Peronosclerospora > Peronosclerospora sorghi. The sequence continues at coordinate 13,288,429 of CM047584.1, forward strand.
GCTTAGTTCAGATGGATAATCAAGCTTCCATAAAGCATAAAGCAATTGGAAGATGAGGAAAGTGTAGCAGTTCGAAGCACGTGGATGTCAAGTTGATGTTTTGGAAGGACTACACACGGAAGGGCATCGTTTCCGCCAGTCACGTGCCAAGTGAAGAATTGCTAGCTGATCTACTGACCCAGGACTTAGGTTCGCAGAGGATTCAAGTGTTGCGTGCAGATCTGGGGCTGCCGTGATGGTGGTACAGCCTCAGGTCTTCCAGGAGGAGTGTTGGAAGAGTGTGTATCCATTTTGGACTTTGCACTCTTCCAGAATGGTGGAATCCCATTGGCTGTTCGGGATTGCATACATTGATGCATATATCAACGGTTACAGGTTTAAGTTGCATTTATTACTGGATAGCTACTTAAGTAACCATACATAATATACTTTACTTTCCTTTATGCATATACATAAGCACACACGTATTGAAATTTCGGCCGTCGGACGGCGATTGCTAGCTTGCATCTTCTGCTGATCCCCCCGTGCTAAAACTTTGTCAGCAGGTGAGTATTGATCGCGTAAAGTGAATAAAGACTTTTATTTAGTTTTTTAACAGTATGTGTATAAGAGCTCAAAAACGTCTGAAATGTATGCTTTGGGTAAGGTTTGTGGTCGAATAAAGGCTAACCATTTATGATTCCGGATGGAAACATTTCCTACCAGTCTTACAAATGCTGCATAACATTATTTTTTATATCAGTCTGCTATTTCTCTTAAACAAAAGAGTTGTTGCGGCAAGCTGTACCTGAAGAAGGTTTGACTAAGCCCCCTCCTGTTCAGTCTGTTTCCAGACGAAATGCGCAAGGTGCATTAGGCTCGCCTGGAGTCTTCGACGGGATTTGTTTAGGAATATAAAACGTTCAGACGCAAATTACTTGTATTTTGAATACAACAAATTGAAAAGGTTCTGTGGAGATAATACTTGGTTTTGCTGTCGAACATCGTGGCTATCAATGGATTTTACGTTTCTTATTTGTGGTGTTTTGGATTCTTATCTGTAATGGGACTCCATTACACAAAACCAATATATTTAAGTGTGTGCTAGACGGAGGTGTTGAACTTATTCATTATTGCGATTTGTACCTAAAACCCTGGTATATGTGTATTTTCATTTATAGCATCGACAATTGCGTACTTTTAGGAGATAAGGTTGTGTGCTTATAAGTCTCAGTATCTATTGTTAGATACAGATAAGTAGTGTAGGATATACTACAGATGGAAGTTCGCTATAACTTCAACTCTTATGCTTATTTCATGTTAGGATAGATAATCACTTCTAAATACACATTCGATTCATTAAGTCCCTGACTGATTATCTTCAATAACTGTTTGCGAACTGTCTTGGGATGTTATTTTCATCGTCAACGGAATGTTGGTTGCGGAAAAATTAACAGAAGACGAATTAAGTATATTGAAGGCATTTTATTTTTTTAAACATCTACGAATCAAAATTTTCACTATCTACGCAAAGATGAACGACGATACATTAAACAGAAACCAAGGCTGACCACAGTTTTGATAGTGATGTTAAATAAACCTCTCATTTATTGTACTGACTTAACATTTACCAGACCTTTTTGTAACTCAGCGTAAACTAGATACGTCTGAATCTATCTCTCACTTTCCGCTATCTTTGACTTTCTCGTGCTAGATTCTAGACCAATAAACAAATATGGTCGTACTATATCGACAAATTTATCGTAAAATTCGACATCTATTTCCAGGTTTATTTGTTTCGTTTTCCAATCATATTAAATTTTGTATTATTAATTATTAGCTAGTATGAAAGTTAGTAAGAATTGCTTGAACTCGTATACGTACGCCCTAGATATTCTTCTCGAAGTCTTACATTGCGAACATGGATGGCAATCATCATTTGATAGTGAAAATCGCATTCAAGACAAATCTGGAGTTGTAAGCCCTTAACCCTCGTACAGGCTTTCCTTTGACATATTCAATATGTTCGTTGTCACTCATATTCGCTTCAAGGTACTAATGCGTGCACGTTCCAACTAGTAATAGAGCACTTATGCGTTAAATTCCACAAAAAACGAAAATAGGACAGTGTAATAGCAGTAATAAAACGTAAACCAGCTTTATATTCCAATTTAATTCCACTTGTTAATCCGCGTAAACGAAACGAGACCGTAACTATTTCAACACTCCACGTAACTGAGAACTTCCAGCTAATCGACAACTGTACTTGTCCACACTTGTGTACTTGTGTATAAAGAGTTAATATTCGAAGTGATTTTATTAGTATTAAGATTAAAACTTAAACTAATAACTAGGGGATGGTACCCGTCGTACCGACGGGGCAGGGCATAAAAACCGTCTGTCCGTCTAAAAAACTTTCCCCCCATGTATTTCCAGGTTTAGGGTATAATATAATTATTTTCAGCACCGCCCAATCAAAAGGCTGGAAAAGGACCATCGTACAGACGGTATTCTTTTATATAGATAGATAAAGCTGCTATTTTTCTAACCAATGATAAAATCGAATAGTTTTTTTTACTTAACTGTAAAGCGCTACTTGTAACCAATAAAAGGAATCGATAGTACAGTTCGACTTTTTTAGGTACGGGATCACGACGACATGGTATTCTTTGTGACAGGCCGGGGGTCGTCGTCGTTTAAATAATACTAGGGGATGGTACCCGTCGTTCCGACGAACTTTTTATGAAATTTCACTGAAACAACAGTATATCTAATTTTTGGGTTTAGTTGTCCATACTGTACCTTAGTATTTTACGGCAAAAATGAAAATTGTATTGTGGTGAAGTGTACCACAAATTTGGTCACTTTTGGTCAAGGCAGTTGGTCGAGTTTCCGATTGGTCTAAACAAGGGGGGCTTTTTAGCCTATCAGATTCAAGGAGTATCAAGAACGCCAGTCTTGGGTGAGTCACCTGACATTGGGTATTTTACATAATTTTGTGTGGGTACATTAGGGATCATAGGGAGGTAGTATTATTGGTTAGTTGTGGTTTTTCCAAGTAAGAGTCTTTTGGTTACGGATTTTCCGGTAAAGGTTTTTGGTCTAGGAATAAGTGGCAAAAACCTCTTCTGGTCTTGGTCTACACCGCAGCAAGGGGTCGCCGTTCTTCTTTTCACGTACACTAGTCGCCTCCGCCCGCCGAGGAGTGTTTGGGGGCAGAGGGTTGAATTATCCCCTCTCGCCTATTATACCCGGTATGGACGCGCCGCACGCGCACTTTGGCCACCGGAAGTCCCTCGACGGGAGTACGATTTGGCGATCTCGACACTTTAAGTCAAGTACGTTTGGAACGTGCTATTCACTGGATTGGTCTTTACGTGGAGATATCGTTTGTGGAGTTTCACGGGCATATTGGGTCTTCACGTGGACATATTGGCTCATTGTAACATTGGTTGGAGTTTAGACCGGTTTCGGTCTTCTCTCATATTGGTCAGGGGCTAGACCGGTTGATTGGTCTACCCTCTATTATTTCGTATTGGTCAGGTCTAGATCGTTTGGACGATCGACCTATTGGAATTTATCTTTTGGAAGTGTTTCTGGTCTGTACGTACCTGGGGTGAAGAGTTCCACCCTAGGTACACCTAGCCAGCACGGTCTTGATATTCAAGACAGAATCAGATCGATCTGCGATCCCGATCCACCGAGTGTGTAACTAGCCCATTCCATCGGGTACACAAGGTGAGATGAACTTAAGTGAATCGGACCAAGTGTCTTTGGATGATGACCGGTCGTCTGCCAGTAGCGGACGATCGGAGCAGATTTTGAGTGGAGGTCCGCGGGGTACCCTCCCCGTAAGTTGGAAGGCTGGGAACGATGGTGGTGGTCAGGTTGTCCATACAAATGTATTCGATTTCGAACTTGACTCCATCATAGTATTAGAATAATTATTTGTGACAGGCCGGGGGTCGTCGTCGTTTAATGGTATTCTTTGTGACAGGACGGGGTTCGTTGTCCTTTAAATAAATAGATATGCATATATGTAGTTGGTGTACCTAACATAAGTTACGTACTGCCCACAGTGTTTCCATCGAAAATTCGCAATAATGCATTTCGTGCGACGCGTAGTATTACAGCAATTGCGCGTCAATTCAACACAACAACCACATGTACTTGCATGACCGCTGATCATGGCGCTATGCTACATATCGTAGTTTCCAAATCCAATCGAACCGAAAAAAAGACATTGCTCACCATAGCTTCCTTAATTCTCAACATCATTTCTTAATGCTTGTGAAAACTTCGGAGTACGCCTATTAGCGGTCTGTCGCTTTGGAACCCTGCTGCTGAATGTGACCATCCCTTCCATTTACTCAACATACGAGCACACAAAGGCTGGACTCCGTTAAACCCCCTCGCGATAAGTGTGAACCCTCTCCCATGCCAGGCACATTCCGGATTTAGTGGTACCTTACCTTCATCTTGATAGGCTTGATAAAAAAAACTTTGAGCTGGAGCGTTGCAACACATTGCATTGATTACAATTGGCAATCCGTGAGCGTATAATCGTGTCTTAATACCTCACGTAGTGTCTGCTCTTGAATGAATGCATGCTGGCATCATAGATGTCAGATAGGCGGCGGTTATACGTCTTCCAAAATGAACTGTAGTTCCAATACGTTATTGGTTTTGCACTATCAGATATTTTTTATTTCCGTGGGTATCATTCCAAGTCGGGAAGGGTTTAAATACAAACCAATTTCTCCTAGGTCAGTACTCGTCGTTTCTACAGATAACTCTACAGATTCGCCAATGTCGCATCATAAGTCGTCAGCACGTTGATCTAGTGTCCACTCGGCCACGAATGTTCTATCTTTTTCATTTGAGAATCTGTCCTCTATCTTCGTCTACTCCACCTCCTCGAGAACTGGCGGTACCTTGTCAATTGAAGTGCCGGTTGTACCAGGGGTCCTGTTACCGGCTTACACTAGTATCAAATTGAGGAAGCACGAAATAGGTAAAAGAAAAACAAAAATATATATATTAAATGAAGTTCAGTATTTGTAATTACTTTTTTCAGTCCTACACTAGTATAGACAGTAAATATTAAGTGTGGAAAATATTTACTGTTGGAAGTTGTCGAAGTTGTCAGCGTCTATACTTGCGTAGATAGTTGAAAAATTGTGTCGTAGATGTGAAGTAAGAGCGTTATTATACTAAAATCGTCTTGATCAATATTACAACAACCAAATATCGGTTGATCAAGAAAATGACACCTGTAGACAGTTCGTAGTAAGCCGAAGAAAAGAATCAAGGGATCTATCAATGGAACGTGTATTGAGAAGTGTTTATCTAGCCTAATATGAAATATGTACCAGATGTTGAAGTTATGGTAAGCCTCTATTTGTTGTATGCTCTAAACTACATGTACTTATTAGTGGAAAAATATATGTAGTCAGATCGAGTACAAACACATAGATCATTTTACTAATAACTACGATATGAATACTTCTAATGCTAATAAAGTATCAATCATACCCGGCTTTAATAAAAAGCGGTATTATGAATACCTTTAGCACGAGTATTAGCAACATGCTACAGTGGGACATATTTAGTGCTTTGTGAAGACCGATTACACGGAAGGATCGCCTTGGTAACAGATATATGATAAACTTTGGCGATCATAAATCTAACTATGTGCGAGTTTTTTTTAGCCAAAAAAAAAGATGTTGCGGCGAAAAAATTGAACATTTTTGGCGTTCTTAGAGTAGCAATTTAATTGCAAGGTCCCTATACTTCGTACCGATGGAGGGTACGAGTATAAGAATCTCGATGGTTTTTGCGTGCAGAATGGGGTTGAGCGACAAATTAGTGATACCAACAACCAGTCTAGCAATTCAAAATCGGAACGCATGCATCGTACAGTGATTAACATGGCAAGGTGCATGCTGTTCGCTAGTGGTTTGAATTTATCTTTTTGGGGCGATGTGGGTTAATATGCTGCGTATATATTGAACCACAGACCAAGCAATGTTAACTCTAGAAGGCAATCGCCTTTGGAATTTCTCACGTCTAAACAGCTCAATCTTGGCGAGATTGTCGCTTTTGGTTGCCCGTTTACAGTGTACCTTAACCCTGGAAAAGATTCTCTTTTTTGCACATCGTGCTCAAGTTGCCGTGATTATCGGCAAAAGTGAGGAGTGATCTAGGGTTTCAAGGTCTACTTGAAGACTGATCTCAAGGTTGTTGTCACGCAACATCGAAACCCTTGATCCGGTACATAATAAACAAGTGAGACAAGGTCTGCAAGAAGATTTCCAATCAGGGGGGATGCAGCTCCTGTTCAAGAGTCCAATAAAAATCTTCCAAGAAAAGAACAAGTGGCAACGCGAGCGTTGCGTTACCCGAATTGTTTCCAAGAGAAAATCGAAGATTCAGCTACTTTTGATGCAGCTACGACCAAAAGTCCAAGTCACGTTGAAGATGTCGGGTCTGTTAATTTTATAACCGAAATGGACCCGAAATTTTTTTTCTCATGCGATGAAATGTTCGAACAAAGCCAAGTATGCAGGAGACGTTTAATGCCCTCCAAAGAACAATGTGTGGACTCTCGCAAATAAGCCTGACGATTGTAGACCCTTGCATACCAAGTGGGTTTTCAAGACCAAGCTCGACCAAAATGGAGATATCGAGTGTTACGAGACAAGACTCGTTGCATATGGCAACGAGCAACGATTTGGAGTTGATTATAAATTAACTTTTTAAGCTATTATCGATATAAATACCGTTATGTGTGTAGCTTTGGCGGTAAAGTGGAATGTGCCTGCACGGCACGGCGACATACCAAACGCCTATGCAAAGGCTAATGAAACGAGCACGATATTTTTGTTTATTCCTCAAGGAATGAATCTAAAAAAATGCTGAGGACACTAAAGAATTTCAAGACAAACAAGTACCTCATCTTAACAAGACGCTTTTACGGCCTTAAACAGGCAGGACGACTGTGGAACCAGTAAATTCATGGATAACTTTTGAATTTAAATTTTTCGCAGTGTATTACAGACATGTGTTTGTATACCAAGCAAGTTGATGGAGAAGCGCTTATCGTTAGAATTTACGTCGACTATTACTGGTGACTGGCACTCAGAAAGAGCATATCAACAAGTTTTTCGACGACTAAAGTGTCTCGAAATTAAAAACTCGGGAAAAGTTTTGAAGTTTCTAGGAATGCGCATTGCTGTCGAGGACAACTTTTTATACAGGTTTGACCAAGAAGTCGCAATTTATGGAATCATTCAAGATTTCAAGATGCTAGATGCAAATCTAGTTTGCACCCCAATCGATCAAGATTTTGAGGATTTATCGTAGCAGCCAAGGGATACATTGAAAAGTACTGGTTTAGTAACGTTTAAGGATTATCAATCTTTGGTTGGAAGTCTTCTTTAGATTGCAAGGTGCACAAGGCCGGACATCCTATACGATACTCATAAGGCTACTCGACGGACCCATGCGCTTACGATGACCGACTGGCAACTGGCGAAGAAGATACTTCGATATCAAGGGGACCAAGTTACTTAAACTTTGTATGGGCACGACCAAGGATGCAAGCGAAGTTTAGATTAAAGGGATACAGTGACCCTGATTATGGGAGATGCAAGACAGACCAAAATTCGACTACAGGTGGCCTAATTTTCGTTGACGACATGTTAGTTGGCTGGCTATGCAAGAAACAAGTGGTGTATCATTATGAACCATGGAAACTGAATATTACGCTGCTTTGACGAATGTGGTGAATTCGGTGGGATTTAAAGAATTGCTCGAAGAAATTCAAGTCAAGACGAAGCTTCCTACGCATTTTTTATGGATAACACAACGGCTATTAAGATGTTCAAGGGAGTCGAAACAAGGTCGAAGATGAATCACGTTGACATTCGAGTGAATTTATCGTTTTAAAGCTACAAGATGGACTCATTGAAGATACCTACTCTTCGACTAAGGACGAGCTAGCTGATGGACTTACAAAGACTTTAGCAGCGCCGAGTTTCGAAGAGCTACGCAGCGCTCTCGGGCTTCAACTCATATGATGTCCGAAATTCATATTGAGGAGTGTTAAGTATTCATAATACCGCTTTTTATTAAAGCCGGGTATGATTGATACTTTATTAGCATTAGCAGTATTCATATCGTAGTCACTAGTAAAATGCTCTATGTGTTTGTACTCGATCTGACTACATATGTTTTTTTGCACTAATAAGTAGTTTAGAGCGCAGAATAGATAGAGGTTTACCATAACTTCAAAATCTGGTACATATTTCATATTAGGCTAGCTAAATACTTCTCAATGCACGTTCCATTGATAGATCCCTGGTTTGGTTCTTTTCTTCGGCTTACTTCGAACTCTATACGGGTAATTTTCACGATCAACCGATATTTGGTTGCTGTGATATTGATTAAAGACTATTTCGCTATATTGTAGTTATTATTTGACATATACGGCACACGTTTTCAACTATCTGCGCAAATATGAATGCTTACAATTTCCAACAACTCGCGATGGTGTCATTTTACCTCATACTGATTTAACCAGCGTGGGGTCAACCTACACACTTGTATCAGACATTACATAAAAGCTGTTCTGATTGTTGCGCAATTTTTTATGATAGCCTCTACCAATGCTTTTTTCAGGTTTTAAATGCAGGAAATTTCAAATTATTTTTTGTGCTCTATCTTCGCATCCTTTCTCAGCGCAAATTACCAAGACCTAGCATTACCTCCAACGTAGAATTTATTAAGGCCTGTACGGTACTGCAAGATTGGCAAATCCAGGTGGATGGTGTTTCAATTCACTGGAGCCCCATCGGCATCATTGATGGACGACAATACATGTGGGGGCTGCCATTATAAGAAAAATAACTCCGCTAGTTGCTCAACAATCTGAAACTCGCTCGCGTTTTTATTTGCGTTTTAGCTCTAGTGGCGTCCAAGCAGTTAGTCCAATTTGCACTTTTTCTTGTCTTTCTCGAGTGATTTCTGACCTCACAGCAGCCGTTGTTCCGTGTTAACTTCGGTTGGTTTCAGTGATCCGCTTCCTTGGTTGGCACAATCTCCCTCAGTACCTCCGTCCAGATCCAGATCCAGATCCATATCCATGGATCCCACTTGGTCTCAAAAATATACTTAACCTGAGCTACACCGACTCGAAACGAAATGAATAAATAAAAGGGAAACTGTTGGGGTATGGAGTGCGTGTTGTACTGTAGCTATAAACATACAAATCCATAGTGTACGAAGTGAGGAGAGAAGTTACAGAAATATTAATAACGACTTGCACTTCGCACCATACAGTACTATTTTCCGTTTCGAAAGTTTGTATCCTCCCCGTACGTTGCTGCCTTTATTTCCACTAACCACAAAAATGACAACACCACCTGAACGGTCCAACTTTCCGTTCAAAAAAAATAATCACTAGTTATCCAAAACCTCAAAGCTTGAATAGCTATGAAAGGACACTCAAAAGATAGTATTACACTCTCAGACAGTGCTAGACAGACACCATATCACCAGGAAGAAACCGCAGACACTTCCAGTGTCAACAAGAAGACCAAAAGCTGGGTTTGGTCGTATTTCGAGGTCGTCAGTCAGGAGACAAGAAACGGGAGAACGGAGGGAACATACGGGTGCACTGCCTCCAATTATTGCAAACAAACCATTGTTGTGGCAAACAAGGGAAGTGCTACACTTGAACCGCCACTTGACCAACGGCCACAAAACTATAAAAGAAGGCAGGCTGGTACCAAAGAGCCACCAGTCTCTGGACGATTTGTTGACAAGGACTAAAAAGTAGAGACTGGTAAGAAATGACATCAAATCGCTTCGGGGAACAACTGGTTTCTTTTGCTGAACATCATTGATTTTCTACATATTTCCAGGAGATCAACTCTGTGAATCTGAAACAATGATCGTGAAAGCTGTTGCAGACTTGGACTTGGTGTTTGAGGCTGTTGAAAGGAACTCCTTTATTAATCTGTTGAATTTTGCTAGCAATGGTAAAACTTCTACGGTGATGGTCAAGGCTGAAGCTACAAAACATTGTCCCAATATATTTACCTCGTCAACGTCAATCATTTGAAAGCATGAGTGTACGATGATCTCGAGGACATTCAAGCCATTCACTTCATCATTGATCGCAAGAGCTTCCGTCACAAAACACGCGTACATGGGCTTGATAGGTCATCGTATCAACTCCGAATTTAGCTTTCACATTTGCTTTAGAGAACATTGAAGGTATGTTTTGCATGGCGAGGACTCAGGAACACCCGAGGTTTTTATTATTATTCAAAACTTAATTCTTCATTTGACTAAGATCTCACAGCGGCGAGCATCGTGAGGAGTATTATAAGGAAATGATAAAACGACTTGGATTCTTGGATACTCGTTGACATGTGACCGTTGGCAATGGAGGCAACAACTTTACAATATCTGATTCTTTGCAAACAGACCGCACGTGAATTTGATGCGAATAGCATGGTTCACCGTTGCTTTGCACATATCATTAATCTGGTGGCAAAAGCCTGTATTGCGCGCTTGGAGAACCGGATACTGTTACATTGGACCGCCTGGAGGACAGTCTGACCTTCAGGACGACCCCATGAGGTATGTGTTGAAATACAGCGCTATACCAAGGCACGATGGATTACGGTCGGAACAACATCGCACAAGACCACAAAACAGGTATACTCAATTTTTTATTTTTGTGACGGACTTTAGTAAGTTGAAATCAAATATATTCTCTTTTGCTTTTCCTTTCTTTCTGCGACTGATCGTTTTCCCGCGGTTGTTTCTTTGCTGTCACGTTTCGCTGCGCATACAGTGCGCCATTGATTAACTTACTGGATATCACGATCAATTTTGAGACTGTGGAGTTTACGGTTACCTGTCACGCTGTAGTTATTACGTTTGTTGACTGTTTAACGTGGAAAAGCGAATATCTCGGATTGATCTTATTGTTATCTGTGTATTTCCAGTTATACGATATGGCACGCTATTGCTCAACATTATATTTATGTTCAGTTATTCGGAATTATGAAGAAAAATATCGAGTGTTACTAGGTGATTCTCACCTTTTTTTAGCATTACGGCTAGGGCAACCGAAGCAGACAGTGCCCAAGTGGATATTAAATAAGTGCACAAACGCATAAAAGGTCTGGTGGTGGCAGTCAAGTCTAGTCCGCAACGCCAGGAACTACTACAGTCAGTTGTTGCGTTGAGGAAGCCACGGTAGACAGTAAAACGAATTAAAAAGCAAAAACGACACTAGATGGAAATAAAAATTTGACATGTTCAAGAGGGCATTACAGCTAAATACTTTAGCTGTAATGCCCTCTTGAACATGCCAAATGTCTATTTCATTCAGGTAAAGAATTTGAGTCAACTTTTGAATTCTTCAATTAGACTCACCTTTAGGCCGAGCAAACATCTGACAGAGTGGAATGACTTCAGGAAGTTTGCATTGCAGCCAGAAGAATTAGAGAACCTGAAGCAAATGTGCGACTATCTTGAACCATTGAATGGTGCTTTCTACCTACGCATACCTCTCCAAAACTGTAGCCGGTGCGTACACGGACGGTGCGGCTAGCGCACAGAGGAAGACTTTCCTTTAAGCGGCGTTCGCCGCTACTTATCCGATACGCCCTTATAAAAGGGCTTAGTAAGAGAGAACTCTCTTACTCGGGGCCAAGATTCCCACTTTGGTTTACTATTAGCTGTCTCTAATGCCTTAACACAAGGCTCCCTTACTAAGGGGGTAGCTAAGGGGAGAACTCCCCTTACGCTACTGCACTCACTACACGCGCGACCGGTCGAGGTCGAGCGTCTGTAGTCGGTTGAGTGAAATGTAAACTGAATGTATACTTAATATATAATTAGCCTAAATTAATTTAAACTAATGTAAACTATATGTAATACTAAGTAGAACTTACTAAATTCGTACCTAGCTAAAATGTAGTGTACACCACCTGTGTACTAACACGTGGCTGGCTGCCATGCCTCCACCAAGGGCTCCTGCCCTGATTGGTTAAAATAACCAGTGATCCAAAACCTTTCGGACCGGTCAATACTGACCCCAACCGTAGTGTACTCACGTACACCACATACTAAATGTAACCCGAATGTAACCCTGTTACATCCTCCCGCAATAAATCAAATTCAGTTGGAGAACTCCAACTGCCAGAACCTCTGGCTAACCATTAGCACCATTAGTGGTGCTGAGGAGTCTCCTCGAGAAGAGGAGGTAAACTATTCCGAGAACTCGGAGGTGGATGCCCTTGGGGATATCTCCCCAATGGCTGACCGCTACGACAACGCTGAACGGCGATGTCGGCAGCCTAATCCGTTCCCCACACGTGGGGAAAATGCACTAACCAGTGCGCCACCCATGCCAATGTCGGATGATACACCCGGATCGCCGAAGGCGATCATCACCAATAAACCCAACTTGCCGCACAGGCACTAAGGGCTACGTTACGCGCCCCCAAACGTCCGCCACGGGCGGCATATAATTTTGAAGGTCCTCGTGACCTTACAAAGTGGGCTAGGAGTATGGTAAGGAATGGTTTAGCATTCTATACCCCTAGCCCTGCGGCTGAACAGCCGTATCAATGCGAACGCCGGGAGAAACTCCGGCAACAACTGCTCGCGCAAAAGCAGTTCACTAGCGTCTCATACCGAGAACGCCTCGACAGGCAGGCACAGGATGCCCCTGTTGAGAACCTCCGCGAGGTTCCTATCATTCTATCTCCGGGAGAAAATGCTGAAGATGCAGAAAAGAAATTCCGTTCTTGGGCGGAAGGGGAGAAGCTCCTCCCCAGCTTTAATGAGCTGCACAACAGCTATTCCCGTCGTGACGCTTGGGTGGAGAGGGCGTTGGGCATGGCATTCGCCAGAGCCAAAGCGATGGGTCTATTACGTTCCCCTTATCGCACGCGCTACGCCAGCGCCCCTTCCCCCACCGCGGTGCCAGAGGACAGTGTGAGCGCCACATCTGCCTCCAGCGAACTTCCAACTACTGGGAGTGAAGGGGATTCTCGCGCCCCTTTGGTCGTTGACCCGCAGCGGGATTCTCCCTCTCGAAAGCGTCAACGACGTCACGGCAATCCTGCCGTAGGGGAGTATCGGACTCCCACGAACTCTGGGAGTCTGGATAACCCTTCCACTTCACCAGATACTGGGCTTGACCCCGATGATGGCGTCGCGCCATCAGACGCTTCATATGATAATGTGGAGTACCCTCCGCATCGAGCATTGGAGGAGGAGGTCGCAATTACGGCATGAGATTCGTGAGCGCTGTGATCGACACAGCCGTCACATCTATGATGTCCACGAGGGACTCCGCGATGAGTGGGATGCCACTGAACGCTTCGAGAGGCGGCTTACCTCTCTCGAGACGTCCTTTGCGCAACTTCGTGGTCGCATTTTAACCCTGTCGGGATTCTTCTGCACTCCCGTGTCTTACGGCTCTTATGGCTATTCGCCTTACCAACCCCCTCCAAGAGGGGACCCGCCTCCGGGTTCTGGTATGGTTTAAGAATACCCACATAGAAGGTTGGATGCGTACGCATCGCCTTCGGGATGTCCAAGGTATACGACAATCCCTTTCGTGCTAGTACCTTAAAACGCCCCACAAACCTGGGGCGCAGTTTATTCCGCAACACGTTGGAAACTGCATGTGTAGGAAGATTCTTAGCGTTTGATAAAACACTTCTACTACTTTGTACACATTTTCGTTACGCCGCCCCTTGCGGTCAGCCTGCTCCATCTGCTTGTCTTGGCTTTCCGCCATGGCATTGCAGACGTGTCGTAAGACACTAAGGCGCGTCGATAAGAACTTATCGATGTGCTTTCACACAGATACAGGGCTGACATCAAGGAATCCTTCCCCCTCAAGCCCTGGGCCACACGCACGTGGCGTCAACGGAACCCTCGGATTCACTAATCCGTTCACGTAAAACGGGGTAAACCCCGTAGATGCATGTACAGAATTGTTGATAGCAAATTCAACCATCGGAAGGATCTCACTCCAACTCTTTGGAGAATCCGGACATAAACTCCGGAGAATATCCTCCACAACGCGATTAACGCGTTCCGTCTGACCGTCCGTCTACGGATGATCCGCAGTGTACATGAGGAGCTTCGTGTCTAGCACCTTAAACAACGCTTCCCAAAAATGTCCAATAAAACGGGGATCCCGATCCGACACAACGGAATCGGGTAGACCATGCTGTCGAAAGACACGGTCTAGAAACACTTTTGCTGTTCCTTGTCCATCAATGGACTCTGGCACCGCCGCCAGGTGAGCCATCTTGCTCAAACGGTCTACAAAGACCAATATGCCGGTGTTCCCGGCCTTATCATTCGGAATCCGAAGATAAAATCCATACTGATGGATTTACAACACTCCGTTCGAACGGACAAGCTCGCCCAAGGGGAAGCTGAATCAGCAAAGGGTTTGACCCTCTGACACGTCTCACAGGTGCGTATATACGCACCAACCCACTTATACATTTTGGGCCACCATACAAAGCGCCTAAAGCGCTGTAGGTCTTATCCCGACCTAAATGACCTCCGGTAGGGGCGTCATGTGCCTCAAAGAGGACTCTGTACTTTAGTTCCTCATCATGAGAAACTACCACCCGCGGAGTGTCCTCCGCGCTCGTGCTATAAAATAGCAGACCGTCACAGTACCTGTAACGGTTTAAACGAGCTTTAGCTCGACTTGACAGGGTTGGCTCAGACGAGCCAAGACCCTTTTCACCTAACGCGCGGATTAGCGCCGTACACTGTGGGTCTTTCTCATACGCCTGGCGTATGAGGTCCACCACAGATGTGGTGACGAATGTCGCGTGAGCGAGCTCGTAATCGGGACGACGCGACAACGCGTCTGCAAGTACATTATGTTTACCAGGTTTGTACCTTACCTCAAAATTGTACTCCGCAAAGAAGGAGAGACAACGGGCCATCCGTTGGGAGAGATGAGGCGACTTTGTCGCTGTCCGTAAGGACGCGTGGTAAGTATAAACCACAAACGGCTTTGATCCGAGTAGGTGAACCCTAAACTTGACAAGGGCATACTTCATAGCAAGTAGCTCCTTATCATGAACGGGATAATTCCGTTCTGCAGCTTTAAGTTGCCTCGACTCAAACGCAATTACGCGTTCCCGTCCCGCGTCGTCTGCTTGTAACAAAGACCATCCGATTGCGAAATCGGAGGCGTCGCAGACGACGCTAAAAGGTTTCCCAGAGGCTGGGAGATCAAGAAACGGGGGCTTTTAACAAGCTCTCCTTAACCGCTTCAAAAGCGTTTTGGTGTTTGGTTTCCCAACACCAATCAACATCGTTCTTAAGAAGGTCCGTCAATGGCTTCTCCATTTCAGCGTAGTTCTCGCTGTATTTGTGGAGATAATTGGCTAGTCCAATCCACTTCCGTAAATCTCTAAGATTTACAGGCGAAGGCCACTCCACAATGGCTTTCACCTTCGCAGGACCCGCCCGCACTCCATCATTACCGATGAAGCATCCGAGGAAAGGAATTTCCTCAGCACCAAAAATACATTTGGATGCGTTTGCATATAACTTATGCTCTCGAATACATTCGAGAACCGCTCGAAGGTGTATTAGGTGCGTCTGAACATCAGACGAGTCGCCTTCCGCACGACTATGAACGAATATATCGTCGAAGTACGTCTGAGCGTACTTTTTATGAGGGCGGAAGAGTTGAATCACCAAGCGATTAAAAGTCGCTGGTGCATTCGAAAGCCCTTGTGGCATAACAAGCCACTCCCACAGCATGCCACTAGGGGTGCTAACCGCTGTCAGCGGAATATCGGATGCTCGCATGAGCACCTGATAATACTCGTCCACCAGATCTAAGGAACTGTACACCGTACATACCGCCATATTTTTTTTTCTGGAGGACATCCTTCCGAGGAATAGGAGTCTGAATGGGTACAGTAGCTGCATTCAGCTTGTTGTACGAATGCACAATGCGCCACTTTCCGTTCGGTTTACGAACACAAAAAGTGGGAGATGAGTGTGGAGACTTGCTCTCCCGTACCATCCCTGCCTCTTTTTTCTCCTTGAAGAATGCGTCTATGACAATGCATTTATCCTTGGGGAGAGGCCACTGCTTAGTGACGCAGTATTTGGTTCCAGGAACCAAGTCAATTTCATGTCAGACTCCCCGATCCGGTGGTAACCCCATCGGCGGGTTGTCACTAGTGACATCTCCGAATTCCTTAATTAAGGAGTGGTAAGGGTCCCCAGGATCCGCAAGGATCTTGAGACAATTTTGGGCATTCAATGCCTGTTTGGTTTGCACCAAAACTGACTCGTCCATCGTGGATGAGGATTTCAACTCCTCTTTCGGACGCAACACGACGATCTCGTCGAGTTCACCTGCTTTTACAGCAGTCTCAAATTCGTTGAAGGAAATCTCTTCCAACGACAACAGTTCGCCTACCCCAGGCAACCGTTACAGGCTTACGCCTTCCGTGACAACACCTGTCTCGCTATTCAGCATCCGATAGTACTTCTGACTACTGGCTTCGGGACTCTTCCCGGGACCAAGATGGGGGGAGTCAATTGTCCCATCTATTGGAAGCGCATCGCGCCTATCCACAGATATCTTTACCTCTACCACCGGTGAATCGCCGGTCTCACCTAATACGGAGTGGTCGGAATCAATTCCGACGTGTGGAAGAGACTAACTACGGGTCTTTTCGCTTGGAATCACCTCGCGTTTAACCACAGGGGTCTCTACCCCTACCACTCGAGTCGCAACATCTTCTCCTAACAAGGCGTGGTAGGGAACCCCGACCTGCGGAAGAGACAAACCTCGTTTCTCTTCCCTAGGAAGCGCCTCGCGCTTAACCTCAGAGGAATCCACTCTGCCACTAGCTACTCACCAGTCTCGCCTATAACGGCGTGGGGATTAACCGCCGAATACCCCTCGTCAAGGAACACTTCCTTGACCTCATTCGGATTGATCATTTCAGACATCCCAATCTCTGGAATCTCCCTCCAGAATCGCTTTTGCGATCGAGCAAAGGTGGGTTCATGACTCGCCAATGCTTCACCCGATCGCGGGTGCGTTGAGCCAATGGACTTAGCCTTCCAGTCTATCCATGGCTGGTGGTGTTCCAGCCACTTCATGCCCAGAATGAGGTCATACCTCGAGTCCAAATCCAGGACTAGGCAACGTTCTAAGCTGTCGAAGTCTGCAAACTTCATCTTAGGTCAATTGAGACCTTGGGTACATAAAACTGTGCGCCCGTCGCTAGACGGACCGTGACAACGTCACAAGAACGTGCCTCTAGGGCCTCGGCATACAGCCGACTCTTCTCCACAGAAGCCCGTCTGACATAATTGTCAGACGCTCCAGAGTCTATCAAGACTCTCCAAGGCTTATCAAAGCCTTTCACGTCCGCAAGGACTACCAGCAAACCTGGCTGGTACACCAACTCGGTGCTAGAAAGCACCGTTTCCCTCGGGGCTTTGTGCTGTCGTCCCCTACCCTGGGGCTTAACAGCACTGAGGGATCCCCTGTAGCCGGTGCGTACACGCACGGTGCGGCTAGCGCACAGAGGAAGACTTTCCTTTAAGCGGCGTTCGCCGCTACTTAGCCGATACGCCCTTATAAAAGGGCTTAGTAAGAGAGAACTCTCTTACTCGGGGCCAAGATTCCCACTTTGGTTTACTATAAGCTTTCGCTAATGCCTTAACCCAAGGCTCCCTTACTAAGGGGGTAGCTAAGGGGAGAACTCCCCTTACGCTACTGTACTCACTACACGCGCGACCGGTCGAGGTCGCGCGTCTGTAGTCGGTTTAGTGAAATGTAAACTAAATGCATATTTAATACATAACTAGCCTAAATTAATTTAAACTAATGTAAACTATATGTAATACTAAGTAGAACTTACTAAATTCATACCTAGCTAAAATGTAGTGTACACCGCCTGTGTACTAACACGTGGCTGGCTGACACGCCTCCACCAAGGGCTCCTGCCCTGATTGGTTAAAATAACCAATGGACCAAAACCTTTCGGACCGGTCAATACTGACCCCAACCGTAGTGTACTCACGTACACCACATACTAAATGTAACCCGAATGTAACACTGTTACAAAAAAGCTGCGCCAAATCAGTAGCCAGTCTAATGCAGCTCAGCTCTAGCCTGCAAATGACAAGATGCTGGACAAGCTGCAAAAGTATTATCCGATGGCTGTCAAATTGGACGCAAACTACTTTGCAACGATTTTGGATCACAGGTTCACTATAAACTGGTTTAAGCAACCAAAAAAGAGGCCGCAATCCATTCAAGTGTGCGACCACAGCGTGACTTTTATCAGGGAACGGTTTGCTCTGGTTTTGAGGAAGTTTACAAGCCGGAACCACCCAATTCTAATTCCGGCTGTGCACTAGCAGTGGCAAGCGGCATCAGCTCGTCGTACACAGCAGAGATTTTTTGAATGGGACAAAGAGCTCACCGCATATTAAAACTCCGTGGAGGACGAGCTAAATCGCTTTTTGGTTCTCAAAACAAAAATTGAGTAGGATACCTGCCCGTTGGAATGGTGGAAAATCCACAAAAATCAATTTCGGACAGTGGCTAAAATGGCCAGAGCTGTTCTGTCCCTAGCGGCAACAAGTGCATCAGCATAGAGGGTGTTTTCCTCCGCAAGGAGGACACTAAGATGGGACCGCCGCAACCTTTCGGCAAGATATGTTGAAGCATAGGTATGCCTCAAGGAATTTAACAGAAAATGAGGTTTTCTTGAGACAAATACTAGTGATGAAATTAAGTAGTATTAGAAGTAAGAGGGTAAAGGTTTCACGTGCACGGGGTTTTATCCGAGACTCCACCCCTTAGTTTGTACTGGGTGTTACTGAATAAATTGTTTGATTTGGTTGGTGGCTGCTTAGTCAATTTATGTGCTTCTACGCGGTAACAATAATTGGCAAGACACGAATCGTCGACCACAGAATGCCAACCGTAAGTTGCACTATGAGGATCCACGGATCTCACTCATATCAGGATCATGGATCCCACCGAAGGCCTTGGATATGGATCTTGGATCGTCGAGAATCCAGATCCAGGATCCATGGACGGAGGCACTGATTTCCCTTTCCTTTGCTTTGACTGTGTCTGCTTCCTTTTTGTTTGATTAAATACGAAGAACATGCACGAATCTAAATAGACTAGGTTTTCTCTCTCTGTCCATGGAACTAAGACAAAAGGGTGGTCGTCGTAAGCACCGGACGGTAGGTATGGATGCGGTGTCCTTCCAAATTGCGTAAGATGTACTGGCAACTGAAAAACCTGTACGATGTCTGCATATTCCCTCAGAATGTCGCTCTTGATAGGAACTTCCTCATTATTGAGATTTTCATTCTTAGATACTCAAGACACATTGTAACTGTATGCCTTGAATTTTTTTCGCCGTATCTGGTCGCAGCAAAAACTTGTCTCCAACTATTATGCTCGGTGTGTTTAAATGTATTACATTCCAGCTTCTCATATTGCACTTGGTTTCAAATCATCAATAGCAAAAAGAAACCAATCGTTAATAGTACTCTCCACAGTATCCCGACACTTTCTTTATCTCCTTGGGCGCCATTGATGCACTTAGAAAAAGTTCCTGATCCACAAGGGCTCAAGCGCTAAACGACTCGTGCGCAAATATTGCGTAAATAAATTTCTAAATCGTCCACGTAAAATGATCGACGTTGCCGATGCATTCGTTGCCTGGACCAAAGAGCTTGTGCTCTTGTGCATCTCGACATGATCCGTGACACTCCGATACCATAGTGTAGCGCTTATTTCCATTGGACCGTATTGTACCCGGGTGATGAGGGTAGAAGGTATTTAATTCTTCGGCGGACATACCCAAACTCGATAGTCTGTGAGCATATCATCGTAATTCCATAATTAATCTGGTGATATAGTCGTCCAGCTCTTCTAACCGTTTCCACATTATCCCCACTAAATGGGCGTAAAGCGAGGGTGGTATCTCTGAAATAAACCGTCCAAAATTGATGCTTCCAACTGGTTGCGCCGCGATAATTATGGTCTTGAAAACAGAATTTTGCTGGAAATACATGAAGCCATTTTGTCCATTACGTCTTTTCAATGGTGAAACCCCATTGGATGAAATGGGTAGGTACATTTTCAAGTTACATTTCAGCTTTAACATTTTAGAGCAACCGCACCAGTTGTGGTAAGCAGTGTTGTATATTATATTTACTACAGAGAAATTGATTTTCAGTACCGCACCGGTAGTAGCAATTTTCGTAGTAAATTTACCACCGAGTAAAATTTATCATTCAAGGTAGCAAGTTTGCTACTGCCCATTCGTACTACCAAATCCTGCCATTTCAAGCACATTACACCTTCTCCCAATGTCTTCCCAGAAATTACCCTCCGAACTTCAACAATCTTCTTACGTGCGTGCTGCCTTCTCATCTATGCCTTTGGACTCTGACTTTGCCTCTATTCCCGCTAATCCTGCGTCACCTGGTGGCCCGACAACTTTGCTTCCTAGGGTGTGCGTCAATAAATATGGTCTCAGTTGCCACGTGTACAAGTGCTCGTTCGTAGAACGTGTAAAAGATATTTTAACAAAACTCAAGATAAAGGGTGTGTTCATTGGAATGCGTGGAGGAGATCCATACACATGCGACGTCGAGCACTTCTCGCCCAGCACCCCTGGGTGGCCTCCATTTATGCGTATAAACCCGATCTTACACTGGACATATGATGATGTATGGAGTTTCTTACGTGAGTGTCAATTAGAGTACTGTTCGCTTTATGATCACGGCTATACATCGCTAGGAAACATTTTTGATACTGTGCAGAATCCAGAGCTATGGAGGAAGGAGGAGGACGGCAAAGATGGATAATATTTGCCTGCGTATAAGCTCAAGGATGGAAATTCTGAGCGCTGTGTTCAGAAGAAGAAGGCACGCACGACATCCAAGTCAGAGTAGGTGGATTTTGTAGTTTACGTAATAAGGGAGTGAATAGAGGATGAGGACGCTGCCACGCCGCTTTTTTGCTAGTCTTAAAGATTTGTCTCCAGTGCAGTAGGGGCCACAAACTTCGAGTAAATTTACGATTGGCAGGTTAATCCCTGCTGAATTTGCTATATTTTTATTCGCACGGGTGGAGATGCTCCTAGTATGCTTATATTTGATTTAGGCAACCGTATATAATACACTTTTCGTTTTACTATTTTAGCTACTTATCTACCTGAACAACTCCACGTGGCACACGTCGCGCAGAAGAGCTTTTGTCTTCCCAGATCCTACCTGGTCAAAACCTTCAGACCAGGCAGTATAAGAGCTCTGCGCATCTAACACAAGTGCGTTTTTGTGCTTGATATATTTTTTTACAAATATAAACCTCGAACAGCCCGTCAATTGTTCGTGTTCTTCTGTGGAGACTTCATATGCTGAACAATCCAAATGTTCACGGATGGTAACAGCACGCTCTCCTTGGATTAATCCATTGTTGTGTACAAACATAGAAGCTAAGCACCATCCAGCGCCATCTTTTCCTAAATATAGTTGGGTAGACTAAAGCTCTTACTAAGGAACAGAAAGGTAGTTGCGTCATATTTCACTGATTTAATCCACAGATCTTTGTCCGCTGGCAATGCGGAGGATTAAACTCTGGTCTGTAACATCATCTGCTGCTTCTTCCACGAATACGAGGTACAGGTTCTTCATTACGACAGGATAGACCTCTTCTCCATTGTTGGCCATCTGATATCCGTATTGAACTTTTTATAATCATCCCGAGTGTGGGTCATCGTATCTGAGACCCAGTCGTCTTCCAAGTCAGTGATCTTCGTTCGACGTTTTGGTCCCCAATCTAGATCCGATGCATGGATTATAATCCGAATCAACGGATCCAAGAGTACAGCTAGCTATGAAGTATAGGTCCTAATTTTGCATCAGTCGGTTGCACGTGTCCAAATCAGCCCAATCTAGCTTTAAAATATCTTCTTGTTCCTGCAGCAATAATATAGATACCGTTTCCACCAAAAGGTTAGTAGTTCTCTTAATCATCAGGCCATCCCTTCCCTTCTCTTCCGTAAGTACTTCGGACTAGTTCCTTGCTTCATGTTGGTCCCACCGTAGAAACTAATGCAGTGGTCATCGTCATAATTGTCATCGTTGCTGTCGTCCATCTAAAAATCATTGGTATCTACCAGAGTATCTTCGTCACGAGTCCTGGTACAATGAAGACAGACTGAATAATAGGTGCTGGAAGTTGTTATTGTCGATAGTAGCACTTGTAGACAAAAACTTGAGTCGTAAGTGTTCGAAATAAATCCAATATAACGAAAACTCAATAAAATCGAGATCTCAACAGTCAATCACACGTTAACTGCGAACAAGGTATCAGTAGACACTTCTTACTGTAAAGAAGAAAATATCCAACCAGGGACTAAATCAACGGAATATATATTGAAAAGTGTTTAGCTATCCTAACATGAAATATGTACCAGATGTTGAAGTAATGGTAAACTTCAATCTAGTGTGTGGTATACATTTCTTATGCGTAACAAAAATGTGGGTACTCAGAACCGAATACTAATACACTAATTATGCTACTAATAAGAACGAAATAAAAATTGGTACCTAAAAATAGTCCTACTCAGTTTTAATAAGGCAATTGATATCCGTATCCCCCCCAAATTACTACCCGTATCCCCCCCTCAATTATAGGCCTAACCCCCTCAATTATAGGCCTATCCCCCTCAATTATAGGCGTATCCCCCCAAAACTGGAATCGCGTACATTTCATATCTCCATTACGTCCAATAATGTCGTTCGTGCGAACTCAGTCCCCAGCAATCCAAACAATATACTAACACATACATGAAACCGAATGTGATGTGAATGAATAGGGTTACCAGAATAACCACATGGGATCTCCCCGTCTTAAAATTCAAGCATGCGTATTTCAAGCGGGCGGTGCAACAATCGTGCGATCTTCAAGCGGTTAACGCTACTCACCGCAGGAGGCGGCTTCTGTAGTAGCCACCGAACTTCGGCGTTACCGTACAGCGCCAGCGTGACGCACGCTGTCTTGAAAACTGGTTCATTTTTATGTATAGGTAGGTAATATGTACATGTACTCGTACTAAAAGGGGGCGGTGACGAGGTCGCTTTTTAGTAGTGCGGGTCGTGCCTTCTTCTAAAGTGCTGTTTCCGCCGGACACGAAGAACTCTAGTCTATCAGCTTTGTGCACTGGACCTGGTCATCATAGCGTGGTGCTGCGCACCGTTGAAGTAACCCAGCCACACCTGCGCACCGGCTTGATCCAACCTCGATAGAGAGGATCTGTGTCCCTGGCTCCTGGTGTATCGCATAGCGCCTGGATTCTGCGCGGTAGTTGTTTTTCCAGAGACTTGTCAGACGCACAAAGGAGCAAACACAACCGAGTCGTTGTGCTGGATAAAACGCGCAAGCTTGTAGGATTTGCCCCAGGACCGTATTGCTCATTGCAATCTGCTGTAACAGACTTTCAAGGAAGGCCGAGCTTTTTAACCGAGTAGGTGACTGGGGGACTGATGTATATTGCCGAAGTGTTTCAGTTGCGTGGAGAAGTGTGAGCCCTAATGATCTCCAATTATCTCGTGAACAGGTTCGCTCGGAAGTGCAGCAGCAGGCACTGCAGGAGTTGACGCAGAGTCTACAGGAAAAGTGCTTTGAAAAGTGCATTACTCTCCCCAGTGGCAAGCTAGAAGGCAAGCAGCAGAATTGTCTGGCGCTTTGTATCAACAGATACATCGACACGATGAAGGTTGTTTCGGAAGTTATGACACAGCGTGGTCCTCATGTACGGGGAGTACATTTCTCTATCGTTTAAGCAGACTGACTAACGCAATGTTTTCCTTTAATGAAGGGTTAAAATAGGGCTTATTACTTAGTGTTGACGGAGTCAGTACAGTAGAAGTTGGCGCGAATCCTCATCTTAATCCAAACAGTTTTTATGCCTTACGTCACGAAGTTAGTCCTATGCGAGGAAAAGTGTTACAAAGTTCAGCTTACCGCGCAGTATTAGTAGAGACAATACATCAAGACAAGAAGTTTGTGTGTACGGGTAAATTGCTTCGTCTTGGAGATCGTTGTCCATATTAAATAGCGAGACTACAACCGACAAAATAAAGGCGAACTTGACCCGAGATCAACCGACTACTAGCAGTACCAGCAAGCACGCACGATTTCATCATCCTAAGCATATCGTTCTAACAGTAAACGCAAGCATCTGAGCTAGCAGGAACGAACTTAAGAAAAAAGCCTTCGTCTGCTTAGTTCTTGGCGTCCGCCTGGCGGAACGGCTCGGTCAATGCCATGTCACCCTCGCCGTGGTGGCGGATATAGCGAGCGAAAGCAAAATTTTCCGATTCACCAGTAAAGATGCCGTTCGCATTCACGCGTCCAATGTTGATCTGCACCGCGGCGTTATCCTTGGCCGCACGGATGCGGTTCGTCCATGAGCTAGAATGCCATAAAGACAAGACCAAACCCAGCAATTAGCAAACTATTATCTACCGTTTTGTATTGAAATTCTTAAGCACTATTTGCTCGGGATATAGATATCGAATTGCCGGCCTCGTTCTGCATGGTAACTTGTCTCGGGGTCAGTTGAATTTTTTCTCCTAGAGAGTAAAATGTAGAGACAGCTGAGCTCCGAAAACCAATGGCCCTGCCCGGTCGTCGATACAAACGTCAAATATATCAAGCCCTCGCGAATCGAATATCTAGAAAATTGGAAGTATTGCAATTTTGGGGGGGTACGCCTATAATTGAGGGGTATAGGCCTATAATTGAGGGGGGATACGGGTAGTAATTTGAGGGGGATAAGGGTAATTTGGGGGGATACGGATATCAATTGCCTTTAATAAAAGACCAAAAATAGACAGACTATTTAAACAAAACGCATCTTCAAAATGCAGAACTAACGGCAGCAAAATCCCTAATCATACTACCGCATTTTTTGTTTTCTGGTTTGTCTTATCTCTTCTATGTAGCCTAACGGCTACTCTCTAAACTGACCGAGCCATTTGTCTAAACAGACCACGTGGGGGTGGTACGGTCCATAAAAGAGTCAGCGAGTTTCCAATAAATGTGTAGCATATCCACAGATCCAAAAGTTTTGGTCAAAGTTCCAAAATCGAAATTTTGGAGGTCTCAGGTTCTCAATCACACATGCTCGTTATCTCCAAGTGATAGAACGATGGACAACATAGTATGGTTCCCAGATATCCCGATGCCGGAAGGTCCTTGGCAAGACAGCAAAACTTCTTACGATGAATTGCACAGATGGGCAATGAATTGCGGCTTCAGTTTGAGAAATCGACGAACAATAAAGGACGATGTTACAAAAACTGCTGAATTTCACGCCTTGTTCCTTTGCGAAAGAAGTACGTGTTCTCAACAAGACTCCAACAAGACAGTACTTCGTGTCAGGCCAGATCGTACAGTCAATTGTACATTCGCAATTGAGCTCACTCGCGGGTGCATTCATGGGCAGCACACAGGACCATTGACGATAACAAGCAACAGCGTATTCAAGCACTGTGAACATTACAAAAATGTAGATTACCAGAATCTCGTGTACTACGCCAAGGCACGCCGCTTCACTCGCATCCCGCAAGTAGAAGCCGAGATATTAAGACTTTCAAACGCTGGCGTAGCCGGTGCGTACACGCACGGTGCGGCTAGCGCACAGAGGAAGACTTTACTTAAGCGGCAATACGCCGCTACTTAGCCGATACGCCCTTATATAAGGACTTAGCAAGAGATCGCTCTCTTACTCGGGGCCAAGATTCCCTGAGTTTACTTTGTTAGTAAACACTAACGCCTTGTTACAAGACTTACCTTAGAAAGGGAAAATCTAAGGGAGGTACTTCCTTTGGATTAAACACTCACTGCGCGCGCGACCGGTCTGGGTCGTGCGCCTAGCAGTATTAGAGTATTTTGTAAAGTGATTTATATTTAATATGTAATTAGCCTAAATTAATTAAACTAATGTAAAATATATGTAATACTAAGTAGAACTTACTCAATTCGTACCTAGCTAAAATGTAGTGTACACCACCTGTGTACTAACACGTGGCTGGCTGCCACGCCACCACCAAGGGCTCCTGCCCTGATTGGTTAAAACAAACAATAGGTTCAAACCTTTCGGACCGGTCAGTACTTGACCTCAACCGTTGTGTACTTACGTACACCAACGTAACCTAATGTAACCCTGTTACATCCTCCCCCATCAAGACTATTGCTACGCAATAATCAATTATAGTTGGATAACTCCAACTGCCTGAAGACTGGCATCAAACGAACACCTTTAGTGGTGGTGAGGATTCTCCTCGAGAAGAGGATGTTGACTATTCTCATTCCGATAACTCGGAGGAGGATGCCCTTGGGGATATCTCCCCAAAGGCTGACCGCTCCGACAACGCCGAACGACGATGTAGGCAGCCTAATCCTTTCCCCACACGTGGGGAAAATACGCTAACTAGTGGGCCACCCCTACCAATATCGGATGATACATCCGGATCGCCGAAGGAGATCACCACCGTGAGTTGGATGCGGCTCAGGAAGCTCAACTTGCCGCACAGGCACAAAAGGATGCGTTACGCGCCCCCAAACGCCCGCCACGGGCGGCATATAATTTTGAGGGTCCTCGTGACCCCCAAAAGTGGGATAGGACTGTGGTAAAGAATGGTTTAGCATTCCATATCCCTGTCTCTGCGGCTGAACAGCCGTATCAATACGGACGCCGGGAGAAACTCCGGGAAAAACTGCTCGCGCGGAAGCAGTTCACTGGCGTCTCATACCGAGAGCGCCTCGGTAGACAGGCACAGGGTGACCCTGTTGAGAACCTCCGCGAGGTTCCTATCTTTCTCCTTCCAGGAGAGAATGCCGAAGAGGCAGAACAAAAATTCCGCGCTTGGGCGGAAGGGGAGAGACGCCTCCCTAGCTTTACTTAGCTGCACAACAGCTATTCCCACCGTGACGTTCGGGTGGAGAGGGAGTTGCGCTTGGCGTTTTCCAGAGCCAAAGCGATGGGGCTATTACGTGCTCCATATCGCACGCGCTACGCCAGCGCCCCTGTCTCCACCACGGTGCCAGAGGACAGTGTGAGCACCACATTTGCCTCCGGCGAACTCCCAAATACTGGGAGTGAAGGGACTTCTCCCGCCCCTTTGGTCGCCGACTCGCACCGGAATTCTCCCGCTCGAAAGCATCAACGACGTCACGGCAATCCTGCCGCAGGGGAGTCTCGGACTCCCACGAAGTATGTGAATGTGGAAAACCCTTCCACTTCACCAGATATTGGGTTTGACCCTGATGATGGCGTCGCGCCATCAGACGCTCCACATGGTAATAATGTGGAATACCCTCCGTATCGAGAACTGGAGGAGGAGGTCGCGCAATTGCGACGCGAGTTTCGCGAGCGCTGTGATCGACACAGCCATCGCATCCAGGACGTCCAGGAGGGACTCCGCGATGAAGGGGGTGCGATTGACCGCATCGAGAAGCGGCTTGACTCTCTCGAGTCGACCGTTACAGAGCTTCGTGGTCGCATTTTGACCCTGTCGGACTTACTCCGCCCTGCCGCGTCTTACGGCTATTACGGCTACCCGCCTTTCCAACCCCCTCCAAGAGGGGACCTGCCTCCAGGTTCTGGTTTGGCTTAAGCATACCTACATAGAAGGTTGGATGCGTACACATCGCCTTCGGAATACCCGAGTGTCGTGAAGGAACTTAAATTTTCGAGACTTCCACTCAAAAACAACACAAGGAGGCGATAGAATACACCCCTCTCGCTTATACTACCCAGGTTCTTGGTACTCACGTCCGAACCTTAATACAAAGTCACTGCAAATGGGAACTTCCTGGTAACACTTCAGGCTGCCCCTTTAACTTAGAGTACCGCAAATGACCTTTATTACGCCTTAGAACGCTTTCACTTAAAGGGTTCCTCGGGATGCACTTAGACTTAGTTTTTGTATAGGTCAAAAAGGTTGGTTGGTTTAAAAACGACTAGTTGATAAGGGGGAAAATTCGATTATATTATAAACATTGGGAAGATCTCTATCTACCTCCAATATCTGTTCACCTTGTTACTTCTTGGTTACTTCTGAACTGGCTTCAATACCGAAAATTCACTTTATGGCCGACCAAAGCACCGTATACTCTTTGAATATACCTTCCGTATACACTTCGCTAGAAATTTCAAACGCTTCACCACAACCGACCCTTGTGCAGCTTCAGCGTAAGCGAGCAAAAGCCAACAATCCATGGATATCTCAATTCACGACCAACATTTTACTACTCCCACTTCAAATATTGGCGTGCTTCACTGTCCGTCATCGTGGATGTAACACAAGGAACATTATACTTCATGCACACTTCCATCATCCGATCCCAATCCATATCTTGTTCGAACACATATCGGCTGCCACAATAAATAATTAATCCCGCGATCTGCTGAGCGACACCAACGACCTCGAAGGGTTTCCTTTCATGAACCCTACAGTATGTGAACGCACCATCGTCACAATAGTAATTTCCGCTTCTCGCCCTTGACTGGAATCGGTAGTAGCTACTTCGATATCCAAATGATCTTCATACACCCCATTCAAATATCGCAACTCCCTATTCATGGCCGACACTTGATCTTGATATGGTGAGATTATCAACATTGACTTTCGTACAACTGCATTCGACCTTCGTGCCTCATCCCGCAAAACCGACCATACTTCATCCAATATATGCACCACTATTGCCAATTCAATGACGTTTCTGTGCTTATACTCGGTGCGCTCGCGTTCTTCAACCCATTCCTGGGAACTAATCCACACCACACGCTGATTTTCCAACATTTCTTTCTTCCGAGAAGGGTAGCGGTTATTCGGCTTTGACCAGTCAAGCGTTTCCATATGTTTCAGGTGCATTGAGGCCAAATAATCTTGAGACGTAGCGGCTCGATCTCGGATAGTATATGGATAGAATGTTTGTAATAATCTTGTGATCATAGGGTGGCTTCTAAATTCCGCCGTCATAGTAATTCCAGGGAATACAGGTGACAGTTTCCTTGTTGCTCGGTAATGTTCCATGGAATGTATCATCCCCCACGTAATTTTGTGACGACGCGCGCCATTATGAAATCGATGTTTCATCTTTTCATTAATCGGAGAGTAGGCAAAGAGCTGGTACGGATCTCCCACTGAGATAATCACTTTTACCCATGGTCTAATAGCTTGCAGTAATGCCACTTCTGCGGTTTGTGCACCCTCATCATTTATAATCACGTCATATAACAAATTTGAGAGATCTGGTCGCCCCAATTGAGCTAAAGTAGCAACAATCACACGCGCCCCGTCCAATGTATCTTTTTCTTTTATCTTCAGTCTGGGGGCTATCTCTTTCCGATTCACACACCCTTCCAATGATTGGCGCTCTCGTCGTAGTATCTCAGAAATGAACCTTCGTCGAGATTTTTCAGCATCTGGCGCCATCATAGTACCCTTTATCTCTCCCAGCCGAACTATATGTCGATTATCTAACTGCCTTGAATCCATCAACCTTTTCAAATCTTCATCAATGGCTGCATTGGTTTCGGATACGATAGCAATCCGACATGACGGGAAAACTGCTAACAAGGACAGTACCACCGCTGTAATTGTGGTTGTCTTCCCGCATCCATACGGGCCACGAGCCAACACTATCCCTTTCGTCGCGATTGCTGCACGTATCACTTCCATTTGATCCTTATCCAAACTGTTTTGAAATGTCTTATATACTGGTGTTTGTTCTGCATCAGCCATTACGGATGGACTGCTTAGCGATTGCACAGATTCCCGTCAAGTCATCAGCTTCAGTATTTCTGGTGGTGACTCTCTAGTCAGCTTGTCTATCACTCCGAACCTTCGGATGTAGTTCATAATGTTGGCTTTAGGTATCCATCGTAACTCATGCATGCTCTCGTGAATACGTCCAGCCAAGGCGGTGGTTAGGATGACCAATCTGAATCCTACAGAACATACTATCCCCCAACCCAATATTTCTAGGTTTCTACCCCGTGGGAAACATAGTTTTCCATAATCCCACCGTTGTACACCTTCCATAATTGAATCTTCAGTGTCATGCATATCATTTCCGGCTACATGTAGGTACATTACCCCTCGCATCAAAGGCATGAAATGATTTATGCCATTATCACTGTTGTAGGCATTCCATCGTTTGGCCAAACATTGCCCAACACCATATGACAACACCTGAAGCTTGAAGGTTGAGTCAACATTATCCGTTGTCCAGTCGTATTGGTCAAGGTCGGTGGCCCAGAATGCATCTAGATGTGTCACTAGGCACATAGTAAGGAGATAATCACTTACTGATGTGAAATCATCCACATTCACCTCCCGGTACCTTGCATATAACCAATGTCTGCAACTTCCTTGATAGTGAAATTGTGGTATTGTCACATAATATGTTAGACTACACAGATCATCTCTGCAAGGTCCGTAACCACCACCCCAACATTCGCGTAGGAAAACCACCAGGGACGCTGAATCTCGTAATAGTAACGTAACAGCAAACAATACATTTCTTGAATCCTCCGGGGTGATAGACTTGATTTGTCGTCTCCTACCAAGCTCTTTGTGTAACTCCAACGATCGGTTCACATCAATGATGATCCCTGGGCTGACAGCTTTTCTCTCGACCTCTTGACACCAATTCCTTTCCATATTCGACATCTGCGTTATCACTTGCCTTGTTATTGAGCCTTGTCTGCATGCGCTACGCCATACCACTTCTCGGCTTTTCGCTGTGAGTAAACCTTCTTTAAAAGTATAGCTTCGGTACTCTTCCTTCCGCTGCACAACCGTCTTAAGCATTTCTGTGTTCGTATCCTCCAGTGGAGTAAGGCTATTCAGTACCTCTCCACACACTTCATCAGAATCCTGTACTGTGTGTGTAGTGGGACTTCTCTCTTCGGGATTGCAATCATCCGCCTCTTCTGGCTCACTGATATATCGTTCACATGATAAATCATTTTCTGCCGTCACTGGTACCTCTTCAGTATCTTCACACAGACTTGGACTTGAATCTTCTGTCAACTCTGTTAAATCAATGGCTGTAGGGTTGATTTGTCTTGACTCTTCATCGTCGGGGAAAGTGTTATCGACTTGGGCTGCAATTAATTCTGGTGTCACCATTTTATCCTTCACCGAACTTTGTCCTTCGCAGGTGTCACCGGAGTTTGTTTCGTATATTTCCTGTACTGTGCCTTCTCCGAGTTTCACAATCCCGCTTATATTGATATCTTCAGCCGACATTCTTTGTAGTTCATGTTTACTCACTCCCATATCTTCCACCACTTCCGATTCCTTTTCACTGCCTGAGGGTATCTGAATAGTGTTGCTTATAACTTCTTCACATATTTCTTCACAGACTGTGCTATGCCGGTGGGAAAGGGTAGATTTTCCGAGACGTTTAAGGTCTCCTTGGTGAGTACACTGACATCTGTTGTTTCCAATATATTGTCGACCCCCATTTCCTGTTCATTGAACATTTCACCGGCTTTCTCTAAAACCTCCTGTTCCAGCTGTGATCTTGGTTTTTTATTGGCATGCTCGATACTCGATATATTACTCTTTAATCGACGGAGTCTCTGCCTGATCCCAGCATACGATCTTGGTACATACTTAATGCCGCTCGCATTTAATATCTCTTGTAACTTTTCTGCAATCACCTTCACACTCGTTTCTCCACACTCGTTTGCTTTTTTCCAGTACGAGATCTTCTAGTGGGGTCCACCTCCTACCACCTTTTTTGCCTTCACTGTGGTTATCACCCCATCTGATATTATTCGGGGTTTTTCCTTGTTCTCTCGACGCAAGGATTTTATCTTATTTTTTATAGAGTGCTTGGTGCACATCTTCTCAGCTTGTGGGAATTGTATCGGGTATAGCTCAAATATGTGAGCTGCCGTGTTCTTCTGTTCACTTAGGCTGGTTAACCACTTCACCTCTTCTTCAGTCCATTCACTATCTCGCTTTCGCTTGGTTCCCAATCTCCTTAACATGATTTCCACACTAGCTTCAGTTCTCTTGGTCCATACGTTTGCTTGACATCGTTGCTGGTATACGTTAATTATCTCGGAGACTGATTTTGTCCGACCCTCACTCTCACCTTGTATACGTAACAACTCTTCCCTCTCACGGTTGGTCCAGTCAGCAGGGTAATATATAAGTGTGGGGTTTCGCTCAGCCGTAGGTTGCAGTGCAGGCCTATTATGGAACGTGGCCTCTGAGGTGTCATTCTCGTCCTCGTTGTATTCTACCTCACCGGCTGGTCCTCCGGACGCGTTCAGGGTCAATAAGGTTTGTATCATATCCGCGTTATTCATTTTTTGTCGTTCTGATGCAGTCACTTGATGTTCCTTCCAACGCTAACACCTCTGAAGCTGATGTATACTTGGGCTAGTCCAGCGCTGGTGAATTATAGCCAGAGTTCCTACTGTCCTTCTGATTGACCACTCCGTGATAGTGACTGTCGTGAATGCTTCCGCTGTAAGCGGGTCCTCGACACTTTGTTGAGTCAAACACTGTAATTTATTGACGGTACTCGCCCGTTAATCCGATCACGTTCGAGGGGGTTTCTGTCGTGCACAGCCATGTCGTGGACGACCACATATCCCGTGACTGCTTATAAACCATCCAATCATGTGCGAACATGTATATCCATATATTTGTATACCTGTCGTGGACGACCCCGTCGTGGACGACCCAGTATATCTCCATACATTTGTATACCTGTCGTGGACGACCCCGTCGTGGACGACCCAGTATATCTCCATACATTTGTATACCTGTCGTGGACGACCCCGTCGTGGACGACCCAATATATCTCCATACATTTGTATATCTGTCGTGGACGACCCCGTCGTGGACGACCCAGTGTATATCCATACATTTGTATACCTGTCGTGGACGACCCCGTCGCGACAACCCAGTGTAACGTGATTGGTCCATAAGCTCCACTTAAAAATCCCATTATAATTTCTTCCCAACTCCAATACATCGGAGTTTGCTTCCACAGGCGTTCTGCGCACTGTCCGCCTTCCACATGTGAACTCCAACTCCAGCGACTTGTTGTACATGGCTCCATCCAGTAAGTGCCCTATCAACGATATCCTTTAATCTTTTCTTCTTCCCTTGACATGTATCACCTTTGTTAGTGTAACCGGTGGTTCTCTCGCTTCGTTACACTTTTGGGGCGAGTTTAAAACTTTCGCTCCTACCCCTTCATACTGCGGCTCAGCTGTTACTGCGTAAGATCAGTCGTTGTTTCTCTTCTCTCTTCCTACATCTCGCCTCTCTCCGTAAAGGTTTTGCACCTGTTGAACCTCATTGGGTATCTCTTCGTACGGTGTTCGTCAATGCGCGGGCTTAATCATATCTTGTTGTGTTATATGTACAGGTTTTGCACCTTTTGGACCGTGATAGGTATCTCTTCGTATCATCTTGTTGTTGCCATACATGTTTTTCACCCTTAGGACCTCGTAAGGTATCTCTTCGTATGGTCTTGCACTGATTTGTCGTTACTTTGCCTTGCTTTGTGTTAGATGTACAGGTTTTGCACCTTTTGGACCATGATAGGTATCTCTTCGTATCATCTAGTTGCTGCCGTACGGGGTTTTCACCCTTAGGACCTCGCGAGGTATCTCTTCGTACAATCTTGCGCTGATTTGCTGTTGTTGTTTCTTGCAGTATGTGTGAGGTACAGGTTTTGCACCTCTTGGACCTTGACAGGCATCTCTTCGCACGTTCATCACATCACTCCATGAAATTATTGAGCCTGTATAGACTCACTATCCACATCATTTTCATTTGTTAGCTTATGGCTGCATTCAGAATAGCTAATCATGCAATATATCCACATATTCCAACATATTCCATTTATGTTCAAACATGCGTCGTTCTTTTATTCTCTGTTTGTGTTTGTATCTTCTGATTTTCCCCTAATGCAACCAACTCGGGTCCGCATTCTACTCACCACAACGAACATGGGTCCGTGATAGGAATGTGCTACATCTTTTGGGGTTTCACTCTCTTATTCTTCCTGTTTTCTTGTTACTTTCTTTGTCGTCGATCACCTTCGATCTCCCCTCGGTTGAGGCTCTACATCTCTCCTTCAATGATGTCCTCCTCTGCCGTCTGGGCTACATGATGTCGATTCTCCCAAGCCCGTTGTGCATCAAACTCGTACAAGAGTATGGTACAAGACAGGTTATCTTCAGGCTCCCACGTCATTTCGTCGGCATCCTTCCATTTTACTAGGTATTCCTTCATCCGGCGTCCATTTCTTGTCCGCTGTTTCACTCGACAATCCACGATACACTCTACCTCCAATTCCTCGTCTTTACCCGGCTCGTACCAGGAATCTTCTGGAAGTAACGCTTCGTCTAACTCCAACGCATCTTTAACATGGATCTTTTCACGGGGCCTTCTCATCTTGTTGATGTAAGGCTTCAGCCTGGCAATATGTACTAGCGGAAATACTCGACTCTCAGTGATCGGTATCACGAGCCGATACACCGCGTCGTCCACCCGTTCGTCCACCACATATGGGCCATGCCATAAGTGGGCCAACTTTATTACCAACCCTGGCTTGACCAAATCGTGGTACAGCCAGACTAACTCTCCAGGACGGTACGCGGTTTTTGTAGTCGACCACAGCTTTGAATTAATCTTCTCATTATGCCGTTGGGCTCGTTCCTTGCTCACTTGCTCCCTGATGATGGCTGCTTGCGCTTGAGCTTCCATGTGCCTTTTTTTCACCGCTAATCTCCGATCCAGTGCATCTGTTTCCGTGGCAGAGTGATCCTTTGGCGGTACCATCGCTTCCATCGTGGTTCGGGGTTCCCATCCGTGTACCAAATAGAACGGAGTTTGTTGATGATGTAAATCCACTGAAGTATTCAAAGCAAACTCCAATGGTGCCACATATTCGTCCCAATCCTTCTGTCCTGGATCTGCTATATAACACTTTATTGCCTTGATCACTGTCTGCACAGATCTCTACTGCTTTCCATTAGCTTGTGGCCGATATGCCAATGTCGGTCTTTGTTTCTGCTTCAACATCCGATTAAATCTCTTGAATACTGAACTCATAAACCTTGGGTCTCGGTCATGTAGCAACATTTCTTGCGCTCCAAATCTTTTGTACACTCCTACCATGTATGCTTCTGCCACATCCTGGGCTGCAGTGGCGCCCATTGGGATGAGGATCACATATCCAGAAAATAGGCAAATAAAACACAGTAGCGCTTCATGGCCCAGAGTAGTCTGAGGTAGAGTTAGTGCAAAATCCATAGCCAAAATCTGAAAAGGTATTGATGCCACAATGTTGCCGCTAGTGCGCCCCTGGTATTTTGGTTTCCCTTTTGCCGTAGCACAATCTTCACACGCCGCAACATAGCTTTCCATATAGGCGTACATGCCTCTCCAATAATACTTGGGCCTCAAACGCGCATAGACTTTTCCAACCCCTTGATGCGCTCCACTGCCAATCTCAACATGGTAGGCATGTAAGATATCCTCCTGCAAGATACATGGCATAACCAGTCTCCACACTTGATCGTTGATTCTGCTTCGTGTGTAAGCGACATAATATAGGACATTTTTACTGTCCAATACATACATTATCGCATGGCGCGCCACCTTCTTCCATTCGCTGGCGGAGTTTATCTTATCATCTTCTCCTTTCAGATAGGCTATAACCTTTCCACACCAATCGTCGTCGTTTTGAGCCGATGCTATTCGTTCCAACCTAATGGCGGGCGATGCTTCATACGGGTCTAGGCCTACACCATTTTGCCCTTGATTAGGTTTGTCAGCACCACCGTCGGCAGACCGTACTTCATCTTCTGAGGTCGACCATTGTTCCCCGGTTTTACTTCCTTGATGTTGACGGCGTCCTTTCTTCGACTCACTCATACTCCGAGTAATTACAAATACTTGAGGTGATAAGTGTGCACCATCTTTCCAAACAGTAACTTCATTGGTACTTCTGGATTCTTCGTTATTGGTATCACCCACATACTCGTCAGACGGTCTAATCATCCCTTCAGAGATGTTTTCATTCTTATCCGGTTCCGGCGGTTCATCTACGTTCGCGTACAACAACTCTGGTAGTCGATTTAACATTTTAAGGTCCGTCAGTTGTTGTTCGCTTGTATTTGACCCTGCTCGTTGCTCCTTCATTGCACACTGAGTAAGAAAATCTGCCGCTTGGTTATACTTGCGTGCCACATGCACTAGACTAATTGCTTCAGAATTCTCCACCAGCGAGTGCACTCTATTCAGCCAAACCAACAACGAGGCATGGTTACAGCGCAAATCTCCATTAACTTGTCCAATCACCAGTCTCGAGTCCCCACACACTATTGCCTTGTTTACATGGTGGTCTTGCGCAAGTTGTAATACACCGATCAATCCATGATACTCGCTATCATTTACAGTGAGGTTATCTTGAATTCCATATTCCGCCGCTATCACCTCCCAGGTGGGTAACTCATACTATCATGCCAAACGTTCCCTTAGGATTATTTTTCATCCGTACTGCACCATCAAACGACAAGACATATCCAGAACTTTGGCGACGCAATCCTGGAATGGGTCTAATAATCGGCGTGTCATTCAGTGTCTTTATTGGAGCAATGTCTTCCAATACTTCATTCATCTTTTACACCGGTACTATCGATGCGGCCAACAGTGCCGGCAGGCCGACACCTTCGTGATTCATCCGAATAATCTCTAACGACCATGGAGATAACATCACTGCCCATTGAACTCCTCTTCCAGTCAGACTTTTTGAAGTGAATAGCCATCGCATCGTGGAATACCTGGCGTATACTATTATGTGTTGTCCAAAAAGAATATGCCTAGCGTCATGCAGTGTCTTCAACAACGCTAGCACCTCCTGTTCGGCTCCTGTGTATCGCGTCTCCGCATCCTTGAACACCTTACTGACATATCGCACTGGATGTAGAACCCCATCATGCTCTTGACACACCGTAGCTCCGAATGCCCACTTATTAGTGTATACGAACACACATAATGGCTTTGCACGCTCAATATGTCGAAGCAACGGTGCATGCACCAGCCGCGCCTTCAATAACTCAAAAGATTTTTCAGCGTGTTCCAATTGCGTACCATCTCTTAACTGCAGGTCCGTCAATTCATACAATGAAGCCGCTAACGTCGCGAAATTGTCGATGAATCGTAGGTAATATATCAGGCTGCCAGCGAATCGTTGAACTCCCTTTAAAGTCTGAGGGAATGCCATCTTGACAATTGATTCTAGGTTACGCGGGGCTGCCCCAATTCCTTTGACTTGCTCTCCCGTACCATCCCTGCCTCTTCTTTCTGTGGTGAAGAAATACGATGACTCAAAAATTCCACAGTGTGTTTCCCAAATGCACTCTTGGGTAAACTTATAGTGATTCTCCAGTACTTGAACGACTCCAGAAGGTTTTCCAGCATCAGACACAGAGTATTCCAACTGTTCGCACCGAACGTAATGTCATCAATGTAGGAGCGCCTCCCAATAATAGGCTGCTCTTCACTTTCCACCACTTGGCCACTGTGAAACACATCTTGTGATAAGGGTACGTCTGTCACTAGAACATATGTGGCGTCATCATCAATATCCATGGTGGTATCATCGTTCGCGATCTTACACATCATCCCCATATGCTGCGAACGTCGGACCATTGTCCACAAAGCATTATCAACTATGCGTTGATATATCTGCGGTGCATTCTTTAGCCCTTGCGGCATCCGTAGCCATTAGAAATGTCCCAGTGTACAAATGAACGCGGTAATTAACCGAGCTCTTTTTGTCATTGGTATAGCCCAGTACCCACTCGAGTTATCCATCGAGCATAGCCACTTAACTCCTTCAAAATTGTCTAACAGATCGTCTATCAAAGGCATGGCATACACCATCAATCTCGTCTTTTGGTTCACAGCTCGATAATCAATGCACAATCGTATGTATGTTTTGTTCTTTTTTAACACGATCACGATTGGCGAGGCCCAAGCTGACTCCGAGTACTTGATTAATCCGGCTTGTAGTAGACCTCGTATTAATTCATACAGCTTTGGGAGGAGATGCGCTGGTACCTTGCGCGCTTTCTGTGCTATAGGTGGATTGCCTCCAACATCCACATCACAAACCACACCTTTGGCTGGTGGCGGTAGTGCATTACCGGAGCTTATGAACCCATCAGAATACTTATATAATAATGCCCTGAATTGATCTTCTTGCTCCTTGGTAGCGAATCCGGGCTCACCTATATCTGCGTTAGCCATATCAGGTGGCGTCACTGGTCCCTGTTCCACTTCTGGTATTAATGCCAACTGTTCTTCCATAGCTTCGGCCGACATCTCCACCCCTTCATGCAAATAGACCTCCCTCTCCAATTTGGCCTGATCTACTTTCAGCGGGTCTATTGCATCCATCACATATACAGCCGGAGGTCTATCTCCGACCATCCGTACTGCATTTACACTGGTCCAATTAATGTCCATACCTGCACTTCCCATAACTTGTCCATGAACTTGCACATATTCCTGGGAATTTCGCTCTTCCTGAGTCATCAACGGTAATGGACTTTCATCGGGAATCTGGAAACATTGATCCTTCATGTTCAGAATTACTCCCGCTTTCACCAGGAAATCCGTTCCAAGTATCGCTAAAGCTTGGGAATCAATGCTAGCCACCCACATCTCACAATAAAAAATCACCGATGGGCCTATCCGCACCTTGACCGTAGCCAAACCAATTGCGCCAATGGTACTTTCTGTTACACCACAAAAGCTAGTCGGGGGATCAAACATCCGGACTGCTATGTGTAACATTTTCGCTACATTGGCATGTAATACTGAAATGTTCGCACCAGAACCCAGCATTAGCGGCAGTTCCAAATCATCAATTGCCCCTTTAATGTATCCTTGTGTTGCTGGCTGCATTATCTCAGTAACTTGTTGCCATCCTTCTCGTTAGCCTTCTCTTTTGTCCACCAACGTGACGTAGGCTGAGACATTCTTTGTTTCTGCAGTCGCTGATGTATCTTCTTTCTTTTGTTCTTTTTCTTCAAATGTAACTCGTGTTTCTTCTTTTTCTTGTGAATTCTTCGTTTATGGATCCTCGTCCATCGTGAGTAATCCTTCCATGCAACATGTATCATTTTTCTTGTTTTCTTTTACCGTGAAGGGTGAGCGCGGTGTTGCCTTCATATTGTTTAACAATGCCCCCCTTTTCTCTCGACAGTGGTCGCAACGCACTGTGGGGTTAGGCGTTTACCTGGGCGGCCACATCATCTTTAGTTATTTCTACAGCCTTCAACTTGCTCCGCATCTCGGCCATCTCCTCAATGAACCTGCGACAATACTTCACATCATGGCCAACTGCTTTGCAACGCTCACACGTCTGTAATTTCCAACACTTGTCATTCTCGTGCCCTCGTCGATTGCAGTGCTCGCAGATTACGCCCCCGTCATTATTATTATGGGTACTCGCTCGCGCATTTTTGTCATCATAATTGGCGCGTGACCTCTGCGTAGCATGCACTTCTCCGCCCATCATGTGCACACTAGGTTGCGCATCTTCATACACCACTTCAGCACTCTTACGAGCAGTCATCTTCTTTCCGGGCCTGGTCAGACGTGCCTCATGTTTCGTCAGAACCCTTTCCAACTCCTCAATACTGTTGAAAGTCATATGCTGATATTGCATTTGTATGACACGATCATGAATCGTGTCAAAGAATTGTTGGATATGCTCTTCCAACAATGAGGCATTGTAGACGTTCCGAAAATCCATTCCCGCTCGTAACGCCGCGGCATTCAGCCGGTATAGATATGTGATAGCCGGCTCAACTTGTTTCTGGGTCAGTTTTTTTTAGTACATGACCCGCGGCGATACCTTATCTACACAAAACTCCCGTTGGAATAAATCGATCACCGCACTCCAATCATACTTCACGGCATCCGCCAACTGTTCATACCACCAAGACTCCGTGTTCGTCAAGCTATCCACAAACATTCCTAGCCGTTGGTCGTCATCTCAACGTGAAATGTTGGCCACATGGAGAAATCGTGGCACCCATGCTCTTGCGCTTCCCGCGTCCTGTCTATTGCCATCAAATGCCTTTATCTCGGTATTTTGTATGATAGCCGTGACAGGCTAACCCGATGATGACCACGCATTGTGTCTTCCACTGGACACGTTGTATCGCGAGGATCGTTGTGAATTGGGACCCGCCCTTTGTGGCATTGCAGATTGCTGATATGTGGCACTAGTCGCCCCTATTGTAGTGTCCGGCGTACGACTAGCAGACAGGGATGCAGTAATCTTCGTCAACTTTTCCAAACTTAAGTATCCATCTTGCATCAGTTGGACTAAATTGGCCACCACTGGGTCCTGTTTTTTCTGTGTTGGTTTTGTTTTCGGCGGCGTCATGATCTCCTCATCCTCCGATGAAAATTCCAACTTCTTCCTTACTGGAGGATCATCTGAATCTCTCCACTCCACAGTGTCCTCCATCTCGTCATCCTTACACAGCTCTTGCATACCCGGTGGTTTGGGTTCCTTCATCGGCGTATGAGTGGTGTCTGCCACAATATAGTAGTGTGGACTGACATCTGTAGCTTCCTTCCGGTAAGACATCAGGGATGTTTCCCACTCGTTTTCCGCTAATAATAACGACACCATCAAGCCGATATCTTTAGCGGTACGCTCCAGATTAAAGTCACATGCGTTGTCAAACTCTTCTCGTCGCACGAAATCATAACCACAGTTTCGAAACAACGTTTCAATGGCTTCAATCGACTCTTTTAGTCCCCCAAAGGAAGTGAGATCCTCCTTTACTCTAAAATCAGGGGCAGCGCTCGCTACCTTACGAATCTCATATAGAGAAAACCAACTATGTGAGTCTCCAGGTAACTTCAGAACATGCCGTTGATACCGTGACATTCGTGCGCAGGCCTCAGAGCAAGTGTATGTTCTCTCAGCGTCCTCCCGAGAGCGCTGTAGCTTAAAAACCAGCTCTTTCTTTCCATCATTAGACACTACCGCCATTTTGTGATAAAATTTGTATTAAGACGACGTAAATTCCCGGGTAGCGGCACCAGTTGTCGTGAAGGAACTTAAATTTTCGAGACTTCCACTCAAAAACAACACAAGGAGGCGATAGAATACACCCCTCTTGCTTATACTACCCAGGTTCTTTGTACTCACGTCCGAACCTTAATACAAAGTCACTGCAAATGGGCACTTCCTGGTAACACTTCAGGCTGCCCCTTTAACTTAGAGTACCGAAAAAGACCTTTATTACGCCTTAGTACGCGTTCACTTAAAGGGTTCCTCGGGATGCACTTAGACTTAGTTTTTGTATAGGTCAAAAAGGTTGGTTGGTTTAAAAACGACTAGTCGCTAAGGGGGAAAATTCGATTATATTATAAGCATTGGGAAGATCTCTATCTACCTCCAAAATCTGTTCACCTTGTTACTTCTTGGTTACTTCTGAACTGGCTTCAATACCGAAAATCCACTTTATGGCTGACCAAAGCACCGTATACTCTTTGAATATACCTTCCGTATACACTTCGCTAGAAATTTCAAACACTTCACCACACGAGGTGTACGCCAAGCCCTTTCGGGCTAGCACTTTGAAAGGCCCCACAAACCTGGGGCGCAGTTTGTTTCTTAACACATTATAAACTGCATGAGTAGGAAGGTTTTTAGCGTTTAATAAAATACTTTCTACTACTTTGTACGTCCTTTTGTTACGCCGACCCTTGTGGTCGGCCTGTTCCTTTTGCTTGTCTTGGCTTTCCTCCATGGCGTCGCAAACGTGTCGTAAGACTCTAAGGCGCGTCGATAAAAGCTTATCGATGTGCTTTCGCACATATACAGTTCTGACATCGGGAAATCCTACCCCCTCGAGCCCTGGTCCACACACGCGTGGCGTCAACGGAACCCTCGGATTCACCAATCCGTTCACGTAAAACGGGTTAAACCCCGTAGATGCATGTACCGAATTGTTGATAGCAAATTTAACCATCGGAAGCATCTCACTCCAACTCTTTGGAGAATCCGGACATAAACCCCGGAGAATATCCTCCACAACGCGATTAACGCGTTCCGTCTGACCGTCCGTCTGCGGATGATCCGCAGTGGACATGAGGAGATAGGTGCCTAGCACCTTAAATAGCGCCCCCCAAAACTGTCCCGTTAAACGGGGATCCCGATCCGATACAAGGGAATCGGGTAGACCATGCTGTCGAAAGACACGGTCTAGGAACACTTTCGCTGTTACTTGTCCATCATTGGACTCTGGCACCGCCGCCAGGTGAGCCATCTTGCTCCAACGGTCTACAAAGACCAATATGCCGGTGTTACCGGCCTTATCCTTCGGAATCCGAAGATAAATCCATACTGATGGATTTACAACACCCCGTAGGAACGGATAATCTCGCCAAAGGCGCAGCTGAACTTGCAGAGGGTTTGACCCTCTGACACGTCTCACAGGTGCGAATATACGCACCGACCCACTTATACATTTTGGGCCACCAATACAAACCGCTTAAAGGGCTGTAGGTCTTATCCCGACCTAAATGACCCCCTGTAGGGGCGTCATGTGCCTCAAAGAGGACTCTATAGATCGGTTCCTCATCATGGGGAACAACCACCCGCAGAGTGTCCTCCGCGCTCGTACTATAATATAGCAAACCGTCACAGTAACTTTAACGGTGTAAACGAGCTTTAGCTCGACTTGACAGGGTTGGCTCAGACGTGCCAAGTCCCTTTCCACCCAACGCGCTGATAAGCTCTGTACACTGTGGGTCTTTCTCATACGCCTGGCGTATGAGATCCACCACAGACGAGGTGATGAATGTCGCGTGAGAAAGCTTGTAATCGGGACGACGCGACAACGCGTCTGCAAGTACATTATGTGTACCAGGTTTGTACCTTACCTCAAAATTGTACTCCGCAAAGAAGGAGAGCCAACGGGCCATCCGTTGGGAGAGATGAGGCGACTTTGTCGCTGTCCGTAAGGACGCGTGGTCTGTATAAACCACAAAAGGCTTTGAGCCGAGTAGGTGAACCCTAAACTTGACAAGGGATTACTTCATAGCAAGTATCCCCTTATCATGAACGGGATAATTCCATTCTGCAGCTTTGAGTTGCCTTGACTCAAGCGCAATCACGCGTTCCCGTCCCTCGTCGTGTGCTTGTAACAAAGCCCATCCGATTGCGAAATCGGAGGCGTCGCAGACGAATCTAAAAGGTTTCC
This sequence comes from Peronosclerospora sorghi, assembly GCA_026184515.1. Taxonomy (NCBI): domain Eukaryota; phylum Oomycota; class Peronosporomycetes; order Peronosporales; family Peronosporaceae; genus Peronosclerospora; species Peronosclerospora sorghi. The sequence goes on from CM047584.1 coordinate 13,331,856, forward strand.
CAGAGGATGGGAGAGCAAGAAAGGGGGCTTTTAACAAGCTCCCCTTAACCGCTTCAAAAGCGTTTTGGTGTTTTGTTTCCCAACACCAATCAACATCCTTCTTAAGAAGGTCTGTAAATGGCTTCGCCATCTCAGCGTAGTTCTCGCTGTATTTGTGGAGATAATTGGCTAATCCAAGCTACTTCCCTAAATCTCTAAGATTTACAGGCGAAGGCCACTCCACAATGGTTTTCACCTTCGCGGGATCCGCCCGCACTCCATCCTTACCGATGAAGCATCCGAGGAAAGGAATTTCCTCAGCACCAAAGAAACATTTGGATGCGTTTTCATATAGCTTATGCTCCCGCATACATTCGAGAACCGCTCGAAGGTGTATCAGGTGCGTCGGAACATCAGACGAGTCGCCTTCAGCACGACTATGAACGAATATATCGTCGAAGTACGTCTGAGCGTACTTTCTATGAGGGCGGAAGAGTTGAGTCACCAAGCGATTAAAAGTCGCTGGTGCATTCCAAAGCCCTTGTGGCATAACAAGCCACTACCACAGCATGCCACTAGGCGTGCTAACCGCTGTCAGCGGAATATCGGATGCTCGCATGAGCACCTGATAATACCCGTCCACCAGATCTAAGGCACTGTACACAGTACAGCCCGCCATATTAATCTGGAGGACATCCTTCCGAGGAATCGGAGTCTGCATGGGAACAGTAGCTGCATTCATCTTGTTGTACGCATGTACAATGCGCCACTTTCCGTTCGGTTTACGAACACAAAAGATGGGAGATGAGAGAGGAGACTTGCTCTCCCATACCATCCCTGCCTCTTCTTTCCCCTTGAAGAATGCGTCGATGACGTTGCATTTCTCCTTGGGTAGAGGCCACTGCCTAGTGACACAGTTTGTGGTTACAGGAACAAAATCAATTTCATGTCGTACTCCCCGATCGGGTGGTAACCCCATCGGCGGGTTGTCACTAATGACATCTCCAAATTCCTTCAATAAGGAATGGTAAGGGTACTCATGATTCGCTAGGATCTTGATGCCGCTTCGGATATTCAATGCCTGTTTGGTTTGCACCAAAACTGACTCGTCCATCGTGGATGAGGAGTTCAACTCCTCTTACGGACGTAATACGACAACCTCGTCGATTTCATCTGCTTTCAAAGCAGTTTCAAACTCGTTGAAGGACATCTCCTCCAGCGACAACAGTTCGCCTACCCCAGGCAACCGCTCAAGGCTTACGCCTTCTGTGACAATACATGTCACACTATTCAGCATCCGATAGGACTGCTGACTACTGGCCTCGGGACTCATCCCGAGACCCAGATGGGGGGAGTCAATTGCCCCATCTATTGGAAGCTCCACGCGCCTATCCACAGAGGTCTCTACTTCCACCACCGGTGACTCGCCGGTCTCACCTATAACGGCGTAGTCGGAATCATTTCGGACGTGCGAAAGAGACAAACTTCGGGTCTCTTCGCTTGGAAGCGCCTCGCGCTTAACCACAAGGGGCTCTACCCCTACCACTGGAGTCGCAACTTGTTCGCCGGACACGGCGTGGTAGGAATCAATTCCGACCTGTAGAAGAGACGAACTTCGGGTCTCTTCTCTAAGAGCCTCGCGCTTAACCTCAGAGGAGTCCACCTCTGCCACTGGCAACTCACCAGTCTCACCTATCTCGGTGTGGGGATTAACCGCCGAATACCCTCGTTAAGGAACTATTCCTTAACGCCATTGAGAATGATCAATTCAGACATCCCAATATCTGGCATCTCACGCCAGAATCACTTTTGCGATCGAGCAAAGGTGGCTTCATGACTCGCCAATGCTTAACTCGACCGCGGGTGCGTTGAGCCAATGGATTTAGCAGTCTATCCATGGCTTGTGGCGTTCCAACCACTTCATGCCCAGAATGAGGTCATACCTCGAGTCCAACTCCAGGACTATGCAACGTTCCGAGCTTTCGAAGTCTGCAAACTTCAGCTTAAGGTCAATCGAGATCTTGGGTACAGTAACCTGTACACCCATCGCAAGACAGACCGTGACAACATCACGAGAACGTGCCTCTAGGGCCTCGGCATACATCTGACGCTTCTCCACAGAATCGCGTCTGACATAACTGTCAGACGCTCCAGAGTCTATCAAGACTCTCCAAGGCTTATCAAAGCCTTTCACGTCCGCAAGGACGACCGGAAAACATGGCTGATACACCAACTCGGTACTAGAAAGCACCGTTTCCCTCGGGGCTTTGTGCTGTCGGCCCCTACCCTGGTGTTTAACAGCACTGAGGGGTCCCCCAGTAGAGCGTCCCGCATCTAATGGGAGCCGTTGTTTCTCGACGGCTTGGGCAAGGGCTTTTTCCCCACCCTTGGTCCCTTGTAGCGAGTGTCTCGCTGGGGATTTTTCGGACATCTGTTCCTCAGATGATCCGTGCTTCCACACAGGAAGCATCTCAGCGGCCTATGTCGCTGCAGCATAGCTAAGAGCTCCGCCTCGAAGCTCTGCAAAAAAGAGTCAGTGTTACACTTAGAGGGAGGTTTCTCCTCCGCTTCGACCTGACTCAGGTCCATGGGTTCAGGACCCACCTTAGAGGAACGAAATTCCTTTCGGCGTTGAACGCCATCTTAAACGCCCCCCATCGGTTGGGGTCGGCAGCGGAAGAGCTCCGAACGTGCTGGCCCTTCTTTCACTCCAGCCATGAACACGGGAATGGACACATCGTCCGAATACGCTTTCGCGTACATCCCTGCCAACAGGGTCTTAAGTTCTTGGATGTATGTCTCCAATTCCTTAGTGCCCTGACGGCACCCAAAAACACCAGCTGATTCTGGAAACCAGACCAGGCGTGGTATACATGTCCATGGGCTTTTGCTTAAGGACTCCCCAGGTCGGGAACACGTTCGTGACCGTATCCGGACACGTAAACGCCCATGCACGGGCTTTACCCGTTAGATGGGTCAGTGCAAGTCCCACTTGAAAGTGATCCTCGATCACATTCACTGTGGAGAAGGCCGTTCAGACCTCTCGAAGCCACACATCAAGGTTGTCACCTTTTTCACCGGTGAATTCCTTTATCTTAAAGGACAACGGAGGGCGCAACCCCGTAGACGTGGAATGACTTCCACGAAATTCGCCTCATGGGCGATGAGGACGTTAACCCTCTCACGTACGGCCTCAAGGCCCTGCTCCACTAGGTGCTGCATACCATCATCGCCCAAGATGGATACCAGCCTTTTAAAGGCTTCTTGTTGGACGGTGGTTAGCTTACCGCAATCCTCTTGGTTCATCCTTTGCAGAGGATGTTGTCGTCTACCAACACATGTGTTGGATTGACTACAAGTGCTACCAGATGTAGCCGTTGCGTACACGCACGGTGCAGCTAGCGCACAGAGAAGACTTTCCTTAAGCGGCGATACGCCGCTACTTAGTCGATACGCCCTTATATAAGGACTTAGCAAGAGATCTCTCTATTACTCGGGGCCAAGATTCCCTGAGCTTGCTTTGTTAGTAAACACTAACGCCTTGTTACAAGGCTTACCTTAGAAAGGGAAAAGATAAGGGAGGTACTCCCTTTGGCTTAAACACTCACTGCGCGCGCGACAGGTTGGGTCGTGCGCCTAGCAGTATTAGAGTATTTTGTAAACTGATTTATATTTAATATGTAATTAGCCTAAATTAATTAAACTAATGTAAACTATATGTAATACTAAGTAGAACTTACTCAATTCGTACCTAGCCGAAATGTAATGTACACCACCTGTGTACCAACATGTGAGAGGCTGCCACGCCTTCACTAAGGGATCTCGCCCTGATTGGTTAAAATAACCAATAGGTCCAAACCTTTCGGACCGGTCAGTATCTGACCTCAACCGTGGGAAGCGCTAAACAGCACCAAATGAAAGACTAACTAGCGCCAAGTGAGGCTCCAAGCGAGTTTTTAGGAAATTATACCATGACTATGCTTTGAATTATATGCTTTTAGTAAGCTGTCATTTACTTCATCAAATAAATTAAACTCCTCAACAATATCATTCAGTATTTTTAAAGCCTTTGGTGTTTCTTTCATCTTTACGCCTTCACAGTTAACAATTCTTATGCATTTACTGATTGTATTTGGATCATAGTGCTTAAGCTCTCTTAAACATTGACAGGCTTGCCCATTTTTGGTAAAGTCGCGCGCATGGCTAAACCTAGTGAAATAGGCGAAAAAATGGATAACAAAACAGAAGAGTTTTCGTATAACCAAGCAATCAACCTAATATGCAATCAATTACAAGCACTTGGTATAACAGATATCCTCGTCATGGCCGTCATCATTTACACCTAAGGAAGCCTGGGAGTCGGGTGGCTGGTTGAACAATGCTTGTATATTCATTGCCGCCATTTTGACTGGCAAAATAAACAAGTTTGCTCAGCTGATCTATAGTACGACGTATTAAGATTCAAGAATTGAGAATATAAACAAAGAAGTATAAGTAACATACAAGTAAACCGACAACTCAGGAACAAGATAATGCAATGGAGGAATAATAGGGATATGCGTATGAGTGAGACTGCTACCTGAACCAAGTCTGTGCGTATTGGAACAGTGCAGAGCTCTTACTTTCGGACAGAGAAACTCCGACCAGAACTCCGACAACGACAGACAACGAGATTCAAGTGGCTGTAAAAACTACGAACCCAAACAAGCAAAGTAGGCTATAATTTTATTTTCTTTACAATCACTGCCATGTCCAGCGCCTTGTCCGAAAGCTGGTGCAGACGCGCACAAAAAGCCCAGAAAGGAAAAAGTATTTCCTAAAAGCTCGCTTGGAGCCCCACTTGGCGCTGGTTAGTCTTTCATTTGGTGCTGTTTAGCGCGTCCCCTCAACCGTTGTGTACTTACGTACACCAACGTAACCAAATGTAACCCTGTTACAGCTGGCGTGCGACCCATTCAGGTTGTCGAATTGATCAAAAACGTTGATTAATGCGAAGCGCACCCGAAATACATGATACTTTGTCTTTTTTGCGTATTTAACTTTTTTCCGATATATATCAACTGTTTCTTGTGAGTTACGTTTTACATATCATTAAGGGTGCTACAGTTTTAAGTCTTTGAGATGGTCGGCCATTTTCTCAAGAGTATCACTTTCTTTTATTGTCCTCGCCAAATTGGGCTCGATTCTTTGGTATTGATCATTGATGACCACCGGGATGACGCGGGATGTTATACCATCTTGCTGCGCTGTCTCGACTGTTCCACCCCCACGAGGTCAGTTTATACAGCCTCCTACTCTTCGCTATTCACATATCTGCTATCTTTGTTCTCGTCTCAGATGCGTAATGAATCATACCATAATGACCGAGTTTGCCAGAGTTCGGGCTAATGACAAATATTTGCCATTACAATAGCGTACTAAATATACTAACGTATCATTGTATAGACATGCAGTGATTACAACATAATACGTTAATCTCGAAGAAGTCGTCCCGAAATCTGCAATGTTTGCCTTAATTTGCTGTCGTGAGCTTTGCTGTAGTTCTTTCTAGATCCCGTTCCAGACTTCGCAGTAAATGTAATACCTGTCGGCTGGGTATTTTTGCCCCCATGCGGCCATACTTTAGACAATACCGCCGCTTGTCCCAGCACTTGTGATATTCTGTCCAGAGCTGAGTTGGGACATAGAGCGTAGATTTGACAGTTAGGAACATTAAGTTGCTATATTCTGCCATATGTTCCATACATGTTGTCCATTGTTGGGCGGACAAAGGCTTCGTCCTCAGGACCGGCAGGGTCTGAGATTGCAGCATTGGTGACCGATAAACAGTAAGATTTATTCTCATTCGTAATTGCTACTGATTTATGAACTAATAACTGCATACCGCGCTTTGCTTTTCCTCTTGCCGAAGGCTTCTTTCACGATCTTGCCAACTACGGACTTATCAAGCGACTTCATAGCGCGTAGAAGTGTCCTCGTTGGAATTGAGGTTCTCTCTCCATCGTGCTGAGACGTACATTAGTGTTTATATGATTCTAAGATGAGGAATGCGACGAGCTTGCCTTGGAGCATCTTTTACTTCTTGGTTACTTGAATCCATTCTTCGTTGTCATTTTGGTTGGTGCCCAGTTATACTGGCTGTATATCATTTTTCTGAACCCCAACCTAATTTATCCCATATGAATCCGAATGTTTTACAGCTATTTGCGCGGCAACGATCGTGGTGCTTTCTTGGCTGGTATGAGGTACTTTGTTAAAGAGCCCCAAAATTTGGCCGCGCCGTGGGTCGGACGTATTTGGGCATTTGCGACTTTCGTAAAGAGGATTTGGACAATACGCAATTTTATGGGTCTTACCTAATTTTATATATACATTTTGTTAGATTAGGTTTTACTTAATTCTAATATACTCACTTCAGAATTCTAACTGTAGTACACAAGTACATATAGAATGCATAGTACATTGGCCGCGCGCAGGGCTCACGGTGGAATTGTGTTTCGTTTGTGGAAAGTTGAAGTGGTATTACGTTACGTTTGTTGTCTGCTCATATTACTCTTGAATTACTTTCGTTTGGAATTAATTACGTTGAATAAAGGTGGTTTATTGTTAAGTGGTTATAGTACACGGATTTGTTTCGTCTACATTGATACGTTTTGGAAGCACGCTATCTCAAGCAAGTTAGCGTAGCCAGTACATCTTAGTGTGATGGCCGATGAGAATAAAGTAGAGCGTAAAGTTGAACATACTTGCTGTTGCATAAACTGTGATTGTTTTGCCCGATTGGAAGTGCTATCATTCCGTAAGCTTTCCATGCAGTTGAAAGCTGTCTCCGAGGCCTGTAAAAGAAAAGGCGTGGATATCTTTGGTACAAGCTCGCTTGGATGCCAGAGCTTACAAGCCGTGCATTGTTGCCAGCTGGGTGTTCCTCAGGAATGACAGTTCCACACAGTATTATCCGGAAGATTCTCGCCTGCGTTTGATGGCATCCTTCACGCAATAGAGATGCTCGGCTAGGCATGATGAAAGCACCGTAATTTTTATTATGCATCTAAGTGTGTAATATCTATAGTACGTGCCAAATTACGTAAAATCTTCTATACAATAACAGAATTCATGTCGCGCTGTCTATTAAGATCCTGTACCTAATAGAATTCGAACTATACTATAAGTCGGACCAAATTGAATTGGACTTTATCATTGTTTATTACAAATAGCGCTTATAGAAATGATCATCTGTAAGTACGGTCAAATAGCGCTTATAGCAATATAGTACACCATGCCTGCTCCCGCATTCGCCCCCCCCCCAATTCCACCTCAGCCATAGAGTCCACGTTCACGGCAATGTGGTGAAGCGGACTCAAGAATTATGGTCGCTTCCGGTCAGCAGCGGACCGATCAATTTGTCGGCGATCGGATTGGTGGAAGTCAAGGAGGTGTTTGGGCCAATCGTGTGCAAGAGGTGTCAAGAACACGGATTTTGGTAAGTCACATGAGATTGCGTGTACTTACATATTTTCATATGTGTACATATTGGGGGCCATAGGGGGTAGGGAGTTTTAGTGTTGGTTTTGGTTTCGTCTACTTAGAACGTTTTTGGCTTTACGTCTTAATTGTTGGGCCTTTTACTCAACCGGAGGTCGTTTCGCTTCGTACATCAGTCGCCTCTGCACGCCGCAGAGTGTTTGGGAGCGGAGGGTCGAATAATCCCCTCCAGCTCATTATACCCGGCCGGGACGCGTTACAGACGCACTTGGCCCGCCGGAAGTCCCTCGACGGTAGTACACTTTGGTCGGCTTCCCAAGTTTTAAGTTACGCACGTTTGGAACGTGCGTGCTATTAAGTCTTTTGGATTATTACGTGGAGATATCGTTCGTGGAGTGTATCACGTTCTCATTTGGATCTCCCTATTGGATTATTGGATTATTGGAGTTTTATCCTCATATTGGTTGGGATCTACGATCGGTCGAGCGATCTGCCCTTTGGAGCATACTTACTTCAAGTATAACCGGTCTACCCGTACCCAGAGTGAAGAGTTCCGCCCAGGGTACATTACCCAGCACGGTATACCAAATTTAGACCTAAAGTCAATGCCCAGCGCCGATCCACCGAGTGTGTTACCAGCCCAATCCATCGGTTACACAAGGTGAGATGAAGAACAAATCGGACCAGGCGTCCTGTGTTGATGATCGGTTGTCTGCCATCAGCGGACGATCCGATCGGATCGAAGGCAAAGGTTCGCGGGGTACCCCCCCGTAAGTTGGAAGGCCGGGCACGATGGTGGTCAGGTTCTCGACACTACGGTGTTCGATTTTGAACTTGACTCCACTACAATGGTGCGCGTGCCCGGATCACTTGGTGATCGTGGATATCACTGCAGCGATATTCAGCAAAGAATTGATTACAATGAATTGAATGTGGAATCGTTCTGGAGAGGACATAGGGAACGGCTATCGCCTTATGTTCTCGTTGTCGATAAGGATGGCGATGCCCGATCTGGCCGGGTGGAGGATCCGATCGGGATTGATAAGTTTTTTCCTCCCCATAAGGCTCCCACCGAAGCCGATCGGGACTATAGCAAGTCTTTCTATAGTTCTGGAAAGGATCAGGACTTTTGTCCTGATCCTATGCATTTGAATGAATATTTTGACGAGAAGAAAATTAAAGATGAAAACTACTTGGAGGTATCGGAACGATCCAGTCCACCCTCCCAAGGTTCCCAAGCAGAGGCACAGAATGCCGTCCGAGGAAGACGACTTGGAAGAAAAGTTGCAGGTCGGGGATGGGGTCATCAACGAAGAAGACCTGACCAGGATTTATTACATCCACGAGTTGAAGCGATTTATTTGTGAAGACCAGGTCATGCGGATTATAGACCCCCAGATCCCCTATCGCCTTCTGGGACCCACCACCGAGCCGATCCAAAGTGATCGGCCGTTGCTATTGGTGAAGAACCTGCTGGCGATGTTGGCCGAGGTCGGCATGAAAGTGCGAAACCTCGTCAGCGTACAGAAACTGTTCGATCTGGACACTTGGAGGCTGGATATGTCGATGTCGACCCTCCATGACCATTGGTGTCGTTGGTGGGGGCGGTCCGCCGCCCAACTCCCACCGCGGCATTGAAGGTCGCTGAGACCACGGCAGCATACGACGATGTGTGCTCCGACGATAAGTCGTTGTAACAGTCTCCACCTGCCTCTAATAACTCATTGGAGTTGGAGGTCGGTGTTGAGCGGATGGCCATGGGGGCCGGACCAGACCCCATGGGATCATAAAAAGGACGTGCGGCAACAAGGGGTTGCATGCCAGTCGGGGCCCCAGGAGCCCCCACAGGCTTCATTACCTCCAAAGGAGGACACCAATACTGGCCCATGCCCCAGGCTAACGTCCAGGCCATGTTTGAAGCGATGATGGAGCTTTTCATGGGAGACCGATGCCGATCGCCTCCGCGCCCACATGCCCAGGACCGATCTGCCCGGCAAAACATCAATATTTTCCGGGATGTGGATATGGAGTCAGTGGCATCAGCGGATAAGGCTATCCGAGGTGGTAAACCAGTTTGCAAAGGAAGACGCAAGCCGCAGCCAGCCCGACCGCGCCTATCAAGCTAGAATAGCGATTACGACATGGAGTCGATCGGCGATCCGGATGACCACTATGAGTCAGACGGTCCAGGGGCGGGCAGAACGCGCAGGGCTAATCTAGCCTCTACGACCGCATTTGATCTTGGATCTGCCGCGATCCCACGAATTCGCATGGCTGCGACTACGGATCTCAAGGACTTTACCGGCAAGGACGCCGACGAGGAGCAAGTCAGGTCGTCGTTTGGTCGGGTCAAGTCTGCTTTCTTACGGGATCAGACACCAAAAAAGGAACGGTGTATGATCTTCAGAAATCTGCTAAAAGGACCGGCTGCAAACTGGATTCAACAGTTGGGTCGGGATGTCCGATCTGACTGGGATCTGCTATGTTCAGAATTTGAGGGGCAGTACTGCAACTCCGGATTTTCTACTGCCCGCAAGTATAACCATATGCAGAATCGGGGCGACGAGACGCCGATAGAATATTTGCACCCCCTGAACGTGGCCGCAATTCGCGCCGGAATAGTAATCAAGGAAGGCAACCCGTCGCCGGTGCCGCTATGGAGCACGTGGGTCACTATATTAGTACCCTTGATGACCAAGAGCTGGCAGATCAACTCACTCTGCTGCGCCTAAAGGTTGTGACGGAAGTGGAGCAGACGTTGCGGACGCTGCAACACTAGCGCATTATGACGGCAAAGGTCGCCGTTGGATCGGGTCGCTACAGATCGAAGACCCAGACCGACCCTGTGAAGAGGCCCTTAACCAGATCGACCCGTGCTGTCAAGGCGATTGTGACTGAAGACAGCACTGGGTCGGAAGAGGAAAGTATCGGCCTGTCCAGTCGGGAGTCGGATGAGGACCAGTGTCGCCACGTTTTCATCACGGGACCTGCCCCAAGTACCAGATCGGCGCCTAACCAGGCAGATCGGAAGGGAAGGAGCGGGAACAAGTCCGACCCGGACCGACCTCGCAAGAAGTGTTCTCACTGCGGGTCGAGCAAGCATGACGGTGGGGACTGCTGGAAGAAGTTAACATGCAAGAAGTGCGAAAGACGCGGCCACCCCACCGATCACTGCATCTTCGTGTGCAAGTCATGTGGAGAGATCCACGAGGCTGGCCAGTGCAAGATTGAAGAGTTTTTCAATCTGATGAGCAAGTGGTATGTGCCGGGTAAGCACGCGGGGATGCTTCCACCTGACGTGGAAAAGATGTTAAACTAGAACGCTCGCCAGGTTGGAACCTGGATCGAGCCGAGCGATCTACGTTTGGCATCTATGCATATGTCGGCAAGGAGAACAAAACCGACAATACATGTTCTGTTCTCAATTGCGTCGATCGGGATCATCCGGTCTACAATCTCACGACCGATGAATATTCCCGATCGAAGGTGGTCCTGCAGCTGGATCGGCTGCCTGGGGAGTCTCGCGGATACTGGAAGTATCATGCGCCCGACAAATGGTTAAGCAGGCGAAAGCCTGTGGTAAGATTAACAACCAGAAGGCGACGATGTTGTTCGACTCTGGGGCCGATGTCTCGATAATCGACTCCGCCTTTGCTCGTAAGGTCGGATGTCGTATAGACGATACCCAGAGACAAGAATGCGTCGGGATCGGTGAAAACTCTTATATGACCGAAGGAAGGACGCGCGCGAAGATCACCCTATCGGGTTCGTTGGTCTACTTATTCAGCGCTTGGGTCGGCAAGCTGGCCGGTCAGGATGCCCGGTTGGGCATGGATTTTATGGTGCCAGCGGGTATTCGTCTAGATCTGTCTCATGGAGTGCTTACACTCCCGGATGAGGTCCAGATCCAGTTAGCTGGTCGGAGGCCCCTATACGGATCGCACACCGATCTGGTCAGGTGGGATCAAGATGTCACCGTTCCAGTTGGCCAATCCGCTGATACCCCGGTCGATAAAGGTTTTCGATCAAGGAAGTTATGGGTGACCAGGGGCGACCGGTGGGTGCCGACCTTTGTGAAGAGCGCCGGCTGGTTTGATTACGTTCGACTCACTAATATCGGTGACAAGCCGCTTACGCCCGACAACAATACTATTGTTGGCATGTGGCTAGTGGAAGGGAAGGTGCCGAGAAAGGCGGGGTTCGTCTCGATCGGATCGAGACGGTATGTCGAGTGGCAGAACTTGGCATACCAAGCTACCACCGATCTGGTCAGCGATGATGGACCGGTGGAAGAAGATACCTCACCTATGGTGGAACGACCCAGCTATGTAACCCCGAAGAAGATGTTGGTTCGAAGAAAGGCACCGCAGTCGCCGGACACGGTGGACCATCAAGAAGATGAGCCAAGGTTCGTCAACATGGTGGTTTCACAAGAATAGGCGAAAGAGGAGCCGGAAACAGAAACAGAAAAAGGGGAGCATGGGATGGCTGGGGCGGACCACGATGTCGCGCCTAAGCAGAACGATGTAGTTGAAGAGAAGCCCGCCGATCGGGAACAGCAGTGTGCAACCGATCGGGACGGTTTGGGTGATATTGCCCCGGAAGACGATCAAGTTTGTATACATGAGGGCGGGGATCAGTACATTCAGGAGCTGGAGAGCCAGATGGCAGTCCTACCTGAAGTTTCTGCCGATCCGCCCGAAGTCATCTTGGACGATCTAAAAGTAGGCGATTGGGATGTCAACAGCCCCGACCAGATCGATCAGCTTAAGAAGATTATATGGAAGAAGAAGCATCTGATGATCGGGAAAGGCAATGCCTTACCCCCTGATGCTCTCAGAGCGATCTGTGACATCGATGTTGGTGATGCCAAGCCGATCGCCCAGCGATGCCGACGTGTGGCGCCACAGTACCGCGAAAAGCTGTCTGATCTTATTAAAGGACTGTTGGCTACCAAGATTATTAAACCGTCGACCTCGCCGTGGGCCTCGCCGATCGTGATTGTAATCAAGAAGAACGGCGTCGACATCAGGTTTTGCATCGATTATCGGTTGGTAAATCGGTTGACCAATCTTATGGTGTACCCGATGCCGCTGATCAGCGATCTGCTGGATGATATTGACAAGACCCTATGGTACTGCTCGCTGGACATGGCAAGTGGAATTTGGGTGGTTTCGATGACCGATCGGGCTCGCGAGATTTCCGCATTTGTTACGCCGTTCGGTCTGTTCGAGTGGAACCGTATGTCTTTCGGTTTGAAGAACGCGCCCCAGATCTACCAGAGGCTGATCGAAAACGCACTGTATGGACATTTCAAGATCAGTACCGATCGGGACCCCACCGAAAACCATGATGTATTTACAGAGGGTGAACCCGATCGGGACCCCACCGAAAACCATGATGTATTTACAGAGGGTGAACCCGATCGGGATAGGAGACCGTCCGTTCTGGGGAGGCAATCGTATATCGACGACATACTGATCCCTGCTTCGTCATGGAGAGATCTGTGCGAGAAGGTTGAACGGTTGTTGGAGAAGTGCGATCGCTGGAACCTGTCGATCAGTGCTGTGAAGAGTTTTTGGGGCATGTCCAAGGTCGCCTATTTGGGTCATATGGTGTCAATCAGTGGGCTGGAGGCTAATCCTAAGGATCTGGAGTCACTGAGAAACCTCCCGTTTCCCAGATCTATGAAAGCAATGCAGTCCTTCCTAGGGAGACTGAATTACTACAGCCGCTTCATTGAAGACTTCGCGGTCTACGCGGCCGTGCTGTACGATCTCCGGGAAGTCGACTACCATATGTTGCGCGAAGGAGATCGGTAAACTTTACGAGAGGGCTGCGACTCCTATCTGCCTGCAGATTTTCCGCCTGTGGAGGCAGATGACCACATGAAGCGTTCACAGGTTGCTTTCGGTATGCTGAAGTCCAAGATGGCGACGGCACCGATTCTCAGGCACTTCGATCCGTAAAAAATGCCGATCGTCATTGTGTATGCTAGTAAGTGGGTCATTTCTGCCACTCTAGCGCAAGAACATGATGGAGTGTACCACCCGATCACTTTTACGAGACGGACGTTGAAGCCGAACGAAGTCAACTATGGGATCGTCGAAAAAGAAGTTCTGGCTTTACTACGGATTTTGGATGTGTGCTATAACCTGCTGGTCGGCCGCCCTGTAAGGGTCCTATCAAGAAAGTCGACATTGGCCTGGCTGTTATCAGCCAATGGGATGGACGGTCGGCTCGGAAGATGGTCAGCGATCCTGTCACAGTGGTCCCTCGAGGTCGTCAAGTGCAACAAGGGAGAGGAAGAGATATTGGGCACATTGGCTGCCAGTATCACCCCTCGGTCTGAAGTGGATGAAGATCTGATGGCGATTGCCCGAAGGAAGAAACCTCGACAGTCAATCTCACGGCCGCCACCGATCGTCGATCGAGATGAGGAACTCCTGGTATTGAGTTTAGACGGATCGGCTAGCGTGAAGAAGAAGGTCGGCTCCTATAGTGCCATACTGTGGAAGTTACCACAATGGTCTATAGTAGCAGCCGCCGCCGATTTCACGCCGGACATAACGGTCAACGAGGCGGAATATCGGGGGTTCCTTCTATGTATCGATCTGCTGTCATCACAGAAGAAAGGTCTGATCATCATATGTGGTGACTCCAACCAAGTGATAAGGCAGATCACCGGGGAGATCGACTGAAACGCACCACGGCTGAAGTTGTTGAATGATCGGGTGATGAAGGCGCTGAAAGACTATCCCAACCACGAGCTATTGCACGTGAAACGGGATTTGAACAGAAGCGACGACCACCTCGCTACCCAAGCCATGCGGGACCAGATCGGGGTGACGATCACCGAGGAGGCCGTTCTACGTGAACTTATGGGCATAACCAGGCTCCCAGAGTTGATCAAGCCCAAGTACAGCCCCGACCAGGTACATGTGATGGCGGCGACTAGATCGCGAACTTAGAAGTCTCGCCGATCTTTCCCAAAGGAAAGGATGAGTAAGTGCGTTGTGCAACAGCTAAGGGCGAAACGGATCCTCAAGGCGCAGGAAGAAGAAGAGTGGATTGTCAGCCTGAAAGCATATCTGCGCGGTGAACTGTCCAAGTTAACGAATTATAAAGCGAAAGAGTGTACAAATATCGCGGATAGTTACGATGTGGATGACAATGGATTGCTCTGTTACTGACGGGATGTTGACCAAGACAGTGCCGATCGAGATCGACTGGCGAAACTGGTGATCCCAGAGTTGCTACAGACGGATGTCCTACACCACTACCATGTGAGTCTAGAAGAGGGACATCATGGAGTAAGCAGGACATATCACAAGATCAGGCCCACTTTCACTGGAGAAGACTTTTTCGGAGCGTGCAGAAATATGTGGGCTGTTGCACAGATTGCGAGACCGGAAAGGGCATAACGATAATCAAGGGGCGATCGCCCGGGAATATCGAAGCTACTCACCCTTTCCAGGTGATAGCAATTGATCACATACCGTCGCTGCCCAGATCGACGCGCAGCAATACTGAGCTGCTGATCTGGATCGACCTGTTCACTGGTCTGGTCATCGCAAAGGCTAGTGCCTCCCGATCTGCGGAGAAGATCGCCCAGAGTTACGAGGAATGCGTGTTCAGAAGGTTCGGCGCCAGCGAAGTTATCAGACACGATCGGGAACCTGGTTTTATGGCCGAGGTGTTCCGATCGTTCAATAACATGCTGGGCCAGAAGCAGAGTGCGACGATGGCATATCGACCGCAAGCGAACGGATCGGCTGAACGCATGGTGCAAACAATCACAAGCGCGATAAAGATGTATGTGGCCGATCCGGACCAACGTGACTGGGACGAGTATGCAGAGAGACTGGTATTCGCACTCAACTCTTCAACCGATCGGGTCCAAGGAGAGACGCCTTTTTATCTGGCGTATGGATGGGACCCTCGATCGAAACTTGAAGCGGCGATACCGATCGGCTGCACTCGGACCCGCGATCGCGATGCCCGTCGTTGGCGTATGCAGGTCCAGAAGCATTACCAACATGCAAAAGAAGTCGTCAACGAAAAGTTGCGTCAGGCCACACAATATCGGGCAGATCGGAATAACGATCAGGTCCGACCTCATGGTACTGAACCAGGGGAGAGGGTATGGTTATACCTCGATCGGGTCAAGGAAGGCTATGCGAAGAAGTTAGCTCATAAGTGGCACGGTCCATTCCGTGTAGCAGAGCTGATAGGTGAGCATGCTGCCCGTGTGATCACGATCGGCACGGATTACAAAGTTTTTCCGATCGTGCACGTGTCCAAGCTGAAGCTGGTCAGAGAATTCCCCGATTGGCCTAAAATGCCCTGTCTGGTGTACGAAGCGGAGAGATTCTATTTCGATGAGGCTCTGCTGCCGGAGGACAGTTGGGAAAGGCCATTGGAAGAGGACGATTTCGAGGTGGAAAAGGTGCTGGATGTCCTATCGGTCAAGAAGACCCGTTTCGGTCGCACCCACTGAGAATATCTGGTCTGCTGTAAGGATCATGACGAAGAAACTTGGATCGACGAACTCGACCTGAATTGTAAAGCACCTCTACGAGAGTACGAGCGAGAACGAGTCAGTGGGAATCTCGCAGTGATGCAGACTCATGAAGACGAAGATTAAGACACACAGTAGCACCGATCAGTATATCGATCGGTGTGAATATGTGTAAGGTCGGAATTATTGTGAATTTGTGATGAACTGTGATGAACTGGAGTAGTGGAATGACGAACGTGGTGATGATTTTCGCGACGTAGATGGGAACTGTATATGATAACGTGTTGGTGCAAGTTTGGAGAAAGTGATGAAATTTGGTCAAGTGATTGGATGATCAGGAATGTGATGTATTATGGATTATCTGGTCAGCTAACTGCTGCATCAAGAATCGCTATCACCCCACAGACGGCCGATAGTCAGCGCCGGATGGTCTACGATCTGGTCCTGGTACTGATTGCGCCAGGGCTCCTTCCGATCGATCTGGGCCAAAGCGTCCTTCAGGTCTGTGACCGGCTCGTCACAATGAAGACCGGGATACCAGGCGCCGTCGCCAGCTAATACCCCGGCTTTCTCAACCCGACGCTTGGCCATATGGAACACCACAGGATATAAGAAGATGTCGATGTCGCATTCGCGGGCCAGCATCCCTCCCAGAACAAACTGGCAGAGGGTCTGCACGGCCTCGACCGCTCGACTCCGGCGCCTCTTCCGGTTTCTCTGGAACGAGGTCAGGCCTGGATCATGTTGCGCTCGACCAGGAGGAAGCACTAGATAGTGCGTAGACTCCCAGATCGCTTGGTGGTAGGTTTCGTTAAAAGCCTTCACTCGACCTAATAACGAGTCGATCCACGCAGTCGACGAAAACATGGACCCCATCTTGGGGCGGACGAACCATTTCCATGGCTCATCTGCGTACAGACGGGCGATTTGTGGTGCTGTGACCAGGTCCGCCCGCCATGCACAAGCGTCAGGAGCCTTTGGAGATGGAGGAAAAAGCCAGGAGTCTGGGCGCGATAGAGATCGGGCTAATACCTGCTTGGTCAGGGCAGATTGGTACAAACTACCGATCTGCCCCGGTGACCACGGCAAAGTGGCATCCGAAGTCAGCGATGGGAGAGGTAGATCTCTGGCCAACAACCCTTTCAATCGGGCATGATTGCGCAGCCCAGATCTGCCGGGCTGGAACGAAGGCAACGGTCCGGTAGACCTGCGCGTCGGTGCAGAACCATCACCCTGTGAGCTGATCGCCTTATTAGTCCCCGATGCAGGATTCGCAGGAACGGAACCTCGGTGTTGATCGGACCGGGACTTGTATAAAGCAGTGACCAAGAACTCGAAATCGCTCGATCCTCCCCCGGAGTCCTCTCCGGAGGAGACCTCTATACACTTGGTGCGAGCGGCGCGGGTGCGCGAGGGCGCAAGAGATTTGGTGGGGATAGAATTGCCACCTTCATCCGATCTGGGGATTGATAGATGCGCCAGCGTCTTGGCTTTCTTCTGGGGCACCGCTCGTTTCTCCTCGAGTTCGTAGTCACGCGCTATGCCCCGCGTCCTTGATCCCCTCGACGCGTCCTTACGCTTCTTGGAAGTTTGCGAATTTTCGTGGTGCTTACGTTTGGCCAATGAGTGGCGTCGGGTCCGGTCTTGATGCAGATCGACCGGAACGGTCGATGCAGACCGGTCGGCGCTAGAGCATGCAGCCGGACGCCGGTGCAACAAGTCAGTCAGCTGTTGATAGCACCGATTTACGGCCGCCCAGCGACGATCTGATTCCTGGGTACAGGCGTCCGATCGGTCCTGGAAGGACTCGACCTTCCCGATATGCTCCCGGACCACGACCTGTAACTCGCTGATCTGCCTCTCCAGGTCACCATGTTTAGTTTTCAATTTACCGGCTGGCCCACAAGCGACATTCGCGGGCCTCAAGACCAAGACTGAAGACTACCCCTCTGCGACACGCCTGCGACATTCCGCCGCGTGTTCTTTCAACCAAGTCCCCTTCGACGCTTCTCATCCACCCGTTCACTATGGTGGCTCCCTCCCGTCCACGTGGCAAGCCCGCGCCGACCCCTCTCACGAAGTACCGCGATAAGTTCGGGCGCCCGACCCGCTACGTTCCCACTTACAAGTTCTTCGCTGCGTTTGAGGAACCTCGTCAACGTGACGCGTCCGCCCAGGAAATCCGTATGCTGGCTCTCCAAGAAGTACAGCGTGCCCGGGTCTCACTGACGGACAAGTTCAAACTTTTTATACCTGCTCCGAAGATCGCTAACACGTATGCGGTTGAGGACATTCTTCACGCAATCAATCGCGAAACGCAATCGCCGACATGGGACGGAGCGCTTAACTCTCTCTGCGACTTCGTGTGTGTGCGAGGATATGGCATCAGGTTTACCTGCACCAACCGCGACATTGTGATCAAGCTCGGCGGCACTGTGGTCTCATGAATGGGTGAGAAGCTCATCGTTAAGCCATACAGCGTCTATGAGCGTCTTTACTATGTGGATCTGACGCGGGTGCCGTCTGAGCTCGATGATGACGTGATCTATGACTATTTCGTTAGTCTGGGTCTCCAGCCCATCATTGCGCCGACTCATCAGGCTGTAACCTGATGTCCCGCGACCGTACCGTATGGTTTCCGCAAGTGGACGTACTGGATGAGCTGTTCCTGGATGGACAACCGTTACGAGAAATCCATTTCTCGGGATTCGCCAATCCAGTCTACGTCCAGCACAAGAAACGTGTGCTGAACCGTGTGGTTCCGCCCTCCATTGCCGCCAAGCGCATGCGTCTGAGCAACAAGCACAAGGGAGGACGGCTGTAGCGGACGCCACGCGTGCTTTCCGACCAGTCGAGCCGTCCGCGGATGCCCCGGCACCTCCTGCGACTCTCGATCAGCCTGCCCCTGCCCCCGACGTAGGTAGCTCCGATGGCCTTGTTATCATTCAAAGACCTTCCTCTACCGAGCCGGTGCAGGAATGGATTAAAATCAGTCGCCACGCTCAGTGTATGGAATCAACTGTCGCCCGAGCGTCCAAGGCAGTGGATTTCGCCGTTCAAGCAGAGGGCGACGGTCACCTCGTTTTTGGTTTTCCAGTTAAGCCCACTGGATTTGAACTATACTTCAGTGAACACGACAATGAAGACACCGCAGGGGATGCGGACTGCGTTGTGTACGTCGAAAATGACACGGTGTGTGCCGCCCCCAATCCCACCTCAGACACCACGGGTAACCTTGTGATCGCTCGTTCGATGCTCGGCCCCAAAGCCACCTCAATGGGGCGCTCCACTTACCGTAAGAAAGCGCGTAAGGTAGCCAAGGCCTTGTTCGACAACTGCGAGCCTGAGGACCGAGTTGCGGCCATGATGGCCCATCCCTGTGCCTAAGCGCCCGCTGTTCACGCGAATCCCCCGGGAATGGCCCGCGTGGAGTTGGACAATGCGCTCCTTCGACTCTATAGTGGCCGACCTGCGTCCAAAAATGGCCCTGATTGCAGTCTTATGCAACGCTTATACGTCGATTACGCTGAACCTGGAGCTCCAGCAACCGTTTTTACTGACCAGCTGCCGGATGAATCGGACCGTGACCTAGCTCGAGCGTACGCCCGTATCGACTTGTTCTTACGCACGCACGCCCCAGCTATCTATTACGATCCGGTTAAAGTGGCAGCTCTCAGTGGTGACACACCCAGTGACGTGTCTGCAATATTGTCACTTCCTGATTTGGTCCAACCGGACTTTAGCCGCACTATGCGCATCGAAACTGGGATCGGACTATGCCGAATTCCTCAGTACTCCGGTCAGGGACGCCATGAGGTTGATCCTTGATGACGCTGATACCATCGCCTCCGATGATAATGCCTCCATGGGATCTTCAGATCAGGAGTCATCCTCTGCTGCATCAGATACTCCAGCGGTTGATGATGTTATGAGCACGAGCTCCAGTGATAACACTCCTCTCTAACTCTCTCTGGTCCCTTTATGGGCGATACACGCGCATCATTGGCAGTAATGCGCTTCTGTCGGACAAGCTCCCCAACTCGTTCGACCGTCTGCCTCGCCACTTCCCCGTCTTCTATCACGCTCTCAGGAACGCCTCGTCAATCTCCAAGTCACTGTATTTACTGTTTCTTACGCACGAATAGAATCCACAGCTGACGGACTGGACTATGAATCTGCAATTCTACTACCGCGCCTCCTGGATTGGACTTACCATAGCTGGAAATTCTCGCTCCAACGACGCTTCGCTACGCGTCAGCGCCCGGATCAGTCGCATCGGCGACTTTCGCCTTCTTGCGAGAAGGTGTCGATCGGCGCTTGGGCTTTCTCTTCCCACCTCTGGCGTGCTTCTTCCCTTGAGTCTTTGTCTCATTCTGGCGGCTCTAACGACGATGACGCATCATACGACGAGGTGCCAAGTGCAACGATGCCATGGACACGCTCCTACCATCTCCGTGATCCTCGATCACCTGGGAAGCGTCGGCACTAACCACGCACCGGTGAACGAAGCGGATTACGTCTGCGTATTTGCACGCGCCCAGCGGGAAGCTTTGTCCGCCCTCGTGCACGAAACATTGCATCCCATCGTTCCCTATCGAAATAACGAAACAATGGCCAAGCCCAGATGGATCCAAGACGCCGGCAAAGTACACGCCGTCTTCCTTACACGCATCCAACAACCCCAGCGGGCCTCTCCCGCTGCTGCGAAACGACGACTTTTCTAAACGTATCTTCCACCCATTCGTCACCAGGAAATCAAACAAGTGTTCAATATCGGCGTTCGTCAAACCCCTGCTCACACGAGGATCCACCTGATACTGATCCTCAAATCCCGAAGCATCGACTCCCCCACGGTGAAACCTCCCCCAAGCAACCTGGCGATTACCTTGACGGCCTCATACACGCACGTATAATCATGATTGGCCCCAGCGGCAATCCCTTTACGAGTCGAATTCTTGAAGTCCCAGAAATCCAGACCCGGCCGTTGCTTCAACGCCTCCATGTAATCGTCGCACAACTCTTTAAATTCACCGGCATTGCGAAGACGCTCCTCTGGGATATACTGGAACCCGCCGCCATTCAACCAGTAACACTTATACTAATACCGGCCGTTCCGTTGTTTCCGGTAGGTAATGGCCTTCAACTCATCCTGCTCTTCCTGAGGGGTCTCGTCACCATCAGACCCCTCCGAGCCATACTCCAACGTATACTGGCGCCTCTCAAGGTCGGCCCTATCGGCTTCCTCCTGGATCAAGAGTCTCGCGGTGACCTTGGCCGGTCTTACGCCGAGGCGCCGTGGGGTCTCAACTACCTCCACTCCGCTGTCATCGTCCTCGCTGTCGACGTCGACCACAGAGCTCGCGGCTTGGGCGGGTGGTGGCGGTACCACCCCTACATCGCCAGTCGGGCGTTCTTCTCCCGAGTCCACCTCCATCTGCTCTGACAGGCTTGCCTTGGCGCCCACATTCATCGCTTCGGGTATCTCCCTTCCGGATCCTGCAGCTGCCTCCATCGTTTTCTCGACAGCCACGGCACCCGACCCTTCTCCTGCTGGTATGGCCGGTGCTGCAACTTGCGGGTTTTGGCTTAACCCCTCCGCATCTGGCGCCAGCAAATCCAACCGTTCGCGCTTAACTTCAATGCTGCTCGTCTGCTCACAGTTGGGATGGAGCGCAAGCGGAACGGCCGGTGCACGAACCTCCAAAAAGACCACATCCTCACCCAAGTCTTCATCTGGATCCGCGGAATCGAGGGGTTCCTTAGCCTTGTCTTCCAGCGACAAGCTAGCCATCAACAACCGCTCGTTGTTGGCGGCAATCACGGCCCTCCGTAGCACCATCGCTTCCTCACGCGTTCGAGGTGAAGCTGGGACATCGACTTCACCTTCCTCCTGGGCGGCGTCCGGAGCTGCCAAAGTAGCTTCGGACAACCCCTCCGGCCGTCCGCTGCTCTCCGACACTGGGGTGCGCGTTTCGCCGTCACCAGGTATCTCCATAGCCAGCTCCGATCGCCCCCGACTACCTTGGCCGCTCACGACGGTGACACTGAAGGCCCTTACGGAGGAATGGCTACCCCCGCTCGTTCCAACCGTTCCACCTTCGGCGCAGGCCTGGGCTGTCAAGGGGGCTCTCAAGCCGACTATGGAACCCGTGGCGTTGGCGACTTCGCTGCTCATGACCTACAAACACGAGAAAAAACTTCTCAGTTCACGCTTGGGCAACACAATCTCAAGTTTCGAAGCTTAAGTTGCGCTTACCTCGCTTAAGTTGCGCATATGCAGGTTAAGTTGCTGGAAGGTCGACTTGGGCTCGACCTGGCTAATTCTCGAATGACGGGTCCCAAGTCCATCGCAGCCACACATTTTGGATCAACCTTTACGTCACCTTGGGATACCTCTGAGACTCGATGAACCTCTACAACTTGGATACCTCTCTTAGTTTATATCGCCAAAAGTGGAAATCAGGCCTTTCGACCTGTCATGATTTATATGTACTTTTTGTACGTGTACTTTTTCTGTACAAGTACAAAAAAGGGCATTTTCAAGACGACCAGGCCACTAGTATAGGCAACCTGCATATCATTCGACATCATTTTTTACGCTAATGAATAATTATTAAACCAGGTCACCATGTTTGGTGCGGAGTAAGGTCCGATCGGACTGGTCCTCCAACCTCTGCCGGTCGACCACCGCGAGCTGTTCCAGGAGGTGTGATCTGTATGCCTCCAAGCGAGACAGATCGTGTCGTGCGCCGATCAGCCCGTCCAAGATCGGTCGGAGATGATCGTGATGATCATGAGACTGCTGATCAGCCGTGAATAAGGCGTCGAACGTTTTGGCGATATCGGCGGGAAACTGATCTACATGCAAAGGAAGGTCAGAGCAGACCCAAGATGAAAACAGACCGGTCGGCTTACCTCACGTTGCTTGTTGGGCGATCTGGGCCCGGAGATGTGCGTTTTCAGCAGTCACCTCCTGCAAATTCGTGGCATGGGGATTAACGTATCCACCTCCTTCCGCAGTTGCAGGAGTGAAGAATCCCTGATGTCTAACTGGGACTGGAGCTCACGGACCGTTTTCCGGAGCTGATCGGCCTCGATCTGGTGCCTGTCCGGTGAGTCGGACCCTAAATTGCTGAAAGGGCTGTCAGACCGGGCCGATATGGTCAGTGAATCGAGATTGGGCGATGAGGAACGGAGGTCACCTGTACCAAAGAATGTCAAGAGCGGTTACAAGACGATCAGGTGTGCAAGGCAAGTACCTGGTGAAGGTGGACTCGGAGATCTGTCCATTGGTGAAGTCCGCTTCTAT
Organism: Peronosclerospora sorghi; assembly: GCA_026184515.1. Classification (NCBI taxonomy): domain Eukaryota; phylum Oomycota; class Peronosporomycetes; order Peronosporales; family Peronosporaceae; genus Peronosclerospora; species Peronosclerospora sorghi. The sequence goes on from CM047584.1 coordinate 13,355,147, forward strand.
AAAGATCTGGATACGATGAGATCGGGTCGCTACCGTTGCGTGGCTTCGACACGACTCAGGGGCGGCTGTGGTGAAGCGGACTCGAGAATTCTGGTCGCTTCCGGTCAGCAGCGGACCGATCAATTTATCGGCGATCGGATTGGTGGAGGTCAAGGAGGCGTTTGGGCCAATCATGTGCAAGAGGTGTCAAGAACACGGATTTTGGTAAGTCACATGAGATTGCGTGTACTTACATATTTTCATGTGTGTACATATTGGGGGCCATAGGGGGTAGGGAGTTTTAGTGTTGGTTTTGGTTTCGTCTACTAAGAACGTTTTTGGCTTTACGTCTTAATTGTTGGGCCTTTTACTCAACCGGAGGTCGTTTCGCTTCGTACATCAGTCGCCTCTGCACGCCGCAGAGTGTTTGGGAGCGGAGGGTCGAATAATCCCCTCCAGCTCATTATACCCGGCCGGGACGCGTTACAGACGCACTTGGCCCGCCGGAAGTCCCTCGACGGGAGTACACTTTGGTCGGCTTCCCAAGTTTTAAGTTACGCACGTTTGGAACGTGCGTGCTATTAAGTCTTTTGGATTATTACGTGGAGATATCGTTCGTGGAGTGCATCACGTTCTCATTTGGATCTCCCTATTGGATTATTGGATTATTGGAGTTTTATCCTCATATTGGTTGGGATCTACGATCGGTCGAGCGATCTGCCCTTTGGAGCATACTTACTTCAAGTATAACCGGTCTACCCGTACCCAGGGTGAAGAGTTCCGCCCAGGGTACATTACCCAGCACGGTCTACCAAATTTAGACCTAAAGTCAATGCCCAGCGCCGATCCACCGAGTGTGTTACCAGCCCAATCCATCGGGTACACAAGGTGAGATGAAGAACAAATCGGACCAGGCGTCCTGTGTTGATGATCGGTCGTCTGCCAGCAGCGGACGATCCGATCGGATCGAAGGCGAAGGTTCGCGGTGTAACGGGGTTACATTTGAGTTACATTTAGTGTTGGTGTACATGAGTACACTACGGTTGAGGTCAGTATTGACCGGTATGAAAGGTTTCGAACCATTTGTTATTTTAACCAATGAGGGCATGAGCCCTTGGGTGGTGGTGTGTCAACCATCCACGTGTCGGTACACAGGTGTGTACATTACATTTTAGCTAGGTACGAATTGGGTATATTCTACTTAGTATTACATATAGTTTACATTAGTTTAAATTAATTTAGGATAATTACATATTAAATATATTCAGTTTACATTTCACTCTAAAGTGCAGACGCGCGACCTCGATCGGTCGCGCGTGCAGTGAGTATCGTAGGTAAGTGGGAGCCCTCCCTTTACTTACACCCCGTAAAGGGAACACAGCCGTTAAGGCTAAGTAGTAAACCAACCCGGGAATCTTGGCCCCGAGTAGGAGAGCTCTCCTACTAAGCCCTTTATAAGGGCGTATCGGCTAAGTAGCGGTAGATACCGCTTTAAGTAAGAGTCTTCCTCTGGGCGCTAGCCGCACCGTGCGTATACGCACCGGCTACATCTGGTAGCACTTGTAGTCAATCCAAATCCTGTGTTGGTAGACTAAGGCATCCTCTGCAAAGGATGAATCAGGACAATTGGGATAATTTGACCCTCGTCCAGCAGGAAGCCTTTAAAAGGCTGTTACCCTTAACGGGGGAAGAAGGCATGAAGCTCCTAGTGGAGCAGGGCCTTGAGGCCGTAAAAGCAAGGGTAAATGCCCTCATCGCTCATGAGGCGAGTTGTAGTGGAGGTCGTTCCACGGGTGTGCGCCCTCCATTATCATTCAAAAAAAGGAGTTCACCGGGGAGAAGGGTGACAACCTTTATGTTTGGTTGCGAGAGGTCGAAACGGCCTTCGCCACAGCAAACATGACCGCTGATCACTTGCAAGTGAGACTTTCATTGACCCATCTTACGGGCAAAGCCCGTACATGGGCGTTTACATGCTCGGAGTCAGTCACGGACGTGTTCCCAACATGGAAGGTCCTTAAGCAGAAGCTTATGGACATGTACGCAACGCCTGATCTGGTTTTCCAGAATCAACTGGCGTTCCTGAGGTGCCGTCAGGGCACTAGGGACCTGGATTCATATATCCAGGAGCTTAAGACCCTGTTGGCAGGGATGTACGCGAAAGCGTATTCGGACGATGTGTCCATTCCCGTCTTCATGGGAGGCCTGAGAGAAGGGCCAGCACGTTCGGAATTGTTCCGATGCCGACCCCAATCCCTGGGGGAGGCGTTCAAGATGGCGTTCGACGCCGAGAGGAATTTCGTTTCCTCTAAGGTGGGTCCCGAACCCATGGACCTGAGTCAGGTCGAAGCGAAGGAGAAACCTCCCTCTAAGAGTCACACTGACTCTTTTTCGCAGAGCTTCGAGGCGGAGCTCTTAGCTATGCTGCAGCGACATTAGCCGCTGAGATGCTTCCTGTGTGGAAGCACGGATCATCTGAGGAACAGATGTCCGAAAAATCCCCAGCGAGACACTCGCTACAAGGGACCAAGGGTGGGGAAAAAGCACTTGCCCAAGCCGTCGGGAAACGACGGCTCCCAGTAGGTGCGGGGCGCCACACTGGGGGACCCCTCAGTGCTGTTAAGCCCCAGGGTAGGGGACGACAGCACAAAGCCCCGAGGGAAGCGGTGCTTTCTAGCACCGAGTTGGTGTACCAGCCAGGTTTGCTGGTAGTCCTTGCGGACGTGAAAGGCTTTGATAAGTTTGGAGAGTCTTGATAGACTCTGGAGCGTCTGACAATTATATCAGACGGGCTTCTGTGGAGAAGAGTCGGCTGTATGCCGAGGCCCTAGAGGCACGTTCTCGTGATGTTGTCACGGTCCGTCTTGCGATGGGTGTAAAGGTTACTGTACCCAAGATCTCGATTGACCTTAAGCTGAAGTTTGCAGACTTGGAAAGCTCAGAACGTTGCCTAGTCCTGGAGTTGGACTCGAGGTATGACCTCATTCTGGGCATGAAGTGGCTGGAACGCCACGAGCCATGGATAGACTGGAATTCTAAATCCATTGGCTCAACGCACCCGCGGTCGAGTGAAGCATTGGCGAGTCATGAAGCCACCTTTGCTCGATCGCAAAAGCGATTCTGGAGTGAGATGCCAGAGATTGGGATGTCTGAAATGATCATTCCCAACGGCGTTAAGGAAGAGTTCCTTAACGAGGGGGATTCGGCGGTTAATCCCCACGCCGAGATAGGTGAGACTGGTGAGTTGCCAGTGGCAGATGTGGATTCGTCTGAGGTAACTCCAGAGGTAGGGGTAGAGACCCCTGTGGTTAAGCGCGAGGAGCTTCCAAGCAAATAGACCCGTAGTTCGTCTCTTCTGCACGTCGTAAATGATTCCGACTACGCCGTTATAGGAGAGACTGGCAAGTCGCCATTTTTTGACAGAGGTGGATTCCTCTCAGACGACTCCAGTGGTAGGGGTAGAGACACCTGTGGTTAAGCGCGAGGCGCTTCCAAGCGAAGAGACCCGAAGTTTGTCTCTTTCGCACGTCGGAAAGGATTCTGACTACGCCGTTATAGGTGAGACCGGCGAGTCACCGGTGGTAGAAGTAGAGACCTCTGTGGATAGGCGCGTGGCGCTTCCAATATATGGGGCAAATGACTCCCCCCATTTGGGTCTCGGGATTAGTCCCGATGCCAGTAGTCAGCAGTCCTATCGGATTCTGAATAGTGTGACATGTATTGTCACAGAAGGCGTAAGCCTGGAACGGTTGCCTGGGGTAGGCGAACTGTTGTCGCTGGAGGAGATGTCCTTCAACGAGTTTGAAACTGCTTTGAAAGCAGATGAAATCGACGAGGTTGTCGTATTACGTCCGTAAGAGGAGTTGAACTCCTCATCCACGATGGACGAGTCAGTTTTGGTGCAAACCAAACAGGCATTGAATATCCGAAGCGGCATCAAGATCCTAGCGAATCATGAGTACCCTTACCATTCCTTATTGAAGGAATTTGGAGATGTCATTAGTGACAACCCGCCGATGGGGTTACCACCCGATCGGGGAGTACGACATGAAATTGATTTTGTTCCTGTAACCACAAACTGTGTCACTAGGCAGTGGCCTCTACCCAAGGAGAAATGCAACGTCATCGACGCATTCTTCAAGGGGAAAGAAGAGGCAGGGATGGTATGGGAGAGCAAGTCTCCTCTCTCATCTCCCATCTTTTGTGTTCGTAAACCGAACGGAAAGTGGCGCATTGTACATGCGTACAACAAGATGAATGCAGCTACTGTTCCCATGCAGACTCCGATTCCTCGGAAGGATGTCCTCCAACACAATATGGCGGGCTGTACTGTGTACAGTGCCTTAGATCTGGTGGACGGGTATTATCAGGTGCTCATGCGAGCGTCCGATATTCCGCTTACAGCGGTCAGCACGCCTAGTGGCATGCTGTGGGAGTGGATAGTTATGCCACAAGGGCTTTCGAATGCACCATCGACTTTCAATCGCTTGGTGACTTAACTCTTCCGCCCTTATAGGAAGTACGCTCAGACGTACTTCGACGATATATTCGTTCATAGTCGTGCGGAAGGAGACTCGTCTGATGTTCAGACGAATCTGATACACCTTCAAGCGGTGCTCGAATGTATGCTAGAGCATAAGTTGTATGCAAACACATCCAAGTATATCTTTGGTACTGAGGAAATTCCTTTCCTCGGATGCTTCATCGGTAAGGATGGAGCGGGCGGATCCCGCGAAGGTGAAAGCCACTGTGGAGTGGCCTTAGCCTGTAAATATTAGATATTTACGGAAGTGGCTTGGATTAGCCAACTATCTCCACAAGTACATCGAGAACTACGATGAAATGGCGAAGCCATTGACCGACCTTCTTAAGAAGGATGTTGATTGGTGTTAGAAAACCGAACAACAAAACGCTTTTGAAGCGGTTAAGTGGAGCTTGTTGAAATCTCCCGTTCTTGCTCTCCCAGATTCTGGGAATCCATTTAGTGTCGTCTGCGATGCCTCCGATTTCGCAATCGGATATGCTTTGTTACAAGCAGACGATGCAGGAAGGGAACGCGTTATCGCGTTTGGTCGAGGTAGCTCAAAGCTGCGGAACGGAATTATCCCGTTCATGACAAGGAGCTACTTGCAATGAAGTATGCTCTTGTCAAATTTAGGGTTCACCTACTCGGCTCAAAGCCGTTCGTGGTTTATACTGACCACGCGTCCTTACGGACAGCGATAAAGTCGCCTCATCTCTCGCAACGGATGGCCCGTTGGCTCTCCTTCTTTGCGGAGTACAACTTTGAGGTTAAGTATAAACCTGGCAAGCAAAACGTGCTTGCAGACGCGTTGTCGCGTCGTCTCGATTACGAGCTCGCTCACGCGACATTCGTCACCACATCTGTGGTGGACCTCATACGCCAGGCGTATGGGAAAGACCCACAGTGTACGGCGCTAATCAGCGCGTTAGGTGAAAAGGGTCTTGGCTCGTCTGAGCCAACCCTGTCAAGTCGAGCTAAAGCTCGTTTACACCGTTACAGGTACTGTGACGGTCTGCTATTTTATAGCACGAGCGCGGAGGACACTCCGCGGGTGGTAGTTCCTCATGATGAGGAACCGAAGTATAGTGTCCTCTTTGAGGTACATGACGCCCCTACCTGGGGTCATTTAGGTCGGGATAAGACCTACAGCGCTTTAAGCGCTTTGTACGCACCTACTCAACATGTATAAGTGGGTCGGTGCTTATATACGCACCTGTGAGACGTGTCAGAGGGTTAAACCCTCTGCAAGTTCAGCTGCACCTTTTGCGAGCTTATCGGTTCCAACGGAGTGTTGGAAATCCATTAGCATGGACTTTATCTTCGGTTTTCCGAAGGATAAGGCCGGGAACATCGGCATATTGGTCTTTGTAGACCGATTGAGCAAGATGGCTCACCTGGCGGCGGTGTCAGAGTACATAGATAGACAAGGAACTGCGAAATTGTTCCTAGATCGTGTCTTTCGACAGCATGGTCTACCCGATTCCGTTGTGTCGGATCGGGATCCCGGTTTTACGGTACAATTCTGGGGAGCGTTGTTTAAGTTGCTAGTCACCAAGCTCCTCATGTCCACTGCGGATCATCCGCAGACGGACGGTCATTCGGAACGAGTTAATCGCGTTGTGGAGGATATTCTCCGGAGTTTATGTCCGGATTCTCCAAAGAGTTGGAGTGAGATCCTTCCGATGGTTGAATTTGCTATCAACAATTCTGTACATGCATCTACGGGGTTTACCCCGTTTTACGTGAACGGATTAGTGAATCCGAGGGTTCCGTTGACGCCACGTGCGTGTGGCCCAGGGCTTGAGGGGGGAGGATTCCCCGATGTCATCCCCGTATCTGTGCAAAAGCACATCGATAAGTTTTTATCGACGCGCCTTAGTGTCTTACGACACGTCTGCGATGCCATGGCGGAAAGCCAAGACAAGCAGAAGGATCAAGCTGATCGCAAGGGGCAGCGTAACGAAAAAGTATACAAAGTAGGAGAAAGTGTTTTATTAAACGCTAAAAAAATCTTCCTACACATGCATTTTCCAACGTGTTGAGCAATAAGCTGCTCCCCAGGTTTGTGGAGCCCTTTAAGGTACTATCCCGAAAGGGCTTATCGTATAACTTGGACATCCCGAAGGTGATGCGTACGCATCCAACCTTCTATGTCGGTATCCTTAAGCCATATCAGAACCCGGAGGCGGGCCCCCTCTTGGAGGGGGGTGGAAAGGCGGATAGCCGTAAGAGCCGTAAGGCACGGCGGGGCGGAGGAATCCCGAAAGGGCTAAAATGCGTCCGCGAAGCTCCGCAACGGCCGTCTCGAGAGATGCAAGCCGCCTCTCGAAGCGATCAGTGGCATCCAGCTCATCTCGGATCCTCTCGTGGAGATCATGGATGCGAAGGCTGTGTCGATCACAGCGCGCGCGAATCTCACGTCGCAATTGCGCGACCTACTCCTCCAATGCTCGATGCGGAGGGTACTCCACACTATCATGTGGAGCGTCTGATGGCGCGACGCCATCATCGGGGTCAAAACCAGTATCTGGTGAAGTGGAAGGGTTATCCATACTGTAATGGGGTGCCATTACATAATTGATATTCAAGTTAGAATATCACAGTTGAATTTCAGACGCGTTGTCTCAAATTCAAATAAGAGATTATAAGTTATTATAATCTACGAAGGAAAAGTCGATTCGGTATAAATACCGAATCTTGCAGGTTAACTAATAGTACAGTTAGTTGGATACTTGATACTATTATATTAATTAGGTAGTTACTATACTATTAGCCGCTATCACCCATTTAATAAACACTCTTAATTTTGCGTTCTAAAGAATAAGTAAATACTTGTATTTACTTTTAGTATAGGATTAGTTGTTACCAACTAATCCTGCCCTTATTGTATTGCGCGCTTCCTCGCAAAATACAGTGTAATCCCGTAACAGGATCAGTCCTGTTACACCTGGTAGCACTTCGTGGTCCGTCATAACGACCACAGTTCCGTTCCGCTAGTTAACTAGCGGAGCGAAGATTAAGAGCCGCTCGGCATCATGTCGCGAGACATGACGCCTGCCTAGCGAAAGAGAACGCTGGAAGTGGTGACGGAACACTCCCTCACTTCACGTCGCGTAGTAAAGACGCGACGGTAGAAATGATTCGGTACATGGGGACCGACATCCTTACTTTCCTCCTGGATAAGACCCCGGAGAAAGCGATGGAGGTGGTACATCGCTTTAGGCGAAACCACCTCGAAACACCATTACTGCCCGCGCAAGAGGCAGCGCGGACGGCACCTGCAACGCATAGCGTTGAAGTGGTAAAGGCTCGATTACCGCCCTTTACCGGTGAAGGGGGCGAGACCCTTCTTAGATGGCTCGCAGAGGTGGAAGATGCCATCTCTGCGCAAAATATTGTTGACGAACGTCAACAGGCGTACTTCGCCACACCATGTCTGGGCGGCAGATCCAGGGCATGGGCGATGAGTCGCAGAGCCACTGATGACTCTGCGTTCCTTACTTATAAGGAATTAAAAGCTGAGCTAAAGCTCAACTTTGAAGCTCCAGAAATGGAGCTAAGTAGTCGACAGGAGTTCATGGAACTCCGGCAAGGTAAGCTTGACCTTCAATCTTACGCTCAGAAGACGCAATATTTGCTGTCAAATATTGTGTATGAGCCGGTGCCCCCTGCTATGCAGGTCACTGGATTCATGAAGGGACTCAATGATGGTCCCGTCAAACAGAGTCTTTACCGGCACCCGCCAAAGACTGTACAGGATGCCATTGATATGAGACATCCGTGAGGAGTTCAGCATGCGATCAGCGTCATCGCATGCTGGGTACAGCCGAAGGGCTCAACAGCCCTTCGCTTTTGACATGCCGCAACAGCATGTAAACAAGCAGCAGTCGGGCAGACGAAGCTCACACTTCGTCTCAAGAAACAGCCACCCGCGCCAGAGCATGGGCGGTGGAGGTCCAGAGCCGATGGACCTATCGGTTGCGGTTGCTTCGAACACGAAGCATTACACACAGGGTGATCAGATCCTGTGGGTCCGCCGCAGTCGATCGATAGGTTAACCCAGTCGATCGAAGGATTTAAACTTGGACATCCATGGGATTCCAAGTATCACATCGAGCTTTTCATCTAATTTCGATGTGATACTTGGAATCCCATGGATGTTTGACACAGGAGCGTCAAACAATTTCATTAGAACTCAGAGTCTAACGCTGTTGAGCTTCGTGGAGGTAGAAACCCCACGAAGTATGTTGTCAGTCCGGTTAGAAACAGGTGAAACCGTGACTATTCCAAAGCGTGTGATTAAAACACGCTTCGAGTTGAATGAACTGTCATTCGAGGATGAATTCATCGTCCTCAATTTAGATGACAAGTTCGATGTGATACTTGGAATACCATGGATGTCCAAGTTTAAACCTTCGATCGACTGGGTTAACCTATCGATCGACTGCGGCGGACCCAGAGGATATGATCACCCTGTGTGTAATTCGGCTGTATCAGAAGATACAACCGCAGCGTCAGACAGTCTGGTGGATAGCGATAGCACCACCAGGTCTGTTCTGACGCGATCAGCGGAAGGTACCTCCGCTGGTGAGAGTCCAGAGGGACTACCACACGCAAAAGAAGAGTCGTTGCGTGTTGGAGAGAAACATTCCACGGGTGATAAAGACCAACGTGAGAATGAAGTGATATCCACGGTGTGAAACACCCACAGTGAGAATGAAATAGTATCCACAGTGGGAAACACCCACTGTGCGACCGAAGGTTCCAACACGACGAAAGAATTCCGTGTTGATGAGAGTGAACTCACGATCGAGTGCAATCGTGAGCACAACTCCGTGGTGGCCATGCACACGGTTGATAAAGACCACCGTGTCGCAGAACAGGCGGCCGATCAGACGAGCACATCTGATCGCCAAGAAAATTCCATGGTAGGCAGTGGCCACCATGATGATGAGTATTCGCACACGGTGAATCGTAATCACCGTGTAGCAGTCAATCAGACGAGTGCGTCTGATTGCATGGGCAGTTCAGTCGAGACGATCAACGTCTTGACGCAAACGGAGACCGGATTAGCTACCCAGTCTCTGTTGATGGAACACCCTCCGGAAGAAGGTTCGGAGGTGGTGGCTCTTCCAGCGCTAAGCTGGAAGAAGTTTATGAGAAACTTGCATGATGATCAGATCGAACAGATCTGTATCATCGTTGCAACAGATGATGTAGTGGATATTCGTTCACGAATATCCACATTACAAGTGGAAAACATTGGGAAAGAGGTTCCCAATGATCAAACCAAAGTTCAGCGCTTTGAAGCGCAGAGCTGGGAGTCGCTTAAAGTGAACTCCCCATTTTATGAGGTACTTCGGGAATACGCTGACGTATTCCCAGAAGAAGTACCTAGAGATCTCCCTAAGGATAAGGGAACTCGTCATGAAATTGACCTCGTGCCAGGCACGAAGTATTGTGTTACGCGGCAATGGCCGTTGCCGCGTGATCAAGTAAAAGCGGTCGACGAGTTTTTCGAAGCTCATCGTAAAGCAGGACAAGTGCGGGAGTCTATCTCACCGCACTCTACCCCCACCTTTTGTGTGAAAAAGTCAAGAGGTGGGTGGATAATCGTTCACGCTTACAACAAGCTGAACGCAGCGACGGTACCGGCGCAGACGCTTATACCGCGAAAAGATGTCATCATTGATGGCATGTGCGGGAGCACCATCTTTAGTGCTCTCGATCTAAGAGATGGATTTTATCAAATCCTAATGCGTGAGAAGAATATCCCTCTCACGGCGGTAAGCACCCCAAGCGACATGCTTTGGGAGTGGCTTGTTATGCCGCAGGGGCTTCGAAATGCCCCTGCTACGTTTAACAGATGCGTAACGCATCTATTACGCCCAGTGCGAGAATTCGCACCGAGGTTTTTCGATGACGTGTTCATCCATAGTAAGGGTGAAGACTATAAAAGCGATGTAGATGTCCATAGGGAACATCTACGTCGAGTGTTAGAGCTTATGCTTACGCATAAGCTCTATGCAAATCTAAAGAAGTGCACCTTTGGTGCACCTGAGATACCCGTTCTTGGATGCTTTGTGGGCAAGCACGGGGTGCGTCCTGATCCAGAAAGGATCAGGGTGATCGTTGAATGGCCTACGCCAAACAACGTTAAGGAACTTTGAAAGTTCCTTGGGTTGGCAACATATTTGCACAAGTATTCGTGCAACTATGCTGGGTTAATACGACCTCTTTCTCAATTACTTAAGAAAGATGTCGAATGGCATTGGGATACCTAATGCCAAGATGCTTTTGATGCATTCAAGCAAAGCTTGACTGAAGCGCCTGTCTTGGCTATAGCCGATAACGAGCGTCCGTTCCACGTCGTTTGCGACGCGATCGATTTCTCTATCGGCTGTGCTTTGATGCAGCGTGACCACAATAATCGTGATCGCTTAATCTGCTAACAATCGCGTCAGTTGCGCCCAGCCGAGCGCTACTATCCAGTGCATGACAAGGAAATCCTTGCCATGAAGTACGCACTGGCTAAGTTTCGGATCTATCTATTGGGAGATAGACCATTTGTGGTTTACACGGACCATGCGTCGCTGCCCACGGCCGTGAATTAACCACACATTTCTCAAATAATTGCTCGATGGCCGTCATTCTTTGCTGAGTACAACTTTACGGTTGAATACAAACCCGGAAAGTTGAACGTGATAGTGGATGCGCTATCACGAAGGCCCGATTACGAGACGAAACCGTCCGTAACCGAAGGAGCCAGTGCAAACGCGATCCGTTGCACTGCTTTGTCATCGTCAATTATAGGACAAGTACGCGAGGCGTACAAAACAGACGAGGAGACACGTCTGTTGATTGATTACTTAAGTAATCAATCAAGTGAGAAGCGCGACGAACTCCCAGAGTTCCTCCGCGCTTGCGTGCATCGATATCGACTGCACGATTTTCTGCTGCTTTACGGCGCAGACCAAAAAGATGAAAGTCGCATCGTCGTTCCAAACGACGATGATCTCAAACATCAAATTATGTTTGAGTATCATGATGCACCGATTTCGGGGCATCCAGGTCGAGAGAAGACATACGCTTCTATCGCACGTGACTTTTACTGGCGAAACCAGTACAAGTGGGTACGGAAATACGTACGCGTTTGCGAGATTTGCCAGCGCGTTAAGCCTGCGCAGTCTGCACAGGCTCCGCTGCAATCTCTGCCGGTTCCGACAGAGTGTTGGAAGTCCATTTCAATGGACTTCGTATTCGGTATTCCACCCAACAATAGTCGGAAGACCGGAATAGTGGTCTTTGTAGACCGTTTCAGTAAGATGGTACATCTTACTGCAGTATCAGCGAACGTAACCGCCGCTCAAACAGCGCGGATATTCGTTGATACGGTATTCCGTTTGCACGAAATGCCGGAAGACATTATCTCGGATCGAGATCCGAGATTTACAGGACGTTTCTGGCAAGAAACGTTCTCATTGTTGGGAACCCAGTTGAAGATGTCAACTGCGGACCATCCGGAAACGGATGGGCAGACGGAAGGGGTTAACCGCGTTCTCGGAGACATGTTGCGATCATACGCACATGCCTTTGAACAGTGGAGTGACTATCTGCCACTCACTGAATTCGCGATTAACAATTCGGTGCATGCTTCAACTAAGCATAAACCGTTCTACGTGAATGCCTTAAGGAATCCACGAACCCCAGCTTTACTTGGCGGTACGCCAAATCTAAGTGGGGGAGGGACCCGCTCAAATTTTGAGCGAGTCAATGCGCAAGTTGCAACTGCAACTTGTGAACAAAACGATGACCCTTCTACTGAAAGTACAGTAGAAGCGGAAGCAGCTTCAATTAAAACTGAAGCTGCAAACGATGAATATGTGTCTGCAGCAATGGCTGCAGACAACGAGGACAATACACCTACTGCTGATAAAGCAGTAGATGAATTCGTATTACAGCGCCAAGCTGTAATACGCTATGTAAAAGATGCACTTGTCTCTGCTTTTGATAAGCAGAAGCAAAATGCAGACAAGCAAGGAAGGAAGAACAAAAACTCCTTTCTGAAAGGCGAATTGGTATTACTAAGTACTACTAATTTGCCTATACATGCAATAAGCAACTTCCCTACACGGAAGTTGCTTGCTAAGTACATTGGACCTTTCAAGGTCCAAGAGATCCGGGGGAATGCCTATACTTTAGACATTCCCACAGCAATGAGGCTCCACCCAACATTCTATGTTGGGCGGCTCGAGCCGTATCATTCGTCTTCGTCTTACGACGAGACACAGAACCACGGAAGATACCGTGCTTCTCGAAGTCTCCCAAGAGAGACTTGTAATCGGCTTCCAGCCGTTGATGAGCAGAGCGGAGAGTCATTACCTCCGCCTTCGACTGCTCAAGATCAACCTTGTGCCGATCGAGTTCTTCCTTACAGCGGGAAAGCTCGATGTAAAGAAGATCATTCTTCTGCTGAAGGGCAGTGTGCGCCCCGAGGATGTCGCGGACATTCTCGCGAAGAGACCGATATGTCTTCACAGAGTGAGACATATCGCTACTCAAGGAGGAACAACCCTCCTCGAGTTTGCGGAGCAAAGAACCATGCTCCGCAACAACAACGGCGAGGGAATTCTCAACCTCCGCCACCCCTGATCGATAATCACGAGAATAAGCGATGCATTCTCGAGCGCTTGATCTCGAAGCGCTCGGTTCCTTCGAAAAAGGGACAGCGTACCGAGTACTTAGTACGCTGGCTGGGTTACCCCCAAGAGTTCGACTCTTGGGAGCCGATTGAGGTTGTGAGGGCCGACGCCCCAGACCTTTTAACTGAGTTTGAGAAGGAGTCTCAAAATGCGAAGTAGCATCAACACTAGGTGTGGATGCATTTAGGGTATCGGTTAAGCCCTGAATTTCGGCGGGTACGGAAAAACCACCGTACCCCCGCAGCTCCTCCTCTGACAGACGAGGAGCGCCCTGCGGACACCGCTGGCAAACGAGGTGATAAGGGACACCACAGTTCAACCCTTCTTTGATGCAAGCAAAACGGATGTATTCCATTTTGCCTGTTCGCGATTGCTTTAAAAAGCGCTCGCGCATTACGTGAACTTTATTCACGTAATCATCTGGGCTTTTGTTGTAGTTGTCAACAAAAGCGTTCCAACTCTGAGTTAGGGCGTCTTTATCGTCCCTGTTCCTCCTTGACCCTTTCCGGCTCGAATAATATCGAACCTGGAGAAAGAGTTCAATAAAGTACAGGCGTCTATCGTCTGTACTTCGATCGAATCGACGTGACTGGATGTCTTCGCAGTCATCCAGCACGTTGATATCGAACAACGCATATTGGCAGTCCCGCTTACGGTGACCGCCACTGTTGGGGGCAATAGCCCATCCAGGGGTCCAAAACCCCACTTTGTACGGAACATGTGGTTCCGTACGATGATAAGCTTCAGGAGCGGCAGGCGCCGCTTCTGTTCGAGCTCTTTTAGCAGGCGGAGCACCGCCTGCTTCAACACCACGCGCCGGGGTTAAATCAACCCGGCGTGGAGAAGTTCTTGGTCCAGGTGGGGCTCTGCGTTCCCGCAACCACCTGTGATAATCATTGTCGCTGTCAGCTATGACAGCGACACCGGAGTCGTCATCGCTGTTAGGCGATGAGCACCTAGAGAGTTTCGACTCGCTAGATCCTTTACTGGGGACATCTGTATCCCCATCACTTTGTTCGGAGTCAGAACTCCCGAACATGGCCTTCTTGGCAACACGCCATTCGGAAGTTGCCATTGTGCGAGATGTTGCTAATGCAACATCTCCCTGTTTCTTGTCAGATGCCGCCTTAGCAGCATATTTGGTCGAAGACCGTACGTCTTCCGACCTTTGCGTAGTTGACGCTGCTAATGCAGCGTCACTGTTGTCACTCAACACCTCAGAACCTAGTGTTGAGGCGGAGGAAGAAGCTCCTTCATTGTTTTCAGCAGCGCTCTTTAGAGCGCCGCCGCCGTGTGTCTTGACCATCGAGTCGATGGCCAATCAGTTGGTGAATGAGAAATTCTGACCAACAAGTGCCACCCATGATTGGCCAAAATAAGAGTTATTATTGGCCAACCACCTTAAGTGGGGGGGGTGATGTAATGGGGTGCCATTACACAATTGATATTCAAGTTAGAATATCACAGTTGAATTTCAGACGCGTTGTCTGAAATTCAAATAATAGATTATAAGTTATTATAATCTACGAAGGAAAAGTCGATTCGGTATAAGTACCGAATCATGCAGGTTAACTAATAGTACAGTTAGTTGAAGACTTGTTATTATTATATTAGTTAGGTAATTACTATACTATTAGATGCTAACCACCCATTAAATAAACACTTTTAATTTTGCGTTCTAGGATATAAGTAAATATTTATATTTACTTTTAGTATATGATCAGTTGTCACCAACTAATCCTACCCCTCCCGTATTGCGCGCTTCCTCGCACAACACAGTGTAAGCCTGTAACAGGATCAGTCCTGTTACACGCGGGGTACCTCCCCGTAAGTTGGAAGGCCGGGCGCGATGGTGGTCAGGTTCTCGACACTATGGTGTTCGATTTTGAACTTGACTCCACCACAGCAATCCGACTCGCTCGGGAGCGGCGTGCTTAAGAACGTGCTCTTGAGACACAAAAACAATAAGAACAATAACGCCAAGATCAAGCAGCGGCAAGACTTGCTCAGCGTGTACGGCAGCTTCTGAAAGACCGTTTTCGCGCTGATGAACCGGAGTTTTTCCCCTCGCACGTAAGGAGATCCCCCGCAACTTCCGCATCGCTGCGCCTTTGTGCTTAACCGGGATAACATCTGCTGCCACAACAGCGGGGCGCTCTATTGGATTGAAAAACGCATGAAGGGCCCCTTGCTCGCCTTCCTTTCACCATGTGCCGCGACCGTGGCAAGGTGGCCAAACACCCACTGTTGGAACAACCACCAGAGCCGCTATGGATTCTGATAAGGGAGCAAACACCTATTGCCCGGACGTTCCACAGGCAAGGTGGCCAAACACCCACTGTTGGCACAGCCACCAGAGCCGCTATGGAGTCTGATAAGGGAACAAAAACCTATTTCCCGGACGTTCCACATTAACATCAGGGCTTACAACACCGCGCTGTCGATCACGTCCCTGGGTTCGAGGTTTAATGAAAAGTTTAGGCAGGGAGGGGTTTACGGCTTCGACTCAAAAGTGCCCTATACCACCGAATGGGATCGTTGTTGCCGGAGCCCGGTCACCCAAGGAAGTTCACGCAGTTGTATATCACTGACAACAGCATGGCGTTTGATGGCCGCATGAATGTCTTTCCGCAACATGCGTGCTGTGAGCGCAGAGCCAATTGCGGAGATTGGGAACCGCATCTTTGCGGATTGGCTGCTTAAACTTGGGGAAGACCGGCTGTATAAAATCGACGCAGATCGGATTTGTTGTCCGGAGTTAATGAACATACACTTGACGGACTGATCAACATGATTTATGATGGCATTGTCGATGCCGCAAGGGACGCACGTGCCTACTTTGTCCACCGTTAAATCCTTGCCGCCCGCGATGACAATGTGGCACTGATCAACACAGCCGTCCTGAACACGGTTCCGAGAGGAGTACAGGAGTTTTTGAGCGCAAAAAAATTAACGATGAGGAGAGTGCACATGCAATCCCGACAGAGTTGTGGGTGGCCGCCGCATCAACTGGCACTGAAGGTTGTCTCAATAATCATGCTCCTGCTGCATCCAACGAGCTTTGCAACGCATGCACCTCATTGTTCGCCGGTGTTCCGCACGTGTCATTGAGGATGAAGTCTTGAAGGGTGATAATTCAGGGCACGTTTGCTTTTTTATCCCGCGCATTTCATTAACAACTGAGCAATCACGTCTGCCGTACACGGTCCGTCGGAAGCAGTTTCCTTTGCGCTTGGCCAATGCGATGACGATAAACAGGCCACAGGGAAAGACGCTACACAAGGCTGGCATATGTCTGTGTTGTCGCATGGTCAGTTGTACGTCGCATTTTCACGGTCGACAGCACCGGAGAACATCTCCGTCATTTTGGAAGCTGAGTTTGCAGAACTACGACTAATGAGCAACATTGCTTTTGACGAAGCACTACGTTGAATGAGGTAGAAAAATCTCGCAATGATCGAAACAGTCAATGTCCGAGATTGCACACGCAGTCGTTGACAACAAAAATAAGCTCTTTCCTTTTTGTTTCAAAATAAATGTAGATATACTGTAGTTTCAATGAAATTTCAGTGAAAGGAACGACGGGTACCATCACCTAGTAAGTTAATAAGTATTTTTGACTAGTATATCTTCGCCATGTCCATCCAATTGGAGATCCAGTCATCCGACCCGATCAATTCATTGCCTTTTATTCCATTGGAATGTAAAATTCTTCAGCCTATGATGTACGAATGCAATGGTTTCCTTGTAAACATGAGTTGAACTATAGCTGATTGTCTTTACGCTTGATAACATCTCCCACAAGGTGGTGTAGCAATCTATAGTTCTGTTAACTATATTTCTGCTGATGGTGCCGTCCTGTCAGTCGTTATTAGGACTCCGATTACTGTGGCCCTCGACCTGGTCGTCTTGTACTACAACCACCTCGATGAGATCAAGTAATCTCTCGTTTTCCTCTTTTGATAGTTGTGGTAGAATCCTACTGAACCCTAAACTGTGCCGTTTCATTCCACGTAAGCGCTGTCTTGGGGCTTTCGGCCCTGCCGCCAATAACCCCGCTGTGAAATATGCTCGGGAATGGTAGGAGGGGAAATAGATGCCCTATTTAATGGTGGGTGCGGTTCCTACTCGTTTACGTCGGGATCCATTTGCCTATGGATAGCTTCCTCGACAGAGACTTCTGTGTTGCAGTTCCTTGCAGAATGGTGTCCGCTATCTACTTATGCTACCGGTTACTGTCTGGAAAAGTATACATTACCGGTATACACTACCACATTCAGTAACAAAACAGTGCACCATGGAGCTGCCTGTGGGGCAAGAAGACAAGCAATCGCTGCAACAACAAAAGCAAGACGCGTCACAACTGCAACAGCAACAGCAAAACTATGCTCCTTCTTCGAATTATAATGCGCCTATGAATGTACTCGGTGCCAGTCCACAAATTTCTTCGCAGCAACAGCCTCCGATTCAACAAACTCAACACTACCAGCAACAGCAACAACCTCAGCAGTCATTATACAATCCTCAACAAACACAACAAATGAGTGTATACAATCTTAAACTTTCGCCGACCATGACATACGGAGCAACTTCGATGAAAGAGCGCGCGACCCACTTGTTGGCAGCCTGTGAATCCTGTTTCATTGTCACTCGTATCCCCGGTGTTGATATGTCCTTTCGTCGCATTATGGAGCGCAAGTGTCCACGATGTGGTGGAATGTTGGTATTACCTCAAGAAGTTATGGAAATGCTTATTCTCTATGGAAGCTTCGTGTCTGAATCGGTGGCTGTTAGCCTCACTTTGGGCACAATGGTGCTCCATCCATCTCTACGGCCAGACTTTATGGCAGCGGCAATGAACGAGCTTTTGACACCCTTGCAGACGGATTTTGTTTATGACGTGGCTGTACCGAAGCGTCCAGAGGGACTTGGCATGTCGCTGCGCATGAATCGTGAGGACTCGCTCGTTTTTTTCTGTATGTCGATGCGCTACCAGCTGTGTCTGACCATGTTGACATGTGTGTGTGGAACAGAAGGAAATCTCGTCGTGGGAGGCTTCATCGACTTTGAGAATAATAGTGAAAGTCCGTCTGTTGCTGCTCGGATCATTGCAGTGGATGATGTGCTAGTGGCAATTAATAAGAAGTCCATCACATCCTGGTCGTTTGAAAAAAGTATTAGCGTGCTGGCTCATGCGGCGTCGCCCGTGTATTTGACTTTTCGACGTCGCCAAGCAGTCATGTTGCTCTAGATGTTTAAGTATCTATCGTGCACAGTTGGGTAGGTCGTAAGGGTAGAACTTTTTCAATAGGACGCACTGATGCTAAGACATTTTTTTTCAATCTTCTGTCGGCTAGCTTTCTTTCGTCTAACATTGCTACTACATGGAATGTCAGCAGGATACCGAGTCTTCTTTATGCAGACTCACCCAATGACCCCGAACGTAACAGCCCTTTCGTGGTGACGACACCCTTAAGAGCTCCATGGTCACACACAAAACAGTGATCACAGCGCAACATCGTAAAGATCATGTGAAGATCGTCTAGTGGCGTGTTGCTGGAGATGGTCATTGCCATGGGACGGATCACACAGATTCGCCCTTCAGTGATCTTCACTGTAGCGTTGAGTTTTTCAGCCTTCGTGCTATTCCACCCGTCATTCAATAGCCCAAGCATCTTGGAATCATCCATTAAAAATGGAAGCTGGGTGCCATCGCCAACTGGTTGAGGTTGTTGAGTCGTCAAGACATTGTACGAGATATCGATCGAGCCGATGCCATGGAAGCCTCCCGTGTTCTCGGTCAGAGTGTGGCGCGTGAGCTTATCCTTTAATGTAGCCCAGGACACCAATGCTGAAGCGCTCTGAGGTTTCTCACCAAGATCTTCATCAACACCGTCAAAATTGTTTGCCTCGTAGAAACTCCTCACGAATCGACGCAACTGGGAGCCACTCACGACACCTAGTAATACCATGGTCGTTTCGTCTTCAACAATGGGGATTTCGTGATGAGGCAAACGCTGGAGTGCGAGTAGAATGCGAGCTATGGTTGTCCGCTTGGGTATGTAAACTAAACACGGTTCTACGACGTCGCCAGCCGTTCGATTCGATTCAAACTCAATAAGAGGTAGGAATGGCAACCCGCTTATGACAAGTAAAGTATCGTAAACCGATTTCTCCTGAAACAGACTAGAGATGGCTAATGCTGCCAGGGATCCACAGAATAAAGGAAGGGTCATGGACATTGCCGTCGTTATTTCCAGCGTAATGACTGCTACAGAGAGTGCTCGAGTCGCAGCAACCCCGAATGCGGCAGCTCCAACTAAAGCATATGTGCCAGGAATGATATTTAAACTAGGAAACAGAGTCGTGACGAATTCTCCAAACATGCGGCCGAACGAAGCGCCAGCAAAGAATGTTGGCATCCAGATCCCTGTGGGGATTTTCAATGTGATACACAGCGGAATCAAAAAAATCAAAACAGCAGACAGACTTGACAACGCATAATACTTGGAAACCACTTGCCACGCAGGTGGCAGCTCGTCCTCTGTAAATAAAATAGCAAGACCAGCCATCGAGAGACGGTGAGCATACTTTCCCGGCACGAAAGTTAGCACAGCCGTCACTATTGACACAACAAGCGGATCGATCCACGTGACTAGTACTTTTTTCCACACCTGCGAAGACTGTCGAAACGTTTTTCTGTGCTCAGCAAGTTTGCGTAAGAACCACATCATTGCTGTGCAAATGAGTCCCAGCACGGCACCCAAGAGGATGTAGAAAGGGATTTCCGAGATACGGTACGGCCTCGTAGGAAGCTGTGTTTTTAACACGGCTTGTGTCGCGAGATGCGAGTTGCTCTGAACCAAGACGAGCGTCAGTCGTAGCATCACTGCTCCGGATACTGCACTGACAAAAGCCTTGATGTAGTTCGACGTGAGATAGTACGTTGATGTGACTTCCAAAGAAAAGAGCACACCCCCAATAGGCGACGAAAACAATGACGACACACCCACAGCACAAGCGGCAGAGAGGAGCTGCAGTCGACCATTAAGATGAACACTAAATCCCTGAAACAGAGGCGTTTTAAGTAAATGGTGAGTGATGATCGACATGATATGGACGTAAGCCCCTTCCGTGCCTACAATGAGGCCGGCACCCACGGAGCAAACTAAGCCAGTTACTTTGGCTAAAAATGTAGAGAAGTCAAAGTATCCAGGGAGATACATGCGTGGGTCAATTCCCGTTAGGATGGACTTCATCTGTGACACCCCAGACCCGGCAGCAACTGGCGCTAATTGAGTGAAGAAAAGGCCTAGACCCGCGAAAATCACCGTATGCGCTGTCCAAATGGTGAGTCTTGTGGCATAAGTTTGAGCTTGGCTAACGAGATATTCTCTCAAGTCAAGGAGGTTATTGTACAATCTGAAAAATGCACGACATGGTAAATAGGACGGTAAGTTTTCATCCATCCTCCTCATGGAGAAAAGAAGACATGAAAGCACTCACTCACACTTGAATGCAATAGTTCATTGGTCCACCAATGACACCTAATAAAATTAAAAAGCAAATGGCTTTAAGTTGTCGACGGTAGTACGCCAATTTATTTCTAGCTCGACTTCGTTCCCCGCCAAAGAGAGAAATCGCCGACGCTGTCCTTCGTACCCCATGGCGTCGAAACGTCTCGACAAAGTCCGATCCATCACTACCACAACGTTCATACCCAACTTCAATGTAACTGTCCGAGATGGAGTGACTGCGTTCGTCTTTTAATAAGGCCGAGAGAGGAATTTTATCGTCTCGAGTCTCATTCTGACTATCACCATTGTACCGAGCCGCCCGTTGCTGGAATTCATGCAGACTGCCAATGCGCCCAGTGCGTCGTTGATGAGCGGGCAGCATCATGTCCACGTTCCTCTCCCCCTTTGGCGACTTCATCCTTCTATCTGGTGTGTCACAGCCAGCACAAAGTTCTTATTTGTACGTGAGATATTCCCAGCCCCTCGCAACACGACGACCACCTCCAGGGAATATGTGTCGCAAGGACGCTGGGAATAGTTGTGACAAGTTATGCACTTTAGTCAATGAAGAGTCAATACAATAGTCACGATAAAAGGAAAAGTTTAGGTTTGGGGTTTGTATTACTAAGAATATTGATGGCAAGTTCACCAATAAAATCGTTGTAACGTTCGAGTTACGTAATGTACTCATGTTCTATTTGGTGCTATTGACTGTTAGCTAGGGAGATATTAGAGAACCTCGCCATTTAATCAGGATAGGTGTAAGCAATGTCAAGCGCGTGCTGGAAGGGCCTCTTCGTTAAACTTGGAACCCGACCTTGGATTCTTGTCCACTGCGGGACTCGAATCCGCGATCTCCCGGTCCCGTAGTGGGGACTGTTAGCTAAGGACTGATTGATTTAGAGTGCACTCGGACGGTAATCATCACTTGATACTAAAAGGTTCTCACGACAGATATGGAGTTGTAAGCTCTTAACACTTGTGAAGAGCTTCCTCTTTTCATATTCCACAACCGCATGTACTTGCAGATTGCTGCTGACCACTCTGCACAGCATGATTATCTAGTTACCAAAGCCAAGACAATTCAACGAAACAAATCGGACACCATACCTGCCTTAGTTATCACCCACATCCCTCCACTTTTTTCACACCGGATGGTGAAACAGACACCGTAATACTTCTAAAAGGTCCGGGGCACGCCTAGTAGCGACATGCCGCTTGAATATTTGAAATTCTGCTGCCATCCGGTGCATTAGCTCAACAGACGAGCCCACAATTACTGGGTCCCTTTACAACCCAAAACGATAATTGCAACCCCCTCCAAAGTCCAGGCACACTCTCGATTAAGTGGGCACGTGACTTTATATTGTGGTGAAGTGGAATCTGTATTTACAGCATGTAGAAGGTGATCTGCAACAGATATTAATTCATGGTATATTTTTTCACACTGGTAGACTCTAAATACTAGCACGATGTTGCGTTTTACGCTGGCAATTTCCTCAAGCACATGTCTTAGAACGTTTCATGTGCCCATCAAAGAAACATCAGTTACCACCTTCATTTCTCGTAGACAATGAAAATTAGCAACAAAGAGCGTTGTGTGTCTACATCACGTGAACAACGTGATTATTTAGTGTAAATGGTTCTCAGTGGCATGACGCTTCCGTTTTCATCCATCACTAGTATCAAGTGGCACGTCTCGCACTTACACAATGTTTCAACAAAGTCGTGTTGGCCCTAACACATCCAAGAGTGCGAGTGTTTTAGTCCAAAACTGCTGTTCCCTCTTGAATAACATCAACAAAGAAAGTCAAGACACAGGCGCAGCTTACATGCACAACGGCAGGTCCAATCCTGGCGATAAAGCCAACGAAAAGTCATGCGCCCTCGGCTTCACAAACTTTCCGATGCACTGTTCCGTAGCTATGGGCGCTAGGGAGCGGGCGGTAGAAGACTAACCAGATTATGAAGACAAACCTTCAGCACCACTAAAGAAAGCCAAGACACAGAAGCACCTTACAAGCACAACGGCGGGTCCAATCGTGGCGGTGAAGCCAACGGAAAGACATGCGCCCTCGGCTGCCCAAATTGGTCGGCTTGATATTCCCGATTTTTCTCAAGTGGTTAAGCATTTTCATTTTGGATGAGCAATTTCGACCAAACAGAAGCGACCCGCGACGGCCATCTCGCTATTGACTGACTTATGATTGGTGGGAATTTGGAGTGTTAAATGGATATTTTCAGCCAATCAGAAGCGACCCGCGACGGCCATCTCGCAACGGCCAATCCGATTAATCAGATTACAGAGGGTCTCTGAGGTAACTGTCAAGGACGATCAATCAGATTACAGAGGGACTCAGTAGTAACTGTCAAGTATTGAAGTCAGCGCTGAAGTAACCAAGAAGTAGTGGTGAAAGAAGTGATTGACTTGATGTAAGAATTAGTAACACTTTATAGATTCAAATTTCCCCTGAACTACGCAGATCTCTGGCGACCCCTTAAAATCCTTCTTTATTGTTCTTATACAAAAACCAAGTGTAATACAAAGAAATCGTTGAGTGAACGCCTGAGCAAGTGGAGCAGCAGCCTTTTGGAGCTTGCTAGAGTTGGGGGATGTAACAGGGTTACATTCTGGTTACATTTAGTTATGTGGTATATGTAAGTACACTACGGTTGAGGTCAGTGTTGACCGGTCCGAAAGGTTTGGACCTATTGGTTATTTTAACCAATCAGGGCAGGAGCCCTTGGTGGAGGCGTTGCAGCCATCCACGTGTTAGTACACAGGTGGTGTACACTACATTTTGTCTAGGTACGAATTTAGTAAGTTCTACTGAGTATTACATATAGTTTACATTAGTTTAATTTAATTTAGGCTAATAACATATTAAATATACATTCAGTTTACATTTCAGTCAGAAGACTGCTAGGCGCACGACCTCGACGGGTCGCGCGCGCAGCAAGAGCAGTAGCGTAAAGGGAGCCCTCCCTTTAGCTACACCCTTAGTAAGGGAGCCTTGTATAAAGGCGTTAGCTTGTGCTAACTTGTAAACTCAAAGGAAATCTTGTCCCCGAGTAAGAGAGTACTCTCTTACTAAGCCCTTTATAAGGGCGTATCGGCTAAGTAGTGGCGAACGCCGCTTTAAGGAAAAGTCTTCCTCTGTGCGATAGCCGCACCGTGCGTATACGCACCGGCTACATCTGGTAGCACTTGTAGTCAATCCATCACCTGTGTTGGTAGACTAAGGCATCCTCTGCAAGGGATGAATCAGGACGATTGGGAAAGGTTAACCCTCGTCCAGGAGGAAGCCTTTAACAGACTGTTATCCCTAATGGATGACGAAGGCATGCAGCTCCTAGTGGAGCAGGGCCTTGAGGCCGTAAAGGCGAGGATCAATGCCCTCAACGCCCATGAGGCGAGTTGTAGTGGAAGTCATTCCACGTCCACGGAGGTGCGCCCACCGTTGTCCTTTAAGATATAGGAATTCACCGGGGAAAAGGGTGATAACCTTTATGTGTGGCTTCGAGAGGTCGAGACGTCCTTCGCCACAGCGAATGTGATCGCGGATCACTTGCAAGTGGTACTTGCACTGACCCATCTTACGGGTAAAGCCCGTGAATGGGCGTTCACGTGTTCGGAGTCATTCACGGACGTGTTCCCAACCTGGGAAGTCCTCAAGCAGAAGCTTATGGACATGTACGCCACGCCTGATCTTGTTTTCCAGAATCTGCTGGCGTTTATGAGGTGCCGGCAGGGCACTCGGGACTTGGAAACATATATCCAATAACTGAAGACCCTGATGGCAGGGATGTACGCGAAAGCGTACTCGGACGATGTGTCCATTCCCGTCTTCATGGGAGGCCTGAGAGAAGGGACAGCACGTTCGGAATTGTTCCGATGCCGACCCCAATCCCTGGGGGAGGAGTTCAAGATGGCGTTCAACGCCGAGAGGAATTTCGGTTCCTCTAAGGTGGGTCCCGAACCCATGGACCTGAGTCAGGTCGAAGCGGAAAAGAAGCTTCCGCTAAGAGTCACGCTGACTCTGCTTCACTGGGTTCTGAAGCGTAGATCCAGGCAATGATGCAGCGACAGGGGCCGCTGAGATGCTTCCTGTGTGGAAGTGCGGATCATCTGAGGAACAGATGTCCGAAAAATCCCCAGCGAGACACTCGCTATAAGGGACCAAGGGTGGGGAAAAAGCCCTTGTCCAAGCCGTCGGGAAACGACGGCTCCCAGTAGGTGCGGGGCGCCCTACTGGGGGACCCCTCAGTGCTGTTAAGCCCCAGGGTAGGGGACGACAGCACAAAGCCCCGAGGGAAGCGGTGCTTTCTAGCACCGAGTTGGTGTACCAGCCAGTTTTGCTGGTAGTCCTTGCGGACGTGAAAGGCTTTGAAATCCTTGGAGAGTCTTGATAGACTCTGGAGCGTCTGACAGTTATGTCATACGGGCTTCTGTAGAGAAGAGTCGGCTGTATGCCGAGGCCCTAGAGGCACGTTCTCGTGATGTTGTCACGGTCCGTCTTGCGACGGGCGTAAAGGTATCTGTAACCAAGATCTCTATTGACCTTAAGCTGAAGTTTGCAGACTTCGAAAGCTCAAAAGGTTGCCTAGTCCTGGATTTGGACTCGAGGTATGACCTCATTCGGGGCGTAAATTGGCTGGAACGCCACGAGCCATGGATATACTGGAAGTCTAAGTCCATTGGCTTAACGCACCCGCGGTCGGGTGAAGCATTGAAGAGTCATGAACCCACCTTTGCTCGATCGCAAAAGCGATTATAGAGTGAGATGCCAGAGATTGGGACGTCTGAAATGATCATTCCCAATGGCGTTAAGGAAGAGGTTCTTAACGAGGGGGCTTCGGCGGTTAATCCCCACGCCGAGATAGGTGAGACTGGTGAGTCGCCAGTGATAGAGGTGGAATCCTCTGAGGGTAAGCGCGAGGCGCTTAGAGAAGAGACCCGAAATTCGTCTCTTTTACAGGTAAGAATTGATTCCGACTACGCCGTGTTTGGCGAACAAGTTGCGACTCCAGCGGTAGGGGTGGAGACCCTTGTGGTTAAGCGCGAGGCGCTTCCAAGCTAAGAGACCCGTAGTTCGTCTCTTTCGCACGTAGGAATTGATTCCGACCACGCCGTTGTAGGTGAGACCGGCGAAGCACCGGTGGTAGAGGTAAAGACCTCTGTGGATAGTCGCGATGTGCTTCCAATAGATGGGGCAAATGACTCCCCCCATCTGGGTCACGGGATTAGTCCCGAGACAAGTAGTCAGCAGTCCTATCGGATGCTGAATAGTGAGACAGGTGTTGTCACGGAAGTCGTAATCCTTGAACGGTTGCCTGGGGTAGGCGAACTGTTGTCGTCGGAGGAGATGTCCTTCAACGAGTTTGAGACTGCTGTAAAAGCAGGCGAACTCGATGAGATCGTCGTGTTGCGTCCGGAAAAGTAGTTAAACTCCGCATACACGATGGACGAGTCAGTTTTGGTGAAAAGCAAACAGGCATTGAATGCCCGAAGCGGCCTCAAGATCTTCGCGGATCCAGAGGACCCTTACCATTCCTTATTGAAGGAATTCGGAGATGTCATTAGTGACAACCAGCCGATGGGGTTACCACCGGATCGGGGAGTCCGACATGAAATCGATTTGGTTCCTGGAACCAAATACTGCGTCACTAGGCAGTGGCCTCTCCCCAAGGAGCAATGCGACGTCATCGACGCATTCTTAAGGGGAAAGAAGAGGCAGGGATGGTACGGGAGAGCAAGTCTCCCCATTCATCTCCCACTTTTTGTGTTCGTAAACCGAACGGAAAGTGGCGCATTGTGCATGCGTACAACAAGATGAATGCAGCTACTGTACCCATGCAGACTCCGATTCCTCGGAAGGATGTCCTCCAGAAAAATATGGCGGGCTGTACTGTGTACAGTGCCTTAGATCTGGTGGACGGGTATTATCAGATGCTCATGCGAGCATCCGATATTCCGCTTACAGCGGTCAGCACGCCTAGCGGCATGTTGTGGGAGTGGCTGGTTATGACACAGGGGATTTCGAATGCGCCAACGACTTTTAATCGCTTGGTGACTCAACTCTTCCGCCCTCATAGAAAGTACTCCCATACGTACTTCGATGATATATTCGTTCATAGTAGTGCGTAAGGCGACTCGTCTGATGTTCAGACGCACCTGATACACCTTCGAGCGGTGCTCGAATGTATTCGAGAGCATAAGTTATATGCGAACGCATCCAAATGTATT
Organism: Peronosclerospora sorghi; assembly: GCA_026184515.1. Taxonomy (NCBI): domain Eukaryota; phylum Oomycota; class Peronosporomycetes; order Peronosporales; family Peronosporaceae; genus Peronosclerospora; species Peronosclerospora sorghi. Next base: position 13,382,117 of record CM047584.1, read on the forward strand.
TTTGGTGCTGAGGAAATTCCTTTCCTCTGATGCTTCATCGGTAAGGATGGAGTGCGGGCGTATCCCGCGAAGGTGAAAGCCATTGTGGAGTGGCCTTCGCCTGTAACTCTTAAATATTTACGGAAGTGGCTTGGGTTAGCCAATTATCTCCACAAGTACAGCGAGAACTACACTGAGATGGCGAATCCATTAACCGACCTTCTTAAGAAGGATGTTGATTGGTGTTGTGAAACCAAACACCAAAACGCTTTTGAAGTGGTTAAGGGGATCTTGTTGAAATCTCCCGTTCTTGCTCTCCCAGATTCTGGGAATCCATTTAGTGTCGTCTGCGATGCCTCCGATTTCGCAATCGGATATGCTTTGTTACAAGCAGACGATGCAAGAAGGGAACGCGTTATCGCGTTTGAGTCGAGGCAGCTTAAAGCTGCGGAACGTAATTATCCCGTTCATGACAAGGAGCTACTTGCAATGAAGTATGCTCTTGTCAAATTTAGGGTTCACCTACTCGGCTCAAAGCCGTTCGTGGTTTATACAGACCACTCGTCCTTACGGACAGCGATAAAGTCGCCTCATCTCTCGCAACGGATGGCACGTTGGATCTCCTTCTTTGCGGAGTACAACTTTGAGGTTAAGTATAAACCTGGCAAGCAAAACGTGCTTGCAGACGCGTTGTCGCGTCGTCTCGATTACGAGCTCGCTCACGCGACATTCGTCACCACATCTGTGGTGGACCTCATACGCCAGGCGTATGAGAAAGACCGACAGTGTACGGCGCTAATCAGCGCGTTAGGTGAAAAGGGTCTTGGCTCGTCTGAGCCAACCCTGTCAAGTCGAGCTAAAGCTAGTTTAAACCGTTACAGGTACTGTGACGGTCTGCTATTTTATAGCACGAGCGCGGAGGACACTCCGCGGGTGGTAGTTTCTCATGATGAGGAACTGAAGTATAGAGTCCTCTTTGAGGCACATGACGCCCCTACCGGGGGTCATTTAGGTCGGGATAAGACCTACAGCGCTTTAAGAGCTTTGTATTGGTGGCCCAATATGTATAAGTGGGTCGGTGCGTATATACGCACCTGTGAAACGTGTCAGAGGGTTAAGCCCTGTGCTGATTCATCTGCGCCTTTGGCGAGCTTATCCCTTCCTACGGGGTGTTGAAATTCCATCAGTATGGATTTATCTTCGGTTTTCCGAAAGATAAGGCCGGTAACACCGGCATATTAGTCTTTGTAGACCATTTGAGCAAGATGGCTCACCTGGCGGCGGTGCCAGAGTCCATTGATGGACAAGGAACAGCAAAAGTGTTCCTAGACTGTGTCTTTCGACAACATGGTCTACCCGATTCCGTTATATCGGATCGGTATCCACGTTTTATGGGACAGTTTTGGGGCGCGCTGGTTAAGGTGCTAGGCGCCAAGCTCATTATGTCCACTGCGGATCATCCGCAGACGGATGGGCAAACGGAACGCGTTATTCGCGTTGTAGAGGATATTCTCCGGAGTTTATGTCCGGATTATCCGAGGAGTTGGGGTGAGATGCTTCCTATGGCCAAATTTGCTATAAACAATTCGGTCCATGCATCTACGGGGTCTACCCCGTTTTACGTGAACGGATTAGTAAATCCGAGGGTTCCGTTGACGCCACGTGTGTGTGGCCCAGGGCTTGAGGGGGAGGATTCCCCGATGTTAGCCCTGTATCTGTGCGAAAGCACATCCATAAGTTCTTATCGACGCGCCTTAGTGTCTTAGGACACGTTTGCGATAAAATGGCGGAAAGCCTAGACAAGCAAAAGGAGGAGGCCGACCGCAAGGATCGGCGTAACAAACGGGCGTACAAAGTAGGAGAAGTGTTTTATTAAACGCTAAAACCCTTCCTACATATGCAGTTTCTAACGTGTTAAGAAACAAACTGCGCCCCAGGTTTGTGGGGCCTTTCAAGGTGCTAGCCCGAAAGGGCTTGGCGTATACCTTGGATATCACGAAGGCGATAAGTACGCATCCAACCTTCTATGTGGGTATGCTTAAGCCATACCAGAACCCTGAGGCGGTTCCCCTCTTGGAGGAGGTTGGGAAGTCGGATAGCCGAAAGGCACAACAGGTCGGAATATCGCCGATAGGATCGAAATACGACCACGAAACTCCGCAACGAGAGACTCGAGAGAGGCAAGCCGCCCCTCTATGCGGTCAATCGTACTCCCCTCGTCGAGGAGTTCCTCTTGTACATCATGGATGTGACGGCTGTGTCGATCACAGCGCTCGTGGAACTCACGTCGCAATTGCGCGACCTCCTCCTCCAGTTCTCGATACGGAGGGTATTCCACATTACCATGTGGAGCGTATGATGGCGCAACGCCATCATAGGGGTGAGACCCAGTACCTGGTGAAGTGGAAAGGGTATCCACATTCCCAGAGCTCGTGGGATTACAAGACTCCCCTGCGGCAGGATTGCCGTGACGTCGTTGACGCTTTCGAGCGGGAGAACCCCGCTGAGAGTCAACGACCAAAGGGGCGGAAGAAGCCCCTTCACTCCCAGTAGCTGGGAGTTTGCCGGAGGCAGATGCAGAGTTTGCATTGCTCTCCGGCACCACATCGAGAGCAGGGCGCGTGTAATAAGAGGCAGGTAAGTGCCCCAGCGCTTTGGCCTGGGCATACGCGAAGCGCAACGCCCTCTTACCCGAACGTCGGGTTCGGAATAACTGTTGAACAGCTCATTAAAGTTGGGGAGGTGCTTCTCCCCTTCCGCCCAAGCGCGGAATGCCCGTTCTGCCTCCTCAACATTCTCGTCCCGTAGGAGTACGTAGGGAACCACGTGGAGGGGATCAACGACGGCACCCCGTGCCTGTTTTCCGAGCCGCACTCGGTATGACTTGACAGTGAACTGCTTTGGTGTTAGCAGTTTGGCCCGGAGTTGTTTCCGACGCGCGATTTCACGCGGAAGTACGGCCGCAGGGCCGGAGATATAGGAGGCTAAGCCCCTCTTTACCTCGTTTTTGGCCTTCCTTTGAGGGTCACGAGGACCCTTCCGTGCCGGTACGGCATGTCGGGATTTATAAACCGTCTCCGGTTCATTGGTGTTTGTCACCTTCGGCGACCCGGATGCATCATCCGCAGTTGGTAGAGGTGGCGCACGAGTTAGCGCATTTTCCCCACATGTGGGGAATGGATTGGATGACCGACACCGCCGTTCGGCGCTGTCGGAGTGGTCATCCTTTGAGGCGATATGCCCAAGGGCACCCACCTCCGAGTTATCGAAATAGTCTGCATCCTCAGCACCACTAAAGGTGCTCATGGTTAGCCAGATGTTCTGGAAGTTGGAGTTCTCCAACTAAAATTGATTTATTGCGTAAGCAATAGTCTTTATGGGGGAGGATATAACAGGTTTACACTCTGGTTACATATAGTTATGTGGTGTATGTAAGTACACTACGGTTGAGGTCAGTGTTGACCGGTCCGAAAGGTTTGGACCTATTGGTTATTTTAACCAATCAGGGCAGGAGCCCTTGGTGGAGGCGTGGCAGCCAGCCACGAGTTAGTACACAGGTGGTGTACACTACATTTTGGCTAGGTACGAATTTAGTAAGTTCTACTTAGTATTACATATAGTTTACATTGGTTTAATTTAATTAAGGCTAATTATATTAAATATACATTCAGTTTACATTTCACTCAAAAGACTGCTAGGCGCACGACCTCGACGGGTCACGCGCGCAGTAAGTGTTGTAGTGTAAGGGTAGTCCTTCCCTTAGCTACCCCCTTATTAAGGGAGCCTTGTATCAAGGCGTTTGCTTGTGCTAACTTGAAACCCAAAGGAAATCTTGTCCCCGAGTAAGAGAGTACTCTCTTACTAAGCCCTTTTGTAAGGGCGTAACGGCTAAGTAGCGGCACATCGCCGCTGTGGGAAAGTATTCCTCTGTGCGCTAGCCGCACCGTGCGTGTACGCACCGGCTACAGGGGCAGCCTAGAACTACTTTTAGAAGTGTGTGCTAGTGTGTTTTGTTGATTTGTTAGTTCGGGCGATAGTATTAAGTACCCGTCAAGTTAATCAAGAAGGACTGGATTATTACCTTCTTGTGTTGTTAATTAATTGGTAACATTAAAAATTTCAACTCCTTCACAACAGTATCGATAACCTTGATAAAACATTGAGCTGGAGCATTACAACACGGTGCATCATCCACCTATGAGCATATAATCATGTTTCCATACCTCAGGTAGTGTCTGCTCTTGAACGAACGAAAGATAGTTATCTTATTCTCGTCGCCGGTGCCATCTGGTTTTGATGCCATACAGGCCTGATACTGCACGTCTTCCGAAATGATCTGTGGATCCAGTACGTCATTGGCTTTGCACTATCAAATATTTTCAATTTCTATGGCTATCCATGCAAGTCAAGGTGGGTTTGTAGATACCAACCAATTTCACCTGTTCCGTAGTGTTTGCTGCTACCGATAACATTCGCCAATGTCCCATTGTAAGCCGTAAGCACGTTGATGTAGTGTGCACTCGGCACTAATTTCTATCTTTTCCATTTACGACTCTTTCTTGTATATTCATATACACCACCTCCTCTAGAACTGACGGTAGCTTTGCCAATTGAAGTGCGGGAGATATTCCGATGGGGTCCCCAACTGACTCTCGGAGAACAAATTGTCCGCGTTATCAGCGATTTCAACATGTGTGTCCCCGATTCCTTCTACTAGATGGTATTCTGTAGGTCCAACCCCATTATCTTGAGATCTATTACTACCACTCGAGGTATCCCTTCGTACGCGGGCTTCGCTTATTACCGGTAGCGTTGGTTTTGTTATCCATGGGTTCAGGTAACCCAGAGGACTGCCGTTTCCTCTGGAATTCAATCGGGTTCCACCAAAGGGGCTCCAATCGGATTCCACCGAAGGGTCTCCGCCAGAAAGACGTAGACCAGTTCTCCCTCCTGTGTTCCCTTCGCTGGATGCTCCGCTGACACGTTGTAATTATCAATATTGACCTTACCGTACCTGTGAAGGGTCGGTAAAAAACACTTGTGCTTGTAGCAGAGATATTATACTACATGTTCTGATAGTTTTAACCAGGTAGGATCTCGCGTAGTAAAAGGCTAACGCGCGTCGGATGCCACGCAGCGGATATTTCAGCTTTGTCAGTTTTCTATAAAAACGAAAAGTGTATATGTTAAGTTGCTTAACTCAAATATAACAATACTAGAAAGTTAAACTTAAGTTCTAATTGGAATGCATATGTACATTTCAGCCAATGGGGTCTTATCTTCTTGAAAAGACAACGAAGCCAAATCTTCCAAAATTGCGACATGTAATTTCAACAATCCTTCTGAAACACCGGAGGCTGTAACTGCATAAATCCAAACCAATTTTTAATCGCAATTCCTTCATGCGCTGCACACTTAAATTCTTTGTGGGTAGATCTGCAACCATTTTCATACTTGGCGCGTGCGTAGCCGAAAAACCTTTTTTTTAGCGCAATCTTTCAAAAATTTAGCTTCACATCGATATGTTTCGAGCTTTCAGCACTGACTTAGCTCTCCACATCTCTTTTTTAGCCGCCTGGTTGTCAATCTTCAAAACCAGTGACATCTTAGAGCGAATTCCGATTTCGTTCAATAATTCTTTCAACCCAATGGCTTCTCTTCCTCCCATTGATGCTGTTGGAAGGGCGCGCAATTCCTGCAGCACCTCGTGTCGCGTGAATTGTTTTTTGGCGACTTTTCGATGAAATCAGGGTGTGTTGTACATAACTTATGTTAGGTATAACCGACTTACATATATGCATATTATTGGTTTAAGTCTAAATCTTAACACTAATAAAAACACCTTTTGATTTTTTTATATCTCGCAAGTGTTTTGACTGGAGTGGAATACGCCGTGGTTACGGCTGGAAGTTTTCTCTTGTTGATCTCGTGGCTTGTGAATATTATTACGGTCTTGCTTTCGTTTAAAGTGGAGCATAAGTGGATATAACGTGGATAATATAGTTCGCTTACGTTCTGTTATTGGTGTTACATTTTTCTGTTGCTATCGTCTCGTTGTGGAAATACGCGTGCTAGTACATCCAGAATAGTTGGAACGTGCGTGGTATAGTACAACAAGGTGTTATGAGTGACGAGAAACAGATGCTGCCACAAATTCAGCTGTCGACAATGCCACGGTGGTTTTCTGTTTACACTTTTATCTTACCACCATTCCATTTACGTAAACATCCATCGCACTCACCCTCTTTTGATCCTATTTGTCGGTCGCGAAAACAGCATCACTGTAGCACGTAATTCGTACCGGGAGTGGTAACTCCTCTTTGTGTGCCAACTTCAAACAGAATCCACTTGACCCTTTCAAATACTTCAGTAGCCTTTTTGAAACTTAAAAAATTACCCAAAGTGGGTGCATGCGTTCTTCAAGTGGCACGGTGCAAAGCGGATGAAATATCTGTATGTGTGCACCGCAAAATACACAAAAGACTTCCAACGAGAGACTGAAATTTTAGCAGGGAAAATTTTGCCTATCTTTCAGCGGCTTTAAGCACATCGTTGATCGTCGCTTCTTGGTCTAAGAGGTGACTATCCTTTGGTCTCCTCCGATTCTTATTTCCAAAACCTTTTCGACATTGCAAGATCATTTAGTCCCAAAACCTTCATATCCGAAAAGAATTTTGGAACAACTTCATCATTGGTGCCCCTGATCAAAATGTTATCAAGACTAACACCGTTCCAGCTTCGTCTATTTTTACTAAAATGCAGGTGTAATTGACACACTGCGTAAATTCTAATTTTCCCAGTGTTTCACACAAACATTTGTGCCAAAATCTTTCGGCTTGTTTAAACACGTAAATATTCCGCTCTAGTTTAAGTGTCAGATCATTCTTGAACGTCACACTATTTTTTTCAACTGTTCTTGATTGATTTACATTCCTTGGGGCACTTCTAAATCTAGCAGTATTTCATACTCTTGTTTAGTCTTGGCTTTGGGATATGCACTGGGTTCATCTCATGTCGTGCAGCGACCCCCCAAGTTTTTGCCAACATTAAAATAACCTTGACGTTATTTATATCCATCACCGTAGAGAATCTAAATAATAGTCTTCGCCGTAAGCTTGTTGCCCCTTAAGTTCAGAAAGAACGGTCGAGCACGTCTTGTAACGCTCGACCGTTCCATCTGACTTAAGTTTAGTCTTATAGATTCACGTGGTTGGGAGATTTTATTGTGCGTACAAGTTTTCAAGTTTCTAGTTTTTCGAGCAGCTCCAATTTGTTTGCTCTGCAGCAGTCCACATATCTCAATTTGTACTTTCGTGTGTATCCTATATTTTTTGGGATCTGGCACTGCTGCTCTAAAGTTTTTTTTTTCGATGTTCGGAATTTTTGAAACAGCGTACACATATAGTGCACTTTCATCAATCGTACCGTTACAACTTTCAGCCGTTGCGGTATTTCCCCTTTCAGTATCATTCTAAATCTTTTCATCTTGTTGCATCTTCTTGCGACACAACTCCTTAAGTTCCTACACCTCTGTCTTCTTATTTTCTTCACTTTATCTTCTAGAACGAAAGATCATGTCTTGCTCGACACTTTGCATTCAATCTTTATTTTTCGAAACCACTTTTCTTTCTTACGTTCCGAAATATTTCCACTTTCGTGACTGCGCGATTTCGCTCGGATTTTAAGATCCGCTTCAGCGACATTTTCCCTTTTTCGTATTTTATCGCTCGCATCTTTGTTCAGTGTTTCAATATCTGTAACATTACTTGTGACTGTAACCATTCTTCCCTTAAGCAACAAAACCTTGTACTCTTGGTTTCATCACTTTTTCAAGTATCAACGCATGTTTCGCATGCTTGCGAGAGCCTTTTCTTTGGATCTCTCTCTACCACACAAGGAGATCCAAATACAGCTAAATCTGTTAAGACTGGCCTTTCTCGAGTCAGCACTTCGATTGGAGATAATAAACCCAGGTTCGCTCTTGTTGGATTACAGTTGAGTATGTATACTGCATACTCAGTCGCCTCCGACCAATACATAAGAGGAACTACAGAACAGAAATCCACACACCGAAACATGTTAAAATGGTTCGGTTCATCCTTTCAGATCCCCCATTTGAAGCTGTATTTCCAGCCTCAGTAATCTATCTCCGTATTCCAGTTTGTTTACAAAATAACTCCACGTTCTCATACTCCCCACCACCATCGTTTCTCAATACATTAACTTGACATTTACATTCATTTTCAAATCATGAGATAAATTGTTCAAACATTTTGCAGCTTTATCTTTCGTACGAGCAGCGAATACTCTCGCATAATTCGATAAATTATCCACAAAGACCACGAGAAAACGATGTCTAAGTCGATCTCGGGGAATGATTGGATCTTTGAGGACACTGCAAATCACTCGTCCGATGCGATCAATCGGCGCATTTCTGCGCGAATCTTTCTTGAGTTGTTTCTTGTGCGTGCCTTGCCTTCAGCACAGATCAGGCAACTTGGTTTTTTGTTCTCCGTAAGCACTATCCTGACCTGGGGTCTCTAGCCAGTTTTCCAACTGTTTAATATTCTAGATGACCTAAGCGCACAAGGGAGTGGTGTAAAAATCCTTCGTGAAATCCATCTAGTTTGTTTTCTTCCACGCTGTTTAAAACCATGTTCGCAAAATCGTTTGTAATTGCATTTTCCTTAACGCTTGTTAAAATTGCTATAAACACGGCACCGAAAGTTTCATTTCGAAAAAATATTTTTTCGTTGAAAACCATATTCATTTGGAAACCGTCCTCCGTGATAATACCTCCTTTATTTTGTCTATTGTCTTGGGTTTATTTCGTTTATGCACTAATAGAAATTATAGTCTGAAAAATCTTTTAAAATTAGCTTACAACTATCGAGCCTTTGAAATCTAGTAAAACTTGCCTTGATAGGCTCAATTACATTTGCGCTTTCATTTGTAAACAACAAAGCAATTAAAAACCGCCTATTTTCCTCATGCCTTTCCTGTTGATAATGTCTAACAACTCTACAATTTTAATCTTATCCCTTGCTGCTATTACTCCGCTACTTTTGATTGCTTGTGTTGACTCACAAGCTGGAGGATACTAAGAAACTAATAGAACCTTTTAATAAATTAAAAGATAGATCTAGAGCTATTTTTTATAAGTATAATTATATTTTTATATAAAACTAGCATTATATAATACTATGATAGGATAACTATATATTTCTACTTTTCTATGTAACTAAGCAACACCAAATATGAACAACAAAATTTTTTCGGCGGTATTACGGTTATTTGCAGCTGGGGTACTTTTGATTCAAAGCGCGGTGGGAGTAAATGCTTCTTTTGTGATAACAGAATCTGCTTTATTTGCTTATTTACAACAAGTTGCATATTATTTAGAAGGTAGATTGTTTTTGCTAATTCGTCAATTACTACCCCATATGCAATAATACAGCATAGCTTTTTATACTTATCTGAAATCGAATATTCCCGGCAAGTAAGTCCATAATGGCATTTAAAAAGAAGATTAGCTCGAGCAAAATACTCAATGAACAGTACTTTTGCATCCTTGTTACCTATGACAATATCTGTGTGTGGTGCACCCCTTCTCGCGCACGCAATCTTCCCAGCGATATTAGCTTCTTGGTCAATTTATGTATCGGTCAATTCAATGACCGTCGGATTACGACAGTTCGTCTTTAAAGTAATCCTTCCAACCTTAGTATCCTACCATCAGGTAAAGCAAATGTGTTACTTTTATCTGAATTCCCCGGCATCTTCGAGTAAATTTGCGTTCGACACCAGGTGTCTATTTGTACCACTATCGACAATCCATAGATCTTCTTGGAATATCTCGCTGAGACACCCTTTTTTCTCTCCATCGAGTTTCTTTTCGGGAGTCTACAGCACCACCCTGTTTGACCAACCTTCACCATTTTTCTTGGATTGTTTTCGCCATGGTTGCTTGAATTTCTATTGCGTTTTTCCTGACAATTCCTCCTCATTTCCACATACGTAACAACCCCTCTTCCTTTCAGCTGGAACCACTGAATTCGCGTCAGTTTAGCGAATGAACGGCGTCATCGTCTAGCACTTGCACCCAAGCAATTAGTTCTTGAGCATGGCAAAGGTACTCCTGTCTTGCAGGATCATATCTGTCCATCAGCATAATTTTAAGCCGCGAAATTTATCTTTTCAACTATCAACTTTTCACTTCGCCAAGTAAAGCTGGGGTTCGTGGATGCCTTAAGGCATTCACGTAGAACGGTGTATGCTTAGTTGAAGAATGCACTGAATTGTTAATCGCAAATTAAGTGAGTGACAGGTAGTCACTCCACTGTTCAAAGGCATGTGCGCATGATCTCAACATGTCTCCGAGAACGCGGTTAACCCGTTCCGTCTGCCCATCCGTTTCCGGATGGTCCGCAGTTGACATCTTCAACTGGGTTCCCAACAACGAGAACGTTTCTTGCCAGAAACGTCCTGTAAATCTCGGATCTCGATCCGAGACAATGTCTTCCGGCATTCCGTGCAAACTGAATACCGTATCAACGAATATCCGCGCTGTTTGAGCGGCGGTTACGTTCGCTGATACTGCAGTTAGATGTACCATCTTACTGAAACGGTCTACAAAGACCACTATTCCGGTCTTCCGACTATTGTCGGGTGGAAGACCGAATACGAAGTCCATTGAAATGGACTTCCAACACTCTGTCGGAACCGGCAGAGATTGCAGCGGAGCCTGTGCAGACTGCACAGGCTTAACGCGCTGGCAAATCTCGCAAGCGCGTACGTATTTACGTACCCACTTGTACTGGTTTCGCCAGTAAAAGTCACGTGCGAGAGAAGCGTGTCTTCTCTCGACCTGGATGCCCCGAAATAGGTGCATCATGATACTCAAACATAATTTGATGTTTGAGATCATCGTCGTTTGGAACGACGATGCGACTTTCATCTTTTTGGTCTGTGCTGTAAAGCAGCAGACCATCGTGCAGTCGATATCGATGCACGCAAGCGCGGAGGAACTCTGGGAGTTCGTCGCGCTTCTTACTTGATTGATTACTTAAGTAATCAATCAACAGACGTGTCTCCTCGTCTGTTTTGTACGCCTCGCGTACTTGTCCTATAATTGACGACGACAAAGCAGTGCAACGGATCGCGTTTGCACTGGCACTTTCGGTTACGGACGGTTTCGTCTCGTAATCGGGCCTTCGTGATAGCGCATCCACTATCACGTTCAACTTTCCGGGTTTGTATTCAACCGTAAAGTTGTACTCAGCAAATAATGACGGCCATCGAGCAATTATTTGAGAAATGTGTGGTTAATTCACGGCCGTGGGCAGCGACGCATGGTCCGTGTAAACCACAAATGGTCTATCTCCCAATAGATAGATCCGAAACTTAGCCAGTGCGTACTTCATGGCAAGGATTTCCTTGTCATGCACTGGATAGTAGCGCTCGGCTGGGCGCAACTGACGCGATTGTTAGCAGATTAAGCGATCACGATTATCGTGGTCACGCTGCATCAAAGCACAGCCGATAGCGAAATCGCTCGCGTCGCAAACGACGTGGAACGGACGCCCGTTATCGGCTATAGCCAAGACAGGCGCTTCAGTCAAGCTTTGCTTGACTGCATCAAAAGCATCTTGGCATTGGGTATCCCAATGCCATTCGACATCTTTCTTAAGTAATTGAGAAAGAGGTCGTATTAACCCAGCATAGTCGCACGAATACTTGTGCAAATATGTTGCCAACCCAAGGAACTTTCGAAGTTCCTTAACGTTGTTTAGCGTAGGCCATTCAACGATCACCCTGATCCTTTCTGGATCAGGACGCACCCCGTGCTTGCCCACAAAGCATCCAAGAACGGGTATCTCAGGTGCACCAAAGGTGCACTTCTTTAGATTTGCATGGAGTTTATGCTTACGCATAAGCTCTAACACTCGACGTAGATGTTCCCTATGGACATCTACATCGCTTTTATCGTGTTCACCCTTACTATGGATGAACACGTCGTCGAAAAACCTTGGTGCAAATTCTCGCACTGGGCGTAATAGATGCGTTACGCATCTGTTAAACGTAGCAGGGGCATTTCGAAGCCCCTGCGGCATAACAAGCCACTCCCAAAGCATGTCGCTTGGGGTGCTTCCGCCGTGAGAGGGATATCCTTCTCACGCATTAGGATTTGATAAAATCCATCTCTTAGATCGAGAGCACTAAAGATGGTGCTCCCGCACATGCCATCAATGATGACATCCTTCCGCGGTATCGGTGTCTGTGCCGGTACCATCGCTGCGTTCAGCTTGTTGTAAGCGTGAACGATTCTCCACCCACCTGTGGACTTCTTCACACAAAAGGTGGGGGTAGAGTGCGGTGAGGTAGACTCCCGCACTTGGCCTGATTTACGACGAGCTTCGAAGAACTCGTCGATCGCTTTTACCTGATCACGCGGCAACGGCCATTGCCGCGTAACACAATACTTCGTGCCTGGGACGAGGTCAATCTCATGACGAGTTCCCTTATCCTTAGGTAGCTCCCTAGCTACTTCTTCTGGGAATACGTCAGCGTATTCCCGAAGTACCTCATAAAATGGGGAGTTCGCTTTAATCGACTCCCAGCTCTGCGCTTCAAAGCGCTGAACTCTGATTTGATCATTGGGAACCTCTTTCTCAATGTTTTCCACTTGTAATGTGGATATTCGTTCACGAATATCCACTACATCATCTGTTGCAACGATAATACAGATCTGTTCGATCTGATCATCGTGCAAGTTTCTCATAAACTTCTTCCAGCTTAGCGCTGGAAGAGCCATCACCTCCGAACCTTCTTTCGGAGGGTGTTCCATCAACAGAGACTGGGTAGCTAATCCGGTCTCCGTTTGCGTCAAGACGTTGATCGTCTCGACGGAACTGTCCATGCAATCAGACGCGCTGGTCTGATTGACTGCTACACGGTGATTACGATTCACCGTGTGCGAATACTCATCCTCATGGTGGCCACTGCCTACCATGGAGTTTTGGCGATCCGATGTGCTCGTCTGATCGGCCGCCTTTTCTGCGACACGGTGGTCTTTATCACCCGTGCGTATGGCTAACGCAACGTGGTGGGCACTGGCCACCACGGAGTTGTGCTCACGATTGCACTCGATCGTGAGTTAACTCTCATCAACACGGAATTCATTCGTCGTGTTGGAACCTTCGGTCGCACAGTGGGTGTTTCCCACTGTGGATACTATTTCATTCTCACGGTGGGTGTTTCCCACCGTGGATATCACTTCATTCTCACGGTGGGTGTTTACCACCGTGGATATAACTTCATTCTCACGGTGGTCTTTATCACCCGTGGAATGTTTCTCTCCAACACGCAACGACTCTTCTGTTGCGTGTGGTAGTCCCTCTGGACTCTCACCAGTGGAGGTACCTTCCGCTGATCGTGTCAGAACAGACCTGGTGGTGCCATCGCTATCCACTAGACTGTATGACGCTGCGGTTGTATCCTCTGATACAGCCGGATTACACACAGGGTGATCAGATCCTGTGCGTCCGCCGCAGTCGATCGATAGGTTAACCCAGTCGATCGAAGGTTTAAACTTGGACATCCATGGGATTCCAAGTATCACATTGAACTTGTCATCTAAATCGAGGACGATGAATTCATCCTCGAATGACAGTTCATTCAACTCGAAGCGTGTTTTAATCACACGCTTTGGAATAGTCACGGTTGCAACTGTTGCTAACCGGACTGACAACATACTTCGTGGGGTTTCTACCTCCACGAAGCTCAACATCGTTAGACTCTGAGTTCTAACGAAATTGTTTGACTCTCCTGTGTCAAACAAAGCTCGCATGGGGACATCGCTCCCGTGCGGCTTAACCTCCAGGGTGATAAGAGGCTTCCCATCACCCTGCACCTTTTGACAGGACATAGTCCCGTCTGGGGCTATTACCCTCACATTCCCTATGTCGGCATGTGGGATAACATTCCCAGTAGGGCGCCCCGCCCCTACTGGCGATTCTCGTTTTTTGCACCAACAGGGTGATGTCCCTGTTGGTGTCGCCGTGCAGCGGACGGTTCCGTCCGCTGACTGCGTGGCACCGGATGCGGTGCGCCATACACTCGTGGGCAAAATGCCCCATTTTCGTGCATCGATTGCAGCGAATATTCTTCTTAAATTTCGGTTGCTTCGTGTTCGAAGCAACCGCAACCGATAGGTTCATCGGCTCTGGACCTCCACCGCCCATGCTCTGGCGCGGGTGGCTGTTTCTTGAGACGAAGTGTGAACTTCGTCTGCCTGACTGCTGATTGTTGACATGCTGTTGCGGCATGTCAAAAGCGAAGGGCTGTTGAGCCCTTCGGCTGTACCCAGCATGCGATGACGCTGATCGCATGCTGAACTCCTCACGGATGCTCATATCAATGGCATCCTGTAGAGTCTTTGGCGGGTGCCGATAGAGACTCTGTTTGACGGGACCATCATTGAGTCCCTTCATGAAGCCAGTGACCTGCATAGCAGGGGGCACCGGCTCATACACAATATTTGACAGCAAATATTGCGTCTTCTGAGCGTAAGCTTGAAGGTCAAGCTTACCTTGCCGGAGTTCCATAAACTCCTGCCGACTACTTAGCTCCATTTCTGGAGCTTCAAAGTTGAGATTTAGCTCAGAGTTTGATTCCTTATAAGTAAGGAACGCAGAGTCATCAGTGGCTCTGCGACTCATCGCCCATGCCCTGGCTATGCCGCCCAGACATGTTGTGGCGAAGTACGCCTTTTGACGTTCGTCAACAATATTTTGCGCAGAGATGGCATCTTCCACCTCTGCGAACCATCTACGAAGGGTCTCGCCCCCTTCGCCGGTAAAGGGCGGTACTCGCGTCTTTACTACTTCAACTCTATGAGTTGCAGGTGCAGTTGCGGTCCGCGCTGCCTCTGGCGCGGGCCGTACTGGCTTTTCTAGGTGGTTTAGCCTAAATCGGTTCACCACCTGTACCACTTCCTCTGGAGACTTACTCTTGAGGAAGGTAATGATGTCGGTCCCCATAGACCGAATCAGTTCCGCCGTCGCGTCTTTACTACGCGACGAGAAGTGAGGGAAGTGTTTATTCACCTCTTCCAGCGTTCTTTTTCGCTCGGCAGCCGCTATGTCTCGCGACATGATGCCGAGCGGCTCTTAATCTTCGCTCCGCTAGTTAACTAGCAGAACGGAACTGTGGTCGTTAAGACGGACCACAAAGTGCTACCAGTTGTAACAGGACTGATCCTGTTACTGGCTTACACTGTATCTTGCGAGGAAGCGCGCAATACAATTAGGGCAGGATTAGTTGGTAACAACTAATCCTATAATAAAAGTAAATATATTAATATTCACTTATCTGTTAGAACGCAAAATTAAGAGTGTTTATTTAATGGGTGGTTTAGAGGCTAATAGTATAGTAACTAACTAATTAATACAATAATATCAAGTCTTTAACTAACTGTACTATTATTTAACCTGCAAGATTCGGTATTTATACCGAATCGACTTTTCCTTCTTAGATTATAATAACTTATAATCTCTTATTTAAATTTCAGACAACGCGTCTGAAATTAACTGTGATATTCTAACTTGAATATCACTTATGTAATGGCACTCCATTACACTTGGGATCGTCGTTGAATTGAAGTCAAACGCCGTCGTCGAGGCTATGTTCGCCTTACGTGTCCCGCCTCTGCCCGTACCACCGTAGTCACCGTCAATTTCGCTGGTCGACTCCATGTCGAAGTCGCTGCTACTTGCCGATCGGTGGGGACGGACTGGGCGTGACCTGCGTTTTGTCTTAAAAGCCGGTCTAACACCTTCGGACACCTTGTCTGCCGATGTTATTGACTGCATTTCGACGTCCGCACAAATAGCTTCGTTTTCCTTGACGGATAGGATTGGTGCACGAGGGCGAAGAGCTGATCGGCCTCGATCTCCGGCGTAATGCTTCATCATAGCTTCAAACATGTCTTGCATGCTTGCTTCCATCGCGGGCGAGGTGACTGGATCGGTCTTGGGGGGTGTCGATACCTGTGGGCACCCCTGAGGCCCCGACTGGCATGCCTCCCCTCGTTGACGCACGTCCCTTTTTGGTTCCGTGTGACTGGTACCATGATCCATGGTCATCCGCTCCACACCGACATCCAACTCGGACGAGCAGTTGGAGGAAGATAGCGACCCCTATAGCGAGATATTGTCTGAGAGTGACTTTTCAATAAGTGATTGCACGAGGTTTGGGGGTTCCAACGCAATGTGGGAGTTGGGCGGCGTACAGCCTCCCTAATGGCGTCAGATGGTCGTGTAGCGTTGACATAGCTTGTTTTAAGTTTCTCGTATCCATTTCGAACATCTTGCCAACACCATTAGTATTCTTGACCTTTATCCCAACCTCGGCTAGCATCGTCAAAAGATTCTTGACCAGCTGCAGCGGCCGATTCGAGTCGATCGGTTCGGTAGTAGACCCGTGTAGACGATCCCGAATCAGGGGCTTAATAGTTGGCATGACCTCGTTTTCGCGAACGAATTTGTTGAGCACGTAGATGTAGTACATACTGGTCACCTCCTTGTCATCCACAGTCCCATCATCGATCGACGACTTTTCCTCCAAGTCGTCATCGTCCGAGAGCATTGCGAGCCTCTGCTTGATTATCTTCATTGGTAATTTGGGCGGATCGGGGTGATCCTCCCCCATAGTGTTCTTCACATGCATTTTTTTTGTCGAAATACATGGGATCAGAAACAGGGTCCTGATTTCTTCCGATCGGAGTCTTGAGGGAAGGAATAAACTTGTTAATCTCGATCTGGTCCTCCACCTGGCCAGATCGATCATTGCCATCCTTTTCCACGACCACGACACGAGGCGATAAGCGTTCCTCGTGCCTATCGGCTCCGCCAGGAGCGGTATGGGGAGTCGTAAATTCATTAATTATTAACGAAATTTTTTTCGATCTGATCCTCCCTTTGGCCACATCGAACATCGCCATCCTTTCCAAAAAAAAGTACACAAGGCGATATGAGTTCCTTGCGTGCTCTCCAGAGAGTATCCCTATCAAAACTTGTAAAATCAATACTTTGCTGAATATCGTGGTGATATCCGCGGGTAACATTCGCCTGGGGGCGATCGGGTGACCGATCGGCATTACAGGACGCCGAGTCCGATTCGGCTCGTGTCTCACCTTGTGTACCCTTTGGTATGGGTAACTACATACTAGGTGGGCCGTTGCTTGTTAGAGACTTTGGTGGGTTTTGATATGGATGTACCACTTCTGGGGTACTGATCCAAAATTCCCACGATAAGATAATCCAGTATAGACGATAGGCAAACAAAGCGGAAATTTTCACTCCGAATGAAATTAAACCTGGAACTTGACCGCACGAAGCAGTGAGTAATCCAGCCAATGATAGTTTCTGGCACTTGACTGCTAAGCAGTGAGTAATCCAGCCAATAACAGTTTCTGGCACTTGATCGCAGATCTCGATGAATAATCCAGTCAATTCTTGGGACTTAATCGAAAATCGCGATCTGCAACCCAGCCAAAACAACACGTCTCCTTAACGTGGCCGAACTTGAGGGGGTGAGTGAATGTAATGGGTGCTTCCCGTCGTGGGACTTCCGGTGGAGCTCTGTACTGGCCGGGCTTAATGATCAAGAGGGGACCCTGTTAGCCCTCTGCTCCCAATGACTCCTATGGAGCGGCGACTTACGCAACCCAATGTAATACGAACACTGAATTTATAAACCAATTAAAATAAAATATGTAAACTACAAGTAAACCGTGTGATTTACCTCACACTGCGTACAAAACACTCCAAGTACAAGATTGGTCCAAAACACTCCATCCTTTTAGCCAACCCGATCGATCTGCCTTGACAACTGGTGCACTGGTACAAACTGGTCGATATTTTTCAATTGCACTTCACCACAATTACAGTCTCTTTATTGAAGAGTTTGCGATCGATGCGGCCGTATTATATGAACGTTGGGAGATCTATTATCATATGTTGCGGGAAAATTATCAGTCAGCGTTACTGCAGGGAAACAACTCCGATAGACCCTCAGATTTATCCCAGAAGCAGACGGAAGACCATATGAAACTTGGAGAGGACGCTTTTGGTATATTGAAGGCTAAGATGGCTACAAAACCGATCCTCAAGTATTTCAATTCGGAAAAACGCCGATCGTCATCGTATATGCTAGTAAGTAAGCAATTTCGGCCGCACTAGTATAAGAGCGCGATGAGGTATACCATCCGGTCACATTCACGAGCCGAACTTTAAATCCAAACGAAGTTAATTATGGAATTGTGGAAAAGGAAGTTTTGGATTTATTACTTATCTTAGATGTTTGCTATAACATGCTGGTCGGCCGATCAGTGAAAGTAATCTCGAAACGATCGACACTGGCATGGCTATTATATGCTATCTAGTTGGATGGTCGGCTCGGAAGATGGTCCGCGATCCTGTCGCAATTGGCTCTGGAGGTCGTCAGAGTGTACTAAGGGAGAGGAGGAGATCTTAGGCACATTAGCTGCTAGTATCACTCCTCGATCGGAAGTCGACGAGGCCTTGATAACGATCGCTCCGCGTAAGAATCCCCGAAAATCGATCTCGTTACCACCGCCGATCGTCGTTCAGAATGAAGAACTCATAGTATTGAGTTTCGATGGGTCGGCGAGTGTGAAGAAGAGATTCGGATCCTATAGAGCTATATTATGGAAGTTACTCGAATGGGCTATAGTAGCTGCCGCCGCTGACTTTACGCCATACATCACGGTCAACGAAGCGGAATACCGTGGCCTTCTCTTATGTCTCGATCTGCTGACATCATAGAAAAAGGGGCGGATCATCATATATGGTGACTACAACCTTGTGATTAGGCAGATCACTGGAGAGATCGACTGTAAGGCGCCTCGTCTAAAGTTGCTTAACGATCGGGTGATGAAGGCACTAAATGATCATCCTAATCATGAAATACTTCATGAGAAACGGTATTGGAATCGAAGTGTTGATCAGCTTGCGACCCAAGCCATGCGTAATTAGATCGGGATAACGATCACCGAGGAGGCCATTTTGCACGAATTAATGGAAATAAACAGGATCTCGGAACTGATCAAGCCTAAAAAAGTTCCAATAGGGTACACGTAATGACTGTAACCAGATCACAGACCCGAAAACCTCTCCGATCGTTTCCGAAGGAAAGTATAAGTGAAGATATCGTGCAACAGCTGAGGGCGGAAAATTTCTGAAGGCCCAAAATGAAGAAGAATTGATTGTTAACTTAAATGCCTACGTATGTGGAGATTCGTCCAAGCTGACGAACGATTTGGCAAAAAAATGTGCGAAGATCGCCGAGGATTACGATGTGGTCGATCCGGACCAGCGCGATTGGGACGAGTATGCCGAGAGATTAGTGTCCCCGCTAAATTTTTCAATCGATCGAGTCAGAGGGGATACGCCTTCCTATCTAGCGTATGGATGGGATCCACGATCGACACTCGAAGCAGCAGTACCGATTGGCTGTACTCGTACCCGTGATCGGGACGCCATCGCTGGCGCCTGAAAATCCAGAAACATTACCAACACGCAAAATAGGTGGTTAATTAGAAGTTACGTCAAGCGACACAGAAACGAGCAGATCGGAACAACGATCAAGTTCTCCCTCATGGTTTTGAACAAGGGGTGAAAGTATTTCTATACCTCGATTGGTTCAAGGAAGGCTACGCGAAGAAATTAGCTCACATGTGGCATGGTACTTTCCGTGTAGAAGAGCGGATCGGCGAACATGCTGCCCGCCTGATTACGACCGGTATGGATTACAAAGTTTTTCCGATCGTCCATGTTTCCAAGTTGAAGCTGGTAAGAGAGTTCCCCGATCGTCCCAAAACTCCCTGTCTGGTGGACGAATCGGCCAGATTCGACTTTGACGAAGCTCTATTGCCCCAAGACAGTTGGGAAAGACAACTGGATAATGATGAATCGAAGTGGAGAAATTACTGGATGTCAGATCGGTCAAGAGGACGCGTTTTGGTCGGCCTCACCTAGAATACCTGATCCGTTGGAAAGATCACTAAGAAAATACTTGGATCGACGAACTCGATCTGAATTGTGGTGCGCTTCTGAGAGAGTTCGAGCGAGTCAGCCAGAATAGTTTCGGAATGATTAATACTCATGAAGTTGAAGATCAAGACTCACAATAACATCGACTGGCATGTATTAATACCGGTCGGTGTGGAATGTATGTGATTTTTGTATTATAATTACGATTATGAGTGTGCCACGATCTGCGGTGGACTGGAGCGATATATCGACGGCAGTGGACTGACTTAAGGATATGGATATGTCTCGATATAAATGGTAACGATTTTTACGGTGTGGGTATAGATTGGATGTGGTGAGGCTGGTCCGTGACTAATGTGGAAAAAGGGTTACATAATCAGATGGGACAATCGGGCGATCTGAAAATGAAACTGGTTATTGATGAAATATACGAATGATTACACGTCATATCCTACGATGTCAAAGTTCACAATCTCCCCGTAGACGACTGATAATCATGGCTGGATGATCTGCAATCTTGTGACGAAACTACTTACGCCAAGGTTGATGCTGTTCGAGCTGAGTCAGGGCGTCCTGCAAGTTGTCAATCAAGTTGTCGCAGTGATAGCGGGGATACCAAACGCCGTCATCGGTCAATTCCCCGGTTTTCTCCACGCGACGCTTGGCCATATGGAGGACGATCGGATACAAGAAAATATCGATATCGCACTCGAGGACCTGCATGCCCTCCAGTACGAACTGGCATATGGACAGTCAGGCTTCACCAGCCCGGCTCCGACGCTGTTTACGTTTTTTCTGGAAAGTAGCCAGATCTTCGTCACGTTTCGCTCGAATGGTGGGGAGCAGGATATAATGCGAAGATTCCCAGATCGCTTGACCATGGGTATTGTAAAAATGTCCAAGACGATCCAAAAACAAGTTGATCCAAGGCGTTGTCGCAAACATGGTGCCCAAATCGGAACGAAGTAGGACCATCCATTGATTGGCCTCGTACTGACGGGTGATCTGTGGCCCCCGTGACGATATCGGTCCGCCACTCAGACGGGTCGGGATGACCTACGGCTGGAGGGAAAAGGCATAAATCTGGATGTGACAGAGTCCGGACCAGCAGCTGTTTGGTCAAGACTGAGCGGCTCAGAAGATCGATCTTCGCCGGAGACCAAGGGGAGGCGGCATCTAGATTCTGAGCAGGGAGAGGTTGATCACCGGCCTTCAACCCTCCTAATGACGTACGATGGCACAAACTGTAGCCGGTGCGTATACGCACGGTGCGGCTAGCGCACAGGGGGAGACTCTTCCTTAAAGCGGTATCTACCGCTACTTAGCCGATACGCCCTTATAAAGGGCTTAGTAGGAGAGCTCTCCTACTCGGGGCCAATTTTCCCGGGTTGGTTTACTAATTAGCCTTAACTGCGGTGTTCCCTTTACGGGGTGTAAGTAAAGGGAGGGCTCACTCTTACCTACGACACTCACTGCACGCGCGAACGGTCGAGGTCGCGCGTCTGCACTTTAGAGTGAAATGTAAACTGAATATATTTAATATGTATTTAGCCTAAATTAATTTAAACTAAGATAAACTATATGTAATACTAAGTAGAACATACCAAATTCGTACCTAGCTAAATTGTAGTGTATACACCTGTGTACCGACACGTGGATGGCTAACGCGCCACCACCCAAGGGCCCCTGCCCTGATTGGTTAAAATAACCAATGGTTCAAAACCCTTCAAACCGGTCAATACTGACCTCAACCGTAGTGTACTCATGTACACCAACACTAAAGGTAACTCAAATGTAACCCCGTTACATCCTCCCCCATCAAGACTATTGCTTACGCAATAAACAAAATTTTGTTGGAGAACTCCAACGCCGGTTCCTCTGGACCTCCATATGTACACCTTCAGTGGTGCTATGGCGTCTCCTCAAGAAGAGGTAGACTACTCCGAGAACTCGGAGGTGGATGCCCTTGGGGATACCTCCCCAACGGTTAACTGCTCCGACAGCGCCGAACGGCGTTGTCAGCAGCCTAATCCGTTCCCCACACATGGGTAAAACGAACTAACTCGTGCGCCAACGTTACCCGCTAGGGGTGATACCTCTAGGTTGCCACAGGCAACCACCACCAATGAACCGTCCTTGATTCAAGAGGCCCGACGTGCCGTACGGGCACGAAGGGACCTCGTGACCCTCAAAAGAGGGCTAAGCAGGCGGTCAAGAGGGTTTTAGCCTCCTATACCCCTGGTCCAGTGGCTATACTGCCGCGTGAAATTGCGCGTCGGAACCAACTACGGGCCCGACTACTAACGCCCAAACATTATACCGTTAAGTCCTAGAGGACGCGTCTCGGGAAGCAGGCACGCGGTGTCCTCGTCGATGCCATGGCGGAAGCCAAGACAAGCAGAAGGATCAAGCTGACCGCCAGGGGAGGCGTAACAAAAGGTATACAAAGTAGGAGAAAGTTTTTTATTAAACACTAAAAATCTTCCTACACATGCAGTTTCCAACGTGTTGCGGTATAAACTGTGCCCCAGGTTTGTGGGACCTTTTAAGGTACTATCCCTAAAGGGCTTATAGTATACCTTGGACATCCCGAAGGTGATGCGTACGCATCCAACCTTCTATGTGGGTATGCTTAAGCCATACCAGGACCCGGTGGCGGGTCCCCTCCTGGAGGGTGTTGGAAAGGAGGATAGCCGTAAGAGCCGTAAGACACGGCAGGGCGGAGGAAGCCCGACAGGGCTAAAATGCGACCACGAAAATCCGCAACGGTCGTCTCGAGAGAGGCAAGCCGCCTCTTGAACTGTTCAGTGGCATCGCACTCATCGCGGAGTCCCTAGTGGACATCATGGATGCGATGGCTGTGTCGATCACAGCGCGCGAGAATCTCACGTCGCAATTGCGCGACCTACTCCTCCAATGCTCGATGCGGAGGGTACTCCACACTATCATGTGGAGCGTCTGATGGCGCGATGCCATCATCGGGGTCAAACCCAGTATATGGTGTGTGGAAGGGTTATCCACACTCACAGAGTTCGTGGGAGTCCGAGACTCCCCTACGGCAGGATTGACGCGACGTCGTTGACGCTTTCGAGCGGTAGAATCCCGCTTCAGGTCAACGAACAAAGGGTCACGAGAAGCCCCTTCACTCCCAGTAATTGGGAGTTCGCCGGAGGCAGATGTGGCGCTCACACTGTTCTCTGGCACCGTGGTGGAGACAGGGGCGCTGGCGTAGCGCGTGCGATATGGGTCACGTAATAGCTCCATCGCTTTGGCTCTGGCGAATGCCAGTAATAACGCCCTCTCCACCCAAATGTCGCGACGGGAATAGCTGTTGTGAAGCTCATTGAAGCTGGGGAGAAGCTTCTCCCCTTCCGCTCAAGCGCGGAACTTCTTCTCCGCATCATCAGCACTTTCTCCCGGAGAAAGAACGATAGGAACCTCGCGGAGGTTCACAACAGGGGCACCCTGTGCCTACCTGTCTAGGCGCTCTAGGTATGAGACGCTAGTGAACTGCTTTTGCGTAAGCAGTTGTTTCCGGAGTTTCTCCCGGCGCTCGCATTGATACGGCTGTTCAGCCGCGGGGGCAGGGGTATAGGATGCTAAACCATTCCTTACCACACGCCTAGCCCACTTTGGAAGGTCACGAGGACCGTCAAAGTTATTGGCCGCCCTCGGCAGGCGTTTGGGAGCGCGTAACGCAGCCCTTAGTGCCTGTGCCGCAAGTCTGCTTTTTTCATGAGCTGCGTCCAGCTCATTGTGATGATAGCCTTCGGCGATCCGGAGGTATCATCCGACATTGTCAGGGGAGGCGCACTAGTTAGTGCATTTTCCCCACGTTTGGGGAACGGATTAGGCTTCCGACATCGCCGTTCGGCGTTGTAGGAGCGGTCAACCGTTGGGGAGATATCCCCAAGGGCATCCACTTCCGAGTTCTCGGAATAGTCTACCTCCTCTAGAGGGGACTCCATAGCACCACTAATGGTGTTCATGGATATCCAGAGGTACTGGCAGTTGGAGTTCTCCAACAATATTTTGTTTATTGCGTAAGCAATAGTCTTGATGGGGGAGGATGTAACAGCGTTACATTTGAGTCACATTTAGTTGGTGGTGTACGTGGGTACACTACGGTTGGGGTCAGTATTGACCGGTTCGAAGGGTTTTGAACCATTGGTTATTTTAACCAATCAGGGCAGGATCCCTTGGGGGTGGCGTGTCAGCCATCCACATGTCGGTACACAGGTGGTGTACCCTACACTTTAGCTAGGTACGAATTTGGTAAGTTCTACTTAGTATTACATATAGTTTACATTAGTTTAAATTAATTTAGGCTAATTATATATTAAATATACATTCAGTTTACGTTTCACTCTATCACCTACAGACGCACGACCTCGACCGGTCGCGCGTGTAGTGAGTGCAGTAGCGTAAAGGGATCCCTCCCTTTAGCTACACCCTTAGTAAAGGAGCCTTGCCGTTAAGGCATTAGCAAAGGCTATAGTAAACCAACCCGGGAATCTTGGCCCCGAGTAGGAGAGCTCTCTCCTACTAAGCCCTTTATAAGGGCGTATCAGCTAAGTAGCGGCGAACGCCGCTTTAAGGAAAGTCTTCCTTTGTGCGCTAGCCGCGCCGTGCATATACGCACCGGCTACACGATCGATCGGTCTTATACTCCCAAAGACGCGAGTTGGATCGGCAGATCGCCGAGCTAAAGCTCACGATCGACGATCACTCCAAAAAAAATACTGCCTCCCAAGATCGGCTTGGCATTTGAGCCCAAGAGTCGAACCGACTTTGGGGAACTGTCCACGGGTGCGATGAGCTGGCTACGTGTCTGTCCAGTTCGCTAGTCGCTGGTCGCATTCCTTGCGGAGTAGCATCAAGAGCACTCGCGGACCCACAGGCGCATTCTGCTGGTGCTGTTTCCTAACAAAATTCGAGCGGAAATTCTCGCCGTTCATTGGCTGAAATTCCGCCCCCCGAAATTCGCACGCACAACAAGAAGCGTAAGGGAGTATCGAGAGACGTGATTGCGCAGGACCTAGCGGCCGATCCGGACTACGAGTAGAAGCCAGCGGCACCGTGGTAGAGAGCCAAGACACCGGCGAAGCTTCTGCACGCGACAGCGGACCCATCCAAATCAATACAAGCCACAAAAAATCAAGCGCCCTCTGCACCAACTGTTGGTCAGTCCAAGTCAGCATTAGCTTCGTCTGGAGCGGATTCTGAGGGTGGATAGACGGATTCAGTTGGCTGGCTTCTGCTCTATCACGCTCTCGATCCACCCAACGTCGTCGATCTGCTGCCACAGTTGAAGCATCAACGCCAGTAGCAGACCAAGTGGTGCACCCGAAGGGTGCCAGCATCCAAGAACTACCGAAGCCGGCCGTTGAGGCACCCAATCCAACTCTTCTACCCGGCACTTCCTGCCTATATCGTCATACATCGTTGGAGGAAGTGAAGGTTGACGTTGCTCTGCCTCCTTCGGGTCTGGATGCCGACAAACCATGGTCTCCGGGGCATATCGATCTGTTGCGGCGATCTGTTCCGGTCAAGCAACAACTGGACCGCACCTTATCACGTCCGTACTACTGGCTTTTCCCGCTGGCGGTTAGACATCCAGGTGCAACTGAGTGGAGACCCGATCTTGTCGCCGTATCGCAGGTCGCTCGTCTGTATGACGCCAAGCCATGGGAAGTTTTACTGAGCTTCGAACTGAACGCCATGTTCACACCGACTCCGTGGATCACCTCATTACTGGGTCGTCTTGAGCAATATTACAGCGTCCACTGCCAAGCGATCTAGGAATCGACCCACTACCTGGTGATTCCCTCTGGGCAGGTGAAGCTGGACAAAGATCTTGCGACGTTCCAGAAACAACGGAAACAACGTTGGAGTCGGGCGGGCGAAGCTTGGTTGTCGTTATGCCAATTCGTGTTGGAGGGCATGGGGGCAAAGGAGTGTGACATTGATGTATTCCTATACCCCGTTGTCCTCCATATGGCTAGGCGTCACGTGGAGAAAGCCGGGGATCTGATAGAAGACGGAGCTTGGTACCCCGGCTACCACTGCGACACCGTAGTTGACAACTTTCTGGACTCCCTGACCCCGATGGATAAGGATCAGACTTGGCGCAATCAATTTCGTCAGAAGATAGCAGATCACCGAGCCATGACTGTCAGTCGGCTATGGGGTGATCGCGAACTCTAAAATGGTAAACGACGATCGGGCAATCATTCGTGTATTCATCATCAAAAAAATCTTTTTTTATTACCCGATCGTCCCATCTGTCTTGGACTTTAGTCTCGTTAATCAAGGTACACCCTTTTCACATCCAATTACATCCACATCGAAAGAGTCGCTAACATTGCCAACGAAAAAAATCATCTACATCCTTAAGCAGATTTGTCCGAAATATAATCAATTCATCCCAGTTCACCACACCCGTAGTCGTAATCGCAATAAACATCACAAATTCACACCGATCGATATTGCCGAATCGGCACTATTGTAAATCATTATTTCCCACTTCGTAAGTTTGTGCCGCCCCATAACAGTTCTGATTCAGTCGGTTTCGTTTGGTCTTCTTAGCCAGATCGCCATAATCAAGATCGGATTCACCGATCCAAATTGTTTCTTCGCGAACCTTTAAGTGGATCGGGTGTTCCCGGTGCGTTTGACCACAACACGTCTTCTGGGTCTATCTGACATCCAAATGGGCGGTCGGATTGGCATCATCACTGTCGACGTCAGCATCACCCTTCCCGATCAGCCAGTATTTATCTTCCTGTATTAATTCTTTGTGCTGTTCGGTCCGATCGGGGGTGTTGTTGGCTTGCGGATTGTCCATAGTCGCCTCGAGCGGATCGGTTAACACTTCAGGTGGGGTAGCCACATTCCAGATCGGATTCGACGATCCGTCAAAACACTTCTACCCGCCCCCGCGTATACACACCAGGTCATCTGGTGAGACTACCTCACTCGGTCCTCCCCTGTCAACCGGGCAATGCCGATCCTCGTCGACGGGCTGCCCTTCTGTGGCACCGACATGAGTGGATGCGTCACCATACTCATCTCCAGCGATACTGCGATTGTCCCCATCTGCCGTCGGTTCCACTGTCACCCGACCTAGCGATACAACTGCGTTAACGACTCTCGGCACATCTGCCTTTAAACCCACTGTATCGGGTGACTGCGCTGATAACCTTCGGCACATCCTGGTCGCTACGTGATCTGGGCTTTCCGTCCGAGGTGAGGGTCTTCTTCAGATGACTTGTCGTCGCCGATCCGATCATTGGTGGCCTTACACGCAAAGCTTTGCCACTCAATATATCGTCTTGACCCGATCCAAATAAATCACATCCTCCACGGAACTTTCCTTCTGCCAGCCACATACCGACGATCGTACCGTTGCCTAACATCAGCGGTTTACTACCGATATTGGTAACTCGTACGCGATACTTTGATATCCACCTTCCACAAATGTCGGCACCCAGTGATCTCCCCTGGTCAACCACAACTTCCTTGCCCGATAGTCCTTATCCACTGAGATATTTGCCAATCGACCCACAGGAACGGTGATATCTTGGTTCCACCTCACCAGATCAGTGCGTAATCCGTGTAAGGGGCGTCGACCAGCCAGTTGGATCTGGACTTCGTCTGGAAGCGTAAGTACTCCATGCCACAGATCGAGGCGTATGCCTGCCGGCACCATAAAATCCATGCCAAGGACCGCGTCTTGGCCGGCCAGCTTACCGACCCAAGCACTAAAGAAGTAGACCAATGAACCAGATAAAGTGATCTTCACACGCGTCTCTCTTCGGTCATGTATGAATTTTCGCCGATTTCGATGCATTCTTGCCTCTGTGCATAGTCGATCTGACATCCAACCTTACGAGCAAAGGCGGAGTCGATAATTGAGACTTCTGCACCAGAGTCAAACACCATCGTGGCCATTTCGTTGTTAATCTTCCCATAGGCTTTCCTCTGCTTGAGCCATTTGTCGGGAGCGTGGTATTTCCAGTAGCCACGCGACTCGCCAGGCAGCAGGTCCAACTGTATAACGACCCTCGATCGGAGATATTCATTGGGCGCAAGACTGTAGACCGGATGATTCCCATCGCCTGTCCTTTTTGCTGTTATATCGCTGTCGTTTCCGACGAATGCATAGATGCTAAATGTAGATTTCTCGGCTCTATCCAGATTCCAACCTGGCGAGCAATCTAGGTTCACATCTTCTCGACATCGGGCGGCAGCATTCCCTCGTGCTTGTCGAGAACATACCACTTGCGCATCTGATTGAAAATTCTCTATCTTGCATTGTCCATTGTCATGAATCTCTCCACATGTCTTGCATCCAAACAAGCAGATATCGGTGGGGTTGCTTCGTCTTTCACATTTCTTGCACGTAATTCTTCGCCAGAAGCCCCGATCATCGTGCCTGGTTGCTCCGCAGTGAGTGCACTTCTTGTATGGCGAATCCGGGCCCGACCTGTTGCCGT
Source organism: Peronosclerospora sorghi (assembly GCA_026184515.1). Classification (NCBI taxonomy): domain Eukaryota; phylum Oomycota; class Peronosporomycetes; order Peronosporales; family Peronosporaceae; genus Peronosclerospora; species Peronosclerospora sorghi. The sequence goes on from CM047584.1 coordinate 13,410,669, forward strand.
TTCATGCCTTCCATTCGGCACGTCGTGACACTGGTCGATCTCTTGGTGCCGACTGGGCGACGAAAATGTGTCGTTACTGTTCCTCGTCTGACCCCAGACTGGACCAACCACTGCTCTCCCTTTCTGACCCGGGGCTACATCAGCCACGATAGCTCTGATCGCCCAGGCTGGTCTGGTCGCAGGTCTCTTCTCATGATCATCCTGCACCTTCGATCGGGATCGGTTCGATCCGATAGCAAACTTCATCCTCATACTGCGGGAGTGGCGCAACGTACGCAGTGTTTATTCTTCGTCCCTGAGACGCAGTAGGGTCAGCTGATCGGCAAACTCCTGATCGTTCCGCGTACTGATAAAGTGGCCCACATGTTCTTGGGCAGCACCGATCAGCGGATCGGTCTCCTTGATCGGGATACCTGCACGCATCGCAGCCAAATTAAGCCGGTGGAGGTACTCGTTCGGCGTTTCATCGACCCTTTTCCTCATGTGGTTATACCTCCGAGCAGTAGGAAAGCCGGAGTGGAAGTACTGCCTTTCAAACTCCATACACAGCAGGCTTCAATCATACCGGACATCCCGACTTAACTGCTGGATCCAATTTGCAGACGGTCCCTTCATCAAATCTCGGAAGATCAGACACCGTTCTTTTTTCGGTGTCTGATCACGGAGGAAGGCGGACTTTGTTCGGCTGAACCACGATCGGGCTTGCTCTCCATCAGCATCCTTCCCCGCAAAATCCTTTAATTCCGTGGTTGCAGTCAAACGAATCCGTGGGATCACCGCCGAACTAAAGTCAAAAGTCGTAGTCGAGGCTAAGTTCTCCTTGCGCGTCCTTACTATGCCCGTACCACCATAGTAACCTTTAATTTCGCCAGTCGAATCCACGTCAAAATCGCTGCTACTTGTCGATCGGCGAGGGCGGGCTGGATACGACTAGCGCTTCGACTTAAAAACAACTCCACCACCTTCAAACACCTTATCTGCCGATATTGCCGACTCCGTATCGAAGTCCGCGTAAACGGTGTCGTATTGCCGGACCGGTCAGCTTTCGGCAGGAAGGCGCTGAGATAATCGGCGCTGATCTTCCATGAAACGTTCCATCACAGCATCAAGCATGGCCTGTATGCTGTCTTAAATTGCGGGTAAGGTGACTGGGTCCTTTTTGGGGGGTGTCGACACGACACATGTGGGTGCCTCTAAGGCTCTCGACGGGCATGCCGCTCCATGCTGGCGGACGTCCTTTTTATGTTCCTGTGGCTGTTATTGAAGCCCATGGTTATCCAATCCACACCGACCTCCAACTCTGACGAGTTCTTAGAGGAAGGTGGCGATTCGTAAATGGAGATGTTATCGGAAATCAAAGGTTCTCCCTGTGATGCAGTGAGTTGAATGGCTTTCATTGCAATTGTGGGAGTTGGGCGGTTGGACACCCCCACTAACGGTACCAAATGGTCATGTATGGTTGACATCGCCAATTTTAGTTTCCATGAGTCAACTTCGAACAACTTGCTGACAACGTCGAGGTTCTGCACTTTCATCCCGACCTCAGCCAACATCGCCAGATATTTTTTCACCGGCTCTAGTGGTCGATCCGAGGCAATCGGCTCAGTATTAGGGCCATGAAAATGATCGGGAATTAGGGCGTTGACGACTCGCGTGACCTCATTTTCGCGAATAAATTTCTTTAATTCGTAGACGTAGTACATCTTGGTCCGCTCTTTTTCATCAACATACTGATCACCAATCGACGACTTTTCTTCCAAGTCGTCATCATCTGAGAGCATCTTGAGCCTCTGCATCGATTTCTACATAGATTTTTCGGGCGGATCGGGATAATCCGCTGCCACAGTATTTTTCACATTATGCAATTTGACGTTGAATTACATAGGATTAGTAACAGAGTCCTGATCCTTTCCGGAATTATAGCAAGACTTGCTTTAGCCCCGATCGGCTCCAGTTGGAGCCCTATGGGGAGGAATAAACTTATTAATCTCGGTCGGTTCCTCCACCTGGACAGATCGAACATCGCTTTCCTTTTCCACGACCACGACACAAGGCAATAAGCGATCCTTGTGTCGATAGGCTCCTCCGAGAGCGGTATGGGGAGTCGTAAATTCATTAATTTCGATCTGATCCTCCCCTTGATCAGATCGAACATCGCTTTCCTTTCCAACCACTAAAAACCAAGGCGGTAAGCGTTCCTAGTGTCCTCTACAAAGTGAATCCACACCGAAACTTGTAAAATCCAAACTTTGCGAGAAATCGCGGTGATATCCTCGATCATCAAGTGATCTGGGCACGTGCATCATTGTGGTGGAGTCAAGTTTAAAATCGAACACCGAAGTGTCCTGAACTCGACTACCATCGTGCCCAGCCGACCAACTTACGGGGGGGGTACCCCGCGAACCTTCGCCTGCATGCCGATCGGGTGACCGATCAGCATTACGGTCCGATTTAGGTTCTGAGATCTCACCTTGTGTACCCATTGGTTTGGGTGGTAACACACTCGGTGAACCGTCGCGAAATATGGATCTTGATGGGTACCAGTATGGAGTGTACCACTTCCGGGGTAATTTGTACCAATAACCAACGAAAGATAATCCAAACAATCCGATCAGCAAATGGAGCGGAAATCGTCACTCCAAATGCAAAGAAAACTTGGGGCAGACCGCGAATCGGTGTGGGGAACCAACCAATAATCTAGGGCAGACCGCTCGTAGCAGTGTGGGGACCCAGACAATACAAACTTTGGGGCGGACCGCGTAACGCGGTGCGTAGACCCGACTAATAATCTGGGGCAGATCGCGAGATGCGATGTGGGGACCCAGCCAATACAAATGATGATAGCACGTTCCAAACGTGCGGGACTTGAGGGGTGAGTGAACGTAAAGGAGCGCTTCCCGTCGTGGGACTTCCGGAGGACTTATGCGCCTGTTGCGCGTCTTGCCGGGAAAGATGAGCTAGAGGGGACCGTGTTATCCCTCTGGTCCCAATAACGCTGCGGTAGGAGCGGCGACTTATGCGAACCAAAGAAAAAAGAACACTATAATTAATATCCAATTAAAAAAATGTAAACTACATGCAAAATCATGTGACTC
>CM047584.1:13418763-13433742 GCA_026184515.1 Peronosclerospora sorghi
TTTTTTTAATTGGATATTGATTATAGTGTTCTTTTTTCTTTGGTTCGCATAAGTCGCCGCTCCTACCGCAGCGTTATTGGGACCAGAGGGATAACACGGTCCCCTCTAGCTCATCTTTCCCGGCAAGACGCGCAACAGGCGCATAAGTCCTCCGGAAGTCCCACGACGGGAAGCGCTCCTTTACGTTCACTCACCCCTCAAGTCCCACACGTTTGGAACGTGCTATCATCATTTGTATTGGCTGGGTCCCCACATCGCATCTCGCGATCTGCCCCAGATTATTAGTCGGGTCTACGCACCGCGTTACGCGGTCCGCCCCAAAGTTTGTATTGTCTGGGTCCCCACACTGCCACGAGCGGTCTGCCCTAGATTATTGGTTGGTTCCCCACACCGATTCGCGGTCTGCTCCAAGTTTTCTTTGCATTTGGAGTGACGATTTCCGCTCCATTTGCTGATCGGATTGTTTGGATTATCTTTCGTTGGTTATTGGTACAAATTATCCCGGAAGTGGTACACTCCATACTGGTACCATTCAAGATCCATATTTCGGGACGGTTCACCGAGTGTGTTACCACCCAAACCAATGGGTACACAAGGTGAGATCTCAGAACCTAAATCGGACCAGGCGTGTATCTAGGGCGGAAATCGCTACCCTAAATACGCAAATATCCACAATATACTTGATCCCAGTATACTTCCATGGCAGAACGCGTGTAGCCGATCGTAGAGCCCAACCAAAACGAGAGATCGATAAACCAATCAAGAATAACCAAACAAATGTATCCAAGAGGTTGGGGTTCTGCTAACGAGATCTCCACGTAGACCTTCTCAATTAGTATGATAACACGTTCCAAACGTGTGCGACTTGAAGTGAGTTGAGCACCAGTTCGCGTTCCCGTCGAGGAACTTCCGTCGGACCAAGTGCGTCTGTAACGCGTCCCGTCCGGAAAGTTGTGCTGAAGGAAACTCTGTTAACCCTCCACTCCCATACACTCCCAGGCGGAGGCGACTTATGCGTAAGAACTAAGAAAACACAGACTATACTTATATCAATTAAAAACCTAATATGTAAACTACATGAAACATCGTGTGGTGGTGGAGCGGCTGCTCAGAATTGTTGAAGTTTGATCAGGCGTTACCACGGCGCCCGGACTGCCGACTAACGAAGTGGATCCTCCTGTTGTCCTGTGACTGCTTGTGTTCCTGATCACCTTGTGTACCCGACGTCTTGGGCGTGGGTCGCTCTCCAGCTGGCGGGGATGTCACACTGCAATTCCTTGATGCAAGAATGGGGTAATTCGTAGAAAATCGACAGATGTGCTGATCAGGCGCGATCAGGTGTAATCAGGCTTGAATCAGGCTTGATCAGGTGTGATCAGGCTTGATCAGGCTTGATCAAACTTGATCAGGCGAGAAAAGGCGTTGATCAGGACCGCCGGTTGATTATCAGGGGATGATCAAGGTCGGTGATCGATATATTCGATTCTGCATGAACTGGCGCGATTGCGAGTTGATGATCGCAGGGAGCAGGTTGCAGATAGATGATCAGGTGATGATCAGCGAAGGGGGCACTTGATCAAGCGGCGGAAGTCTTCACCGCTTGATCACGGAGCCTCTTAATCCTAGTCCGCTAATAGAATACCCAATATACTATGTATTCTTTAGCTAGACTTAAGAGGAGGGGGGTATTCCACACAATTCACCTAGAGTTTCCGTGGGGCGCTTTAAGCAGCCGAACTACTAGGGGACAAAAAACGTGTACCAATGGGGAAGAGGTGAGAGCGCACTGCTCGAGAACGTTCTCAAAACCAAAAAAAACTTTACAAAGAAGAACCGCTGACACAGCGGGCGGAGTTGCAGGGCGAGTTCTCAACACTCTACTCCTGTCGGTGGGCCAAAAATGCACTAGGTGCTCCCGCCCGGGACGTAGAAGTGCGTGTAAATGAGGGAGGCGAAAAGCTGCCGTCCCTGTAGACAACCTAGGAGGTTGGACGCAAAAGGAGAACTTTATTAGTGCTTATATCCTACTATCTACCAATTACCTAATATCAGCCAATCAGAACTACCCATTCCCATGTGCTTCGTCGACCAGTCAACCTGATTTCTCCGCTTACCGTTGGGTTACCGTTAGGTAACTGTACCAGTTGTTGCGTCGTCCCATATATCCCGTCCATGTTCGCCACAGTGGTACTAACAGCTGTACCCATAGTGGCACCGACAGTTAGCAACAAATTTTACGGTATACGTTACCACATCCGCCCCTGAACCTCGTCCCATCCGGACAGCGGTTGGGGCGGGGGTCCATCATGCCGTTGCCATCCATCAATCACGACGTCGTCGTCGATCATGTAGTCATTACCCATCAATCATGACGTCATCGACCACACCGTTGTCACCCAATGATCAAGCCATCGTTGATCATGTAGTCATCACCCATCAATCTGCCCTTTCTCCCATTGATCAAGTCACATTCGACCAGATTGTTGCCACTCACTAACCGTGGCATCACCGATCACGTCCCCTTGATCACACATTTCCACATTTCCTTCGAGAGGTTAATCATGCAGATGATCACGGTTGGTGACTCATTCCTCGATCGTTCCACGGCCGACATTTTGATTTCAATGGTCAATCAGGCTTATGCGCAACAAGAGACGATACGCGAGCGGCATGAAACGATACGCAAGCATCAAGAAGAGATCGTCGTGCTGACCGACTCGCTGTCGATGCTTGAAGATTCTGCACAGATGCAACAGAAACGACATGCACGCGTTGCCCGTAAACTTGCTGATCGCGAGCAGTAGATCGCGTGGTTCGTTGAGCAGGCCGTGCCCTTGCACGACTACGTTCGCCCCACGTCAAAGACCTCAACTCCCGACGGAAAACCTCCGAAAAAACTCTATTCGAACAACAAGGTCGGATAAGCGACCTGGAGAGCGGTCGTGCGCGGGACTGGTATCTGCTATCGGTCCAAGAAGAGACTGTCGATCATCAGGCACAAGAAATCTCGCGTCTGGAGGGATCCTAAGATCAAGCAACGCTCGACCAAGTCCGTTAGCGCCTGATCACGGTGCAACACGAGAGCGACCACGTTTTATCGGAGAACAAGCGTTTATCCGAGCAGCTGGTCAGACTCACATCCAAGGCTCGTAAGCGAAAAATCCAGCGTGATGGCATCCAGGCGGAGAATGAGACCAATCTCGTAAAGATGGACGACCTAGTCGCTGCCCATGCCCGGGCTGACGAGTTATCTGCGCGCCCCGATGTGGTGTCGGTCGACAGGGCTGAGCTGGAAAGACTGCGCACTCAGAATTACAAGTTGAAAACAGAACTTTCGACGTCACGGCGTCGCCTTCGGTCAGTATCGGCGGATCGTGACGCACTGCGCGGTGAATCGCAACGCGTTCAGGATGAAGATGAAGCCGAGCAAATGCGTAAGCAACTTTCTAACGTCCAAACCATGCCGGCTGGTGTAGCATTACACCTACAAATCACCCCGAGTGCAGGTTCCACTAGTGCGGATCCTGATCCGGCTGCAGGCTCGTCTGCTGATCTTCCGAGCGATTCGTTCAAAATTTCGTCTATTCAGCCTGCTTCATCACTCAAGAGACGTGTTCAACATTCCCGATCTAATTCCCAGTCCAAACGGCAGCGTCAAGTTCCACCTGTTCCAGAGGAGATGTTGGATGACGATCGTACTCTCAGTCCCGATCAACCAGGTGATGGTCAAGGTGGTTCTTCGGCCTTAATCGGTACACAGGTTTCATCCAGCCCCACGATCAGCGAGATTGGGAGCGAAGGTTCGCGTGATCAAGACTTTACCGAATTTCTTTTCCCTCGCACGTGTGACTTCAAGTCGCTGATATTGGTGCCTGATGGTGCGCATGATGATGATATCTTACCATGGACCTCAGAGTAAATCAGCGGCTTTGATCTGGGCAGCGTCTCCGTACAGGTGGTATTTGAGTACCTGACACGCCCCGTGGTATGGTTGTCACGGACTCCCCTGCTTCTTATCAGTGGTGCAGTCACCTGATCACCCAACCGGCAGTGGAATTACTATACTCGCGACGCCCCTGGGACTCCTTCAAGCGTATGCTTCCGCCTGTCTATTTCCGCTCCGTCGGATGGTTTGCTGACTTTGAAGCGAGATATCAGAAGTTCTTGGACCATCATGCGCAGGCGATCCGGGAGTCCACTCATTATCTCCACATAGATCAAGGCCTCAGAGAGCGCGACGTCTTCTTTAATGAATATTACCAAGGTCGGCGTCAGCGTAGAAGCCGCGCCGGGGAATCATGGAAGAAGGTCGTGGAGTTCATCTTGCAAGTCATGACCAGAGGGGTGTGCCATCTCGACATTTTCTTGGACCCGGCGATCTCACACTGCGCCCGAAATCGCCCCCTGAAATACGCTCCAGCTGATGATGGTACTTGGTACCCGGGGTACTTATCGGACCCACCGCCTCAGAACTTGCAGGAAGCATTGCGTGAGGTGGACGTCTTTAAACCTTGTCGAATCCAGTATCGCCTTTCCACGGACGATCACCCCGGCAAGAAGATTCCCCGCCTTCGCCGCAATTTTACGGATCGAGCTAGCTTGTTGACCACCCTTTTTCTTCTTTCAATCAATGAACATTGTTTATCATAGTAATTCCAATCGTTGCTTCGTCACTTTTCAATACATTCACATAAATCAATCTTCCATTGGCTCATCTGTCGTTACTCCATCACCAAATCTCGCAATATCCATCGTAGATTCACCACTTCAAGTCAATCGTCATTTCTCCATTAATCATCAGTTTCGTCAATAGCTCTTCTCCAATCCCAGGTTCTCGATCATAATCTCCCAGTCAGTTCGTCGATCATGCGTTAGTGGGACTCTTCGTCCACCTTCATTACATCAAACCGATGTCTGTTGATCATCTTCTTTCGAAGTTCTTGATCAAAGCATCGCAGTTCAGATCTGTCTCGTCTACCCATGACGGCTCGTCACAACCCTTCCAGTAGACTTGATATTCGCGTAACGTTCTGCCGTATCTGGAATTTCGAGCAGATCGGACATCGGTGCTGCGATCAACTTCAAATTCTTCCGGCTCTAGGGTCCTTTTCCAGCTGTCTTCGGGTAGTAAAGATTCATCGAAATCAAAATGATCCTCTACCCCAGCTGCTAGAACCGTAGTGGGTGGATTTGGAAATTCCTTGACCAATTTCAACTTGGATAGGTGCACGACTGGAAATGTGGGATAGTCAGTGCCAGCCGTAATCAATCTTGCAGCATGATCACCAATCACCTCATCGACTCTGAAGGGTACATGCCACATATGCGCTAGTTTCCTCGCGAACCCTTCTTTCACTCGATCGAGGTATAACCAAACCCTCTATCCAGCTTCGATCTTGTGCGGCGTCACCTGAGCTTGGAATCTGAATCGAGACGAGCGTTCTACGGTTCACATCTATGCATATGTCGGCAAGGAGGATAAGACCGACAATACACGTTCTATTCCAAATTGCGTCGACCGAGACCATCCGGTCTACAGTCTGAAGACCGATGAGTACTCCCGGACTAAGGTGGTTATGCAGTTGGACTTGCTGCCTGGAGAATCCCGCGGATACTGGAAGTATCACGCGCCTGATAAATGGTTCAAGCAGGCGAAAGCCTGTGGCAAGATTAATAACCAGAAAGCGACGATGTTGTTCGACTCTGGAGCTGAAGTATCGATAATCGACTCCGCCTTTGCTCGTAAGGTCGGATGTCGTATAGACGATACCCAGAGACAAGAATGCGTCGGGATCGGTGAAAACTCTTATATGACCGAGGGAAGAACGCGTGTGAAAATTACTTTGTCGGGATCGCTGGTCTACTTTTTCAGTGCTTGGGTAGGCAAGTTGGCTGGTCAAGACGCTTTACTAGGAATGGATTTCATGGTCCCAGATGGTATTCGCCTAGACCTGTCACATGGAGTGCTTACGCTCCCGGATGAGGTCCAGGTCCAGTTAGCTGTTCGAAGACCTCTGTATGGTTCGTATACCGATCTGGTCCGGTGGGACCAAGACCTCACTATCCCAGTAGGTCAGTCTGCCGATACCCCGGTCGAGAAAGGTTTCCGTTCGAGGAAGTTGTGGTTCACCAGGGGCGATCGGTGGGTCTCGACCTTCGTAAAGAGTGCTGGTCGACGTGATTTTGTCCTTGTTACCAATATCGGTGACAAGCTGCTGACACTGGACAATAACACTATTGTCGGCATGTGGTTAGCAGAAGGGAAGGTACCAAGGAAGATGGGGTTCGTCTCGATTGGGTCGAGGCGGTATGTCGAGTGGCAAAACCTGGCGTACCAATCGACCACCGATCTTACCAGCGATGATGGGTCGGTGGAAGAGGATACCTCACCTTTAGTGGAAAGACCAAGTTATTTCACCCCAAAAAAGTTGTTGGTCCGAAGAAAGGCGCCGCAGTCACCAGGAACGGTGGACCATCAAGTAGACGAGCCGAGGCTAGTCAACACGGTGTCAGCACAAGACCAGGCGACAGCGGAGCAAGAAACGGAAGAAGGGGAACATGAAGTTGCTAGGTCGGACCATGACGGTATTCCTAATCAGACCGATATCAGTGAAGGACAGCCCGTCGATCATGACCAGGGGCGTTCAGACGGTCCATATGGTCTAGGTGATATTACCCCAGAAGATGAACAAGTCTGTATACATGAAGGCGGGGAACAGTACGTTCAGGAAATGGAAAGCCAAATGGCAGTCCTCCCGGAAGTGTCTGCCGACTCTCCCGAAGTTACAATGGATGATTTACAAGTGGGTGATCAAGACCTTAACAGTCCAGACCAGATCGAGCAGTTGAAGAATATCATATGGAAGAAAAGACATCTGCTGATCAGAAAGGGCAATGCCTTACCACCTGCAGCCCGTGGTGCGATTTGCGATATTGACATTGGAGATGCCAAGCCGATTGCCCAGCGGTGTCGACGCGTGGAGCCACAGTACCTTGAAAAGCTTTCTGATCTCATTAAAGTACTGTTGGGCACCAAGATTATTAGACCGTCGACCTCGCCATGGGCCTCGCCGATCGTAATTGTTATCAAGAAGAACGGCGTCGACATTAGACTGTGCATCGACTATCGGCTGGTAAATCTGTTAACTAAACTTATGGTGTACCCGATGCCGCTGATTAATGATTTGTTGGAAGACCTGGCCAAGACCTTGTGGTATTGTTCGCTGGACATGGCAAGTGGATTTTGGGTGGTCTCGATGACTGATCGATCCCGTGAGATTTTCGCATTTGTGACACCGTTTGGTCTTTTCGAGTGGAATCTTATGCCGTTCGGTCTGAAGAACGCACCCCAAATATATCAAAGGCTGATAGACAACGCATTGTACGGACACTTCAAGATCAAGACCGATCGGGACCCCGTTGAAAATTATGATGTATTTAGAGAGGGTGAACCCGATCGGAAAAGAAGACCGTCCGTTCTAGGGAGGCGGTCGTACATCGACGACATTCTGATACCTGCCTCGTCATGGAACGATCTGTGCAAGAAGGTTGAACGATTGTTGGAGACATGCGACCGCTGGAACCTGTCTATAAGCGCCGTCAAAAGTTTTTGGGGTATGTCCAAGGTCGCCTATTTAGGCCATATGGTCTCGAACAATGGTCTAGAGGCTAATCCTAAGGACCTGGATTCGTTAAGCAACCTCCCGTTTCCCAAGTCTCTGAAGGCAATGCAGTCCTTCCTAAGAAAGTTTAAACTACTACAGCCGCTTCATCGAAGATTTTGCTATCTACGCGGCTGTGTTGTATGAGCTCCGGGAAGTGGACTACCGTATGTTGCGCAAAGAGGACCGGGCAACTTTACATGGGGGCGCCGACTCTGGTCTTGCTGCAGATTGTCCGCAAGTGGAGGCCGAAGACCATATGAAGCGTGCAAAGTTTGCTTTTGATATGTTAAAGGTTAAGATGGCGACGGCACCGATTTTGAAGCATTTCGATCCCGAAAAGGTCCCGACTATTATTGTATATGCTAGTCAGTGGGCCATTTCGGCCACTCTAGTACAAGATCATGATGGTGTGTACCATCCGGTCACGTTCACAAGCAGAACGCTGAAGCCAAATGAAGTGAACTATGGAATTGTCGAGAAAGAAGTGCTGGCGTTGCTGCGAATTCTGGATGTGTGTTACAACCTGCTGGTCGGCCGACCTATAAAGGTCCTGTCAAGGCGGTCTACTTTGGCCTGGCTATTATCAGCCAATGGGATGGACGGACGTCTAGGCAGATGGTCGGCGGTCTTGTCGCAGTGGACCCTCGAGGTCGTTAAGTGCACCAGGGGCGAGGAAGAGATATTGGGCACATTAGCTGCCAGTATCACCCCTCGGTCTGAAGTGGACGAAGCATTGATAGCGATTGCCCCGAGGAAGCAACCTCGGCAGTCAGTTTCGAGACCGCCACCGACCGTCGACTATGATGAAGAGCTCTTGGTCTTAAGTTTTGACGGATCGGCAAGCGTGAAGAAGAAGGTCGGCGCCTATAGTGCCATAGTGTGGAAGTTGCCACAATGATCTATAGTTGCAGCCGCTGCTGATTTAACGCCGGATATTACGGTTAACGAGGCGGAGTACCGAGGTCTACTTCTATGTCTGGACCTGCTGTCGTCGCAAGAGAAGGGGCGAGTCATCATATGTGGTGACTCGAACCTAGTGATCAGGCAGTTCACCGGAGAGATCGACTGCAAGGCTCCACGACTAAGGACGCTAAATGATCGGGTAATGAAGGCATTGAAAGGCCGTCCAAACCACGAGCTGTTGCACGTGAAACGGGACTGGAACAGAAGCGCCGACTACCTCGCGACCAAGGCCATGCAAGACCAGACCGGGGCTACGATCACCGAGGAGGCAGTTCTTGATGAATTGATGAATATAAACAGGATCCCCGAGGTGCTCGGACCCAAGAACGCTTCGGACCAGGTGCATGTGATGGTCGCGACTAGACCGAAGGCTCGGAAGGCCCACCAACCGTTCCCGAAGGAACGGTTGAGTGAATCTGTTGTGCAACGACTAAGGGCAGAACGGATCCTCAAGGCGCAGGACGAAGAAGGATGGATTGTGAAATTGAAGGCCTACCTGCGCGGTGAATTGTCTAAGTTGACGAATGGTCAAGCGAAAGAATGTGCCAAGATCGCAGACAGTTACGAAGTGGATGAGGATGGTTTACTATATTAATGCCGCGATGCCGACCAAGACAGTGCAGACCGGGACCGATTGGCGAAATTGGTGATACCTGAGTTGCTGCAGCCGGATGTCCTCCATCACTACCATGTGAGTCTAGAAGGGGGACATCAGGGCATAGGCAGAACGTATCACAAGATCAGTTCCCACTTTCACTGGAGAGGTCTTTTCCGAAGTGTACAGAAATATGTGGGTTGTTGTACGGATTGCGAGACCGGAAAGGGTAGACCGGTAATCAAGGGGCGATCGCCCGGAAATATCGAAGCTACCTACCCTTTCCAGGTCATAGCGATGGACCATATACCATCGCTGCCTAAATCGACATATGGAAATACTGAGTTGTTGATCTGGGTAGACCTGTTCACCGGTCTAGTTATTGCGAAGGCAAGTGCGTCCCGGTCTGCCGAGAAAATCGCCAAAAGTTACGAAGAATGTGTGTTCCGAAGGTTCGGCGCCAGAGAGGTCATCATACACGACCGAGAACCCGGTTTCATGGCCGAGGTGTTCCGGTCGTTTAACAATATGCTGGGCCAGAAACAGAGCGCGACGATGGCATATCGTCCGCAAGCGAATGGATCGGCAGAACGTATGGTACAAACTATTACAAGAGCAATAAAGATGTACGTTGCCGATCCAGACCAGCGCAATTGGGACGAATACGCAGAAAGACTGGTGTTTGCACTCAACTCGTCGACCGATCGGGTCCGAGGAGAAACGCCTTTTTATCTTGCGTATGGATGGGCCCCCCGGTCCACTTTTGAAGCCGCGATACCTATTGGCTGCACTCGGACCCGAAATCGTGATGCTCGACGTTGGCGCATGCAGGTCCAGAAACATTACCAGCATGCAAGAGAAATTGTCAACGAAAAGTTACGTCAAGCTACACAAGACCGGGCAGACCGTAACAACGACCAGGTCCAACCCCACGGTATAGAACCAGGGGCGAGGGTATGGTTGTACCTAGACCGAGTGAAGGAGGGCTATGCGAAGAAGCTGGCTCACATGTGGCACGGTCCTTTCCGTGTTGCCGAGCTGATTGGTGAACACGCTGCTCGTCTAGTAACAACCGGCACGGACTACAAGGTCTTCCCAATCGTACATGTGTCCAAGTTAAAACTGGTACGAGAGTTTCCTGATCGTCCCAAAATGCCATGTCTAGTAGACGAGGCAGAACGGTTTGATTTCGATGAAGAATTACTGCCGGAGGACAGTTGGGAACGACCGCTGGAGAAGGACTAATTTGAAGTGAAAAAGGTCTTAGATGTCCGATCGGTCAAGAAGACCAGGTTCGGCCGGACCCACCGAGAATATCTGGTCCGATGGAAGGACCACGGTGAAACAACTTGGATCGATGAGTCCGACCTGAACTGTGGAGCACTACTACGAGAATTCGAACGGGACCGAGTCAGTCGGAACCGTTTCGCAGTGATGCAGACCCATGAAGACCAAGACCAAGACATGCAGTAGCATCGGTCTTCCCGACCGGTGTGAAGAGGTGGAAGGTCTTGTGCCTCGTGTATTGTGTATTGTGAATATGTGACGAATTGGAATAGTGGAGTGACGAACGTGGATTGTTTTCTCGCGATGTAAGTGGAACGGTTGGTGATAACGTGTCTAGTGCAACTCTGGAGAAAGTGGTGGAGTTAGCTCAAGTGATTTAATGGCTGAACATGCGAAAAAGAACGATGATATATATTAAGTGTTATCTGGTCCACTACTTACGACCTCACTCGCCATCACCCCACAGACGGCCGACGGTCAACGACGGATGCTTTTCAACTTGGTCCTGGTACTGGTTACGCCAAGGTTCTTGTTGGTCTAGTTAGACCAAAGATTCTTTGAGGTCCAAGACCGGTGTAGCGCACCCAAGACCGGGGTACCATGTGCCACCGTCAGCCAGCAGCCGGGTCCTCTCGACGCGACGCCGCGGCATATGAAGTACAACTGGATATAAGAACACATCGACGTAGCACTCGTGGGCCAGCATCACGTCCAAAACATATTGGCACAGGGACTTCCAGGCCTCACCCGCTCTGATCCGACGCCGTTTGCGCTTGTTCTGGATGGTCGCCAAGCCAGGGTCTTGCCGAACTCGTTCCGGGGGAAGCACCAGATAGTGGGATGCCTCCCAGATGACTTGAGCGTGAGTCTTGTTAAAACATTTCACCCGACTCATGAAAGCATTGGCCCACGGAGTCGAGTGGAAGATGAACCCCAGCTTGGGATGCTCGAAAATCTTCCACGGCTCGTCAGCGTACAAGCGGGAGATCTGTGCCGACGTGATCAAGTCCGGCCGCCATTCCGACGCGGCAGGAACTTTCTTCGCCGGCGGGAAAAGTCAATGGTCTGGACGAGAGAAAGACCGGGCCAGGAGCTGCTTGGCCAGGGTGGACCGGCGTAAACAACCGATCTTCCCTCGCGACCACGGCAAAGTATCCTCACGCGTTCGTGGCGGAAGGAAAGAACTGTCGATTGCCACGTTGGCCAACAAAGCATCTTTGTAGAGCTTGGACGTCCCAGGCAAGACCGTAGGTGTTGACTTTGTCGACGCATGAGGTGGTGGAACGCCACCATGCGGACCGGTCTTCTTGGTCTGCTCCGAAGTCGATGCAACTTGAACAAAACTTTCATGTGGACTTGTTCGCAACTTGGTTGGGATGGGGACAGCAAACTCCGAATCACCGGAGTCTTCGCCGGATTAATCCCAGGACGAGACCTCTGAATACTTGGCACGGTCAGCACCGGCGGTCGAGGGCGCTTGATTTTTGGCGACGTTACTGTCGTCATCCTCGTCCGAGCTTGGGCCCATTAGAAGCGCCTGCGTCTTGGATCGCTTATGGGGCACTGCACGCTTCCCTTCGAGTTCAGGGTCGCGCGCTATGCCCCCGCGCCCTCGAGCTACCCGGCGCGTCCGCGCGCTTCTTTGATTTGTGTAGAGTTTCGGGCTGGAGAATTTCGGCCAATGAACGGCCTTGGTCTTGGTCCCGGTGAAGGTCCACCAAGGCGGATGACGCAGACCGGTCTACGCTGGAGGCAGCAACCGGATGCCGACGAGGACGCAACAGGTCAACCAAGCGCTGATGTCATTCTTTCAATACCGCCCGACGACCGTTCGCTGCCTGCGTCCAATCGTTCGACTTGCGTTCACAAGACCGGAACTCCTCTGTCTGGTCTTGAATCGAAATTCGGAGCTCGGTGAGACACCTCTCGAGATCGTCGCTTTGAACACTCAACGTGGTCTGGTCCAGTAGGCCTTCCGCTTGCTGCTGTTGGACCAGCACAAGATGCTCCCGGAGATGAAGCTGATGAGCTTCCAAGCGGGTCAGCTTGTTGCGCGCGGTTATAAGCCCAGTCAAAACCTGACGCAGCTGGAGGTCATGCGTGTTCGACTGCCGATCGGCGGCAAGCAGGGCATTGATCGCCTTGCTGATGGCAGGAGGTATACGGGCTGGAGGTATACGGGCTGGAGGTATACGGGCTGAAGACAAACGAAGGTTAGAACAGGTCCAAGGTGAAGACCGGGAATCCATGCTTACGTTGTGTCGCCTATTGAGCAATCTGCTCCTGGAGACGTGCGATCTCTTCAAGTGCATCTTTCAACTGCGCGACGGTCCCGGTCTGATGCCCTGCCGATGTCTGAGGTACATTAGAACGATGGGAGCTGCCAGACCGGACCGACCGGACGGGCGAAGTGACATGCGATGCCGTGGTATACGAGGTGCCTACAAGAACGGTCGTTAAGGAAATGCAAGAAGGTCAAGTCCAGCAGTGCAAGTACCTGGAACGGATGAAGAAGATGGTTGCTTCATGTCGGAAAAGTTTGAATGACGAAGGTTTAACTAATTTGATGGACGAGGTCAGACCGTTGTCGTTGTGCGACACGGTCTGACGGGGGCGGCTGTGGAGAAGCGTGCTAAAATTTGGCACACTTCTGGTCAAGTTTCGTCAAGGCATTTGGTCTAATTTCGGATTGGCTTAAACAAGGGGGGCTTTTCAGCCTATCAGACTCAAGAAGTGTCAAGAACGCAAGTTTTGGTGAGTCACCCGACTTTGGGTATTTTACATATTTTTGTGGGGGTACATTTAGGGACTATAGGATAGTAGTATTTTAGTTGTGCTTTTACCTTTTAGGACAGAGGTTATACCTTTAAGTAAGGAAATATTTTAGCTTTCGGATAAGTGGCTGAAACCTCTTCTGGTCTTGGTTCACACCACAGCTAGGGGTCGCCGTTCTTCCCTTTTCGTACGCTAGTCGCCTCCGCCGGCCGTGGAGTGTTTGGGGGCAGAGGGTCGAATTATCCCCTCTCGCCCATTATACCCGGTCTGGAAGTGCCACACGCGCACTTTGGCCCACCGGAAGTCCCTCGACGGGAGTACGATTTGGCGATATTAACACCTCAACTCAAGTACGTTTGGAACGTGCTATTCACTGGATTGGTCTTGGCGTGGAGATATCGTTTGTGGAGTTTCACGAGCATATTGGGTCTTTACGCGGACATATTGGCTTGTTTTAACATTGGTTGGAAACTAGACCGGTTTTGATCTTATTTCGTATTGGTCAGGGGCTAGACCGGAACGGTCGGTCTACCCTCTATTATTTCGTATTGGTCAGGTCTTGATCGTTTGGACGATCGACCTATTGGAAATTATCTCTTGGAAGTGTTTTTGGTCTTTTTGTGTCTGGGGTGAAGAGTTCCGCCCCAGAGATACCTACCCAGATCGGTCTTCTATATTCAAGACCGCTTCGATCCAATCTGCGATCCCGATCCACCGAGTGTGTAACTAGACCATTCTATCGGGTACACAAGGTAAGAAGGACACTAAACAATCGGACCAAGTGGGTTCTGATGAAGACCGGTCGTCTGCTTGCAGCGGACGATCGGACCAGATCTCGAGTGGTGGTCCGCGGAGTACCCCCTCCGAAAGTTGGAAGGCTGGGCGCGATGGTGGTAGTCAGGTTATCGATGCTAATGTTTTCGATTTTGAACTTGACTCCGCCACATTATTTTGCTCACAACATTCTCTATCTGTAAAAGGACTGATCCTGTTACGGGCTTACACTGTGTTGTGCGAGGAAGCGCGCAATACAATAAGGGGTAGGATTAGTTGATGAAAACTAATCCTATACTAAAAGTAAATATAAATATTTACTTGTTGCTTAGAACGCAAAATTAAGAGTGTTTATTAAATGGGTGGTTAGCGGCTAACAGTATAGTGATTACCTAACTAATATAATAATATCAATTATTAAACTAACTGTACTATTAGTTAACCTGCATGATTCGGTATTTATACCGAGCGACTTTTCCTTCGTAGATTATAATAACTTATAATCTATTATTTAAATTTCAGACAACGCGTCTGAAATTCAACTGTGATATTCTAACTTGAATATCAATTATGTAATGGCACCCCATTACATCACACCCCACTTAAGGTGGTTGGCCAATAATAATTCTTATTTTGGCCAATCATATGTGGCACTTGTTGGTCGGAATTTCTCATTCTCCAACTGATTGACCATCGACTCGATGGTCAAAGCACGCGGCGGCGCTCTAAAGAGCGCTGCTGAAAACATCGAAGGAGATTCTTCCTCCGCCTCAGCACTAGGTGCTGAAGTGTTGGGTGACAACAGTGACGCTGCATTAGCAGCGTCAACTACGCAAAGGTCGGAAGATGTACCGTCGTCGACCACAGATGCTGATAAGGCGGCATCTGGCAAGAAACAGGGAGATGTTGCTAATGCAACAT
>CM047584.1:13438742-13453747 GCA_026184515.1 Peronosclerospora sorghi
CCGCTCTGCTCACCAACGGCTGAAAGCCGATTACAAGTCTCTCTTGGGAGACTTGGAGAAGCACGGTATCTTCCGTGGTTCTGTGTCTCGTCGTAAGACGAAGACGAATGATACGGCTTGAGCCGCCCAACATAGAATGTTGGGTGGAGCCGCATTGCTGTGGGAATGTCTAAAGTATAGGCATTCCCCCGAATCTCTTGGACCTTGAAAGGTACAATGTACTTAGGAAGCAACTTCCGAGTAGGGAAGTTGCTTATTGCATGTATAGGCAAATTAGTAGTACTTAATAGTACCAATTCGCCTTTCAGAAAGGAGTTTTTGTTCTTCCTTCCTTGCTTGTCTGCATTTTGCTTCTGCTTATCCAAAGCAGAAGCAAGTGCATCTTTTATATAGCGTATTACAGCTTGGCGCTGTAATAAGAATTCATCTACTGCTTTATCAGCAGTAGGTGCGGTGCCCTCATTGTCTGAAGCCATTGCTGCAGACACATATTCATCATATGCAGCTTCAGTTTCATTTGAAGCTGCTTCCGCTTCTACTGTATTTTCAGTAGAAGGCCATCGTTTTGTTCACAAGTTGCAGTTGCAACTTGCGCATTGACTCGCTCAAAATTTGAGCGGGTCCCTCCCCCACTTAGATTAGGCGTACCGCCAAGTAAAGCTGGGGTTCGTGGATGCCTTAAGGCATTCACGTAGAACGGTGTATGCTTAGTTGAAGCATGCACCGAATTGTTAATCGCGAATTCAGTGAGTGGCAGATAGTCACTCCACTGTTCAAAAGCATGAGCGTATGATCGCAACATGTCTCCGAGAACGCGGTTAACCCGTTCCGTCTTCCAATCGGTTTCCAGACGGTCCGCAGTTGACATCTTCAACTGGGTTTTCAACAATGAGAACGTTTCTTGCCAGAAACGTCCTGTAAATATCGGATCTCTATCCGAGACAATGTCTTCCGGAATACCGTATCAACGAATATCCGCGCTGTTTGAGCGGCGGTTACGTTCGCTGATACTGCAGTAAGATGTACCATCTTACTGAAACGGTCTACAAAGACCACTATTCCGGTCTTCCGACTATTGTCGGGTGGAAGCCCGAACACGAAGTCCATTGAAATGGACTTCCAACACTCTGTCGGAACCGGCAGAGATTGCAGCGGAGCCTGTGCAGACTGCGCAGGCTTAACGCGCTGGCAAATCTCGCAAGCGCGTACGTATCTCCATACCCACTTGTACTGGTTTCGCCAGCAAAAGTCACGTGCGAGAGAAGCGTATGTCTTCTCTCGACCTTGATGCCCCGAAATCGGTGCATCATGATACTCGAACATAATTTGATGTTTGAGATCATCGTCTTTTGGAGCGACGATGCGACTTTCATCTTTTTGGTCTGTGCTGTAAAGCAGCAGACCATCGTGCAGTCGATATCGATGCACGCAAGCGCGGAGGAACTCCGGGAGTTCGTCGCGCTTCTCACTTGATTGATTATTTAAGTAATCAATCAACAGACGTGTCTCCTCATCTGTTTCGTACGCCTCGCGTACTTGTCGTATAATTGAAGACGACAAAGCAGTGCAACGGATCGCGTTTGCACTGGCACCTTCGGTTACGGACGGTTTCGTCTCGTAATCGGGCCTTCGTGATGGCGCATCCGCTATCACGTTCAACTTTCCGGGTTTGTATTCAACCGTAAAGTTGTATCCAGCAAAGAATGACAGCCATCGAGCCATTCTTTGAGAAATGTGTGGTGAATTCACGGCCGTGCGTTACGACGCATGGTCCGTGAAAACCACAAGCGGTCTATCTCCCAATAGATAGATCCAAAACTTGGCCAGTGCATACTTCATGGCAAGGAGTTCCTTGTCATGCACTGGATAGTTGCGCTCGGCTGGGCGCAACTGACGCGATTGGTAGCGGATTACGCGATCACGATCATCGTGATCACGCTGCATCAAAGCACAGCCGATAGCAAAATCGCTCGCGTCGCAAACGACGTCGAACGGACGCTCGTTATCGGCTATAGCCAAGACAGGCGCTTCAGTCAAGCTTTGCTTGACTGCATCAAAAGCATCTTGGCATTAGGTATCCCAATGCCATTCGACATCTTTCTTAAGTAATTGAGAAAGAGGTCGTATTAACCCAGCATAGTTGCACGAATACTTGTGCAAATATGTTGCCAACCCAAGGAACTTTCGAAGTTCCTTAACGTTGTTTGGCGTAGGCCATTCAACGATCACCCTGATCTTTTCTGGATCAGGACGCACCCAGTGCTTGCCCACAAAGCATCCAAGAACGGGTATCTCAGGTGCACCAAAGGTGCACTTCTTTAGATTTGCATGGAGTTTATGCTTACGCATAAGCTCTAACACTCGACGTAGATGTTCCCTATGGACATCTACATCGCTTTTATCGTGTTCACCCTTACCATGGATGAACATGTTATCGAAATAACTCGGTGCGAATTCTCGCACCGGGCGTAATAGATGCGTTACGCATCTGTTAAACGTAGCAGGGGCATTTCGAAGTCCCTGCGACATAACAAGCCACTCCCAAAACATGCCGCTTGGGGTGCTTACCGCCGTGAGAGGGATATCCTTCTCACGCATTAGGATTTGATAAAATCCATCTATGAGATCGAGAGCACTAAAGATGGTGCTCCTGCACATGCCATCAATGATGACATCTTTTCGCGTTATCGGCGTCTGCGCTAGTACCGTCGCTGCGTTCAGCTTGTTGTAAGCATGAACGATTATCCACCCACCTCTTGACTTTTTCATACAAAAGGTGGGGGTAGAGTGCGGTGAGATAGACTCCCGCACTTGGCCTGCTTTACGACCAGCTTCGAAAAACTCGTCGATCGCTTTTACTTGATCACGCGGCAACGGCCATTACCGCGTGACACAATACTTCGTGCCTGGCACGAGGTCAATTTCATGACGAGTTCCCTTATCCTTAGGGAGATCTCTAGGTACTTCTTCTGGGAATACGTCAGCGTATTCCCGAAGTACCTCATAAAATGGGGAGTTCACTTTAAGCGACTCCCAGCTCTGCGCTTCAAAGCGCTGAACTTTGGTTTGATCATTGGGAACCTCTTTCCCAATGTTTTCCACTTGTAATGTGGATATTCGTGAACGAATATCCACTACATCATCTGTTGCAACGATGATACAGATCTGTTCGATCTGATCATCATGCAAGTTTCTCATAAACTTCTTCCAGCGCTAAGCTGGAAGAGCCACCACCTCCGAACCTTCTTCCGGAGGGTGTTCCATCAACAGAGACTGGGTAGCTAATCCGGTCTCCGTTTGCGTCAAGACGTTGATCGTCTCGACTGAACTGCCCATGCAATCAGACGCACTCGTCTGATTGACTGCTACACGGTGATTACGATTCACCGTGTGCGAATACTCATCATCATGGTGGCCACTGCCTACCATGGAATTTTCTTGGCGATCAGATGTGCTCGTCTGATCGGCCGCCTGTTCTGCGACACGGTGGTCTTTATCAACCGTGTGCATGGCCACCACGGAGTTGTGCTCACGATTGCACTCGATCGTGAGTTCACTCTCATCAACACGGAATTCTTTCGTCGTGTTGGAACCTTCGGTCGCACAGTGGGTGTTTCCCACTGTGGATACTATTTCATTCTCACTGTGGGTGTTTCACACCGTGGATATCACTTCATTCTCACGTTGGTCTTTATCACCCGTGGAATGTTTCTCTCCAACACGCAACGACTCTTCTTTTGCGTGTGGTAGTCCCTCTGGACTCTCACCAGCGGAGGTACCTTCCGCTGATCGCGTCAGAACAGACCTGGTGGTGCTATCGCTATCCACCAGACTGTCTGACGCTGCGGTTGTATCTTCTGATACAGCCGAATTACACACAGGGTGATCAGATCCTCTGGGTCCGCCGCAGTCGATCGATAGGTTAACCCAGTCGATCGAAGGTTTAAACTTGGACATCCATGGTATTCCAAGTATCACATCGAACTTGTCATCTAAATTGAGGACGATGAATTCATCCTCGAATGACAGTTCATTCAACTCGAAGCGTGTTTTAATCACACGCTTTGGAATAGTCACGGTTTCACCTGTTTCTAACCGGACTGACAACATACTTCGTGGGGTTTCTACCTCCACGAAGCTCAACAGCGTTAGACTCTGAGTTCTAACGAAATTGTTTGACGCTCCTGTGTCAAACATCCATGGGATTCCAAGTATCACATCGAAATTAGATGAAAAGCTCGATGTGATACTTGGAATCCCATGGATGTCCAAGTTTAAATCCTTCGATCGACTGGGTTAACCTATCGATCGACTGCGGCGGACCCACAGGATCTGATCACCCTGTGTGTAATGCTTCGTGTTCGAAGCAACCGCAACCGATAGGTCCATCGGCTCTGGACCTCCACCGCCCATGCTCTGGCGCGGGTGGCTGTTTCTTGAGACGAAGTGTGAACTTCGTCTGCCCGACTGCTTCTTGTTGACATGCTGTTGCGGCATGTTAAAAGCGAAGGGATGTTGAGCCCTTCGGCTATACCCAGCATGCGATGACGCTGATCGCATGCTGAGCTCCTCACGGATGCTCATATCAATGTTATCCTGTAGAGTCTCTGGCGGGTGCCGGTAAAGACTCTGTTTGACGGGACCATCATTGAGTCCCTTCATGAAGCCAGTGACCTGCATAGCAGGGGGAACCGGCTCATACACAATATTTGACAGCAAATATTGCGTCTTGTGAGCGTAAGCTTGAAGGTCAAGCTTACCTTGCCGGAGTTCCATGAACTCCTGCCGACTACTTAGCTCCATTTCTGGAGCTTCAAAGTTGAGCTTTAGCTCAGCTTTGGATTCCTTATAAGTAAGGAACGCAGAGTCATCAGTGGCTCTGCGACTCATCGTCCATGCCCTGGCTCTGCCGCCCAGACATGTTGTGGCGAAGTACGCCTGTTGACGTTCGTCAACAATATTTTGCGCAGAGATAGCATCTTCCACCACTGCGAACCATCTACGAAGGGGCTCGCCCCCTTCACCGGTAAAGGGCGGTACTCGCGCCTTTACCACTTCAACGCTATGCGTTGCAGGTGCAGGTGCGGTCCGCGTTGCCTCTTGCGCGGGCCGTTCTGGCTTTTCTAGGTGGTTTCGCCTAAAGCGATTCACCACCTCTATCGCTTCCTCCGGGGTCTTACCCAGGAGGAAGGTAATGATGTCGGTCCCTATGGACCGAACCATTTCCACAGTCGCGTCTTTACTACGCGACGAGAAGTGGGGGAAGTGTTTCGTCACCACTTCCAGCGTTCTCTCTCGCTCGGCAGGCGTCATGTCTCACGACTTTATGCCGAGCGGCTCTTAATCTTCGCTCCGCTAGTCAACTAGCGGAACGGAACTGTGGTCGTTAAGACGGACCACGAAGTGCTACCAGGTGTAACAGGACTGATCCTGTTACAGGCTTACACTGTGTTGTGAGAGGAAGCGCGCAATACGGGAGGGGTAGGATTAGTTGATGACAACTAATCCTATACTAAAAGCAAATATAATATTCGCTTTACCTTAAGAACGCAAAATTAAGAGTGTTTATTAAATGGGTGGATAGCGGCTAACAGTATAGTAATTACCTAACTAATATAATAATATCAAGTATTAAACTAACTGTACTATTAGTTAACCTGCATGATTCGGTATTTATACCGAATCGACTTTCCTTCGTAGATTATAATAACTTATAATCTATTATTTGAATTTCAGACAACGCGTCTGAAATTCAACTGTGATATTCTAACTTGAATATCAATTATGTAATGGCACCCCATTACACTATCTCTTAACTATCGATTTCTGTTCTTGCTCATGTAAACCATGGAACTCTCCCCTCAGGCCGGCTCTAGTGACTGCTGGGTTTGCGATACCCCTGTACCCACAGAAACATATTCTTCTCTCGAGGTTACCAAGCACGTTGTGCGGCAATATGCTCGAGCCAATGGATTCGCCCTCGTTGTCAAAAGATCGAAAGCATGGGGCAATCCGCCTACTACCAATCGAGTGTTGATGCAATGCGCACAATGAGGACTGTTTAAGCAGACTTCTTTGCTTTCGAACCTCAGATAGAAGGGCAGCCGTAAGGTTGGCTGCACTTATGAACTCCTCCTTAGCTGAAACAGTAATGGGCGCTGGTTCATCGAACCCAAGAACTCAACCCATTCCCACCATCCACAGCGCGCGGGTACTCTCTCCGGCATTGCACATGCGCGACGAGCCACGCAAACCACAGAAATCATCGCGAAGGTTGAAGTAATGCATAAGAATGGCTGCACTCCCAGAGAAATCTGCAGAACTTTAAAAAGCAATGATGTACTGCTCTCCAGGAGGGACGTCGAAAATATCGTCCAGAAGCGGAAGCGTGAGAAGATGGAAGGAAAGACGCCGATTGAGATGTTGATGGGACTTCTTAAAGGAGAGCGAGTGCTTTCAGCAGCAAAGCTAGATGATGAGAACCGTGTGACCCACCTGTTCTTTCAACCTCTTCTGTGCACAGAGCTGACGAATGCATATGGTGATTTACTGCTCATCGATACTACATACAAGGCCAACAAGTACCGCATGCCTTTGATGCATGCTGTTGGAGTAACGTCAACTAACCAGACTTTCTCCTCGTCGTCATGAACAAGGAATCGGCACCTGATTACCTTTGGGCAATTATGCAGGTCGGTGCTTGTAACTTATCCACCGTAATTGGTTGAAAACAGCGCTCATCGCCATTTACACTAAGTTGACCGCACTCTTCAGAGGAGAAAACGGGTCGTAGTCATTGATTGTGAAGCCGCACTCATTGCCGCCGTTTCATCCGTCTGGCCAGCGACAAAGATCATCCTTTGTCTCTGGCATATCTCCAAAAACATCCTCTAGAATTGCAGGAAGAACTTTCCATCCAACGATGAGTGGGAGGCTTTCGTTTCTGCATGGAACACGATTGTGAATTCATCCACAGAGGAAGATTTTGTTCAGAAATGGGAATCTCTGAAGTCGATTACGAATCGTCCAACAATTGAATATATCGAAAGGAACAAAATGCCATGGAAGGAGTACTTTGCCTCACCGTGGATTAATAGGTATGTTAATGTCATTGAAATCCATTAGAATTGTTGCTGAGTTCTCTACAGATATATGCATTTTCGCCATACGACGACATCGCGCGCCGAGGGGGCCCATTGGTCGCACATAAAAGCATGGATTAATCGCGCAAGCGGCACGTTATTCGACACGTACCAACGCATTACCTTGGCAGTACAAGGTCGTCATAGCGAGATTATCCAGCAGATGGAGAAGGAGAAGACAGATGCATTGACGTCGCTACTTCCCACAAGGCTGTTTGACAAGATACATCGGCACGTCTCCCAGCGCGCTCTCAAACTGGTTAAGAAGGAATACATGCGTGCCATTTCCAATGAGAATTCAGAATGAACATGCTTTCATCGAACCGTCTACGGTATTCCATGCTGTCATGAGTTGCGTCGATCGTTGGATGAAGGACCGCCGCTCTCCGTTGATGCCTTTGACCCGCGATGTCTTCTTGGAGATGATGTTCCTGCTGATGAGGATATCTATGGCATTCTGGAGCCGAATAGCATTGAACGCTGGCGAGGAAGAGCATCACGGCGCGATCCTTCTCGCTTCGAGCATGTCGAAAGGTAAATACAGGCATCAAAAGCTTCATCATCATCATTATCATCACATAAGCGACAACAAATCACCTGCAGCAACTGCGGAGAGGAAGGTCATACGGAAAGAACGTGTTCACTCATCGGCAGGCTTCCGGTCCTTCTGCTTCTCCACTGGCGCCATGGCAGCCATCCGCAGGCCCGATCCACTGTCAGCCATCTGTCTTTTCCGCTGTTCCACCGATGCCATGGCGTCCATTTGCTGGTCCGTCGATATTCTGGTCGTCTTCTGCCGCTCCGCAAGTGTTGTGTCAGCATTATGATGACACCTCACCATGCGGGCAGTCTTCACTCCTTCCCTCATGCTGCTGTTTAAACTGAAAACCACCTTGCACATCCCTCTGATGAATCATGACCAAAATTTTCACGCAGTGTTTAATAGATCAGTTGACGTGAGCATCATAACCTTCCGCATATAATTATAGTCGGCTATAGCTTGCTTAACTGAATCTAACTGGTTATTGCTGACTGTGACTGACTATATATATATGCGCTGCGAGGTAGTAGAGCATTATAATCGTAACGATCAGTCAGTCGCTCGGCTTAATAATCAGTCGTAACTGCATATCAACTCTCATCTTGCCTCTTACTTCTACGTATTATCAGGCATAGCATCAGGAAGCCATATTTCAAGTCATTGAGAAAAATAGAAGTGAGGGAGCCCGGTAAGATGGGGTGCGGATATCAGAAACATGGGGTGCGGATAGGGTTCCCCCTCGTGAGCAGGTGCGCTCTATTTTCGTCCTATCCTTGTGCACGAAGAACTAGCTCTCGATTCAAAACTAGACAGCACAAATCTACTTCTATAATATAAGACCGTCTGTCTGTCCGTCTGCTGAGGCAAATCACGTGACCCCGACAATATCTACTTCTATAATACAAACCCGTCTGATTCTTGAGGCCGTACTTAATCGAACTCGAACTATACTACAAATCGGACCTAATTGAACTTGACATTATAAATAGATCTTTTAGAGTGAAGTGAAAAACTATCTGAAAAAAACATAAAATACAATTTTGTTTAAAAAATCATCGCTCTGTTGAAGACTAATCCATGGTAGTACTAGTATGTATATAAATAACACATTTATACCGTAAAATGGGGCAAGATAGACATTTTCCTCCTCATTCTCTAATTTTCCATCCCGCTCCAAGTCTTCATCTCCCATGCGTATCTACCGTGCCTTGATACTGGCGTCTCTCGCCCTCGTGTCTGAGTTAGACAGCGCTGCTGGGTCCAAGCTCTCAACCAGCACATACAACGCCACGTTGGACTCGGGTCATGACAATCGCGTTCCTACAAGTGAAAGCGCGCTTCGAGTCCACGAAACAGGGGACGAGGAGCGAGGATTCAGAACGTTCGTGGTTAACTTGCTACGGTTACTCGCAGAAGTACTCGGGTGGAAACCATCAATCAAAAGTGAGGAGGTTCTTCAGTCTATGGACAAACTGTTTCATGCACCCGTGACCTGTTAAAAAAACTAAATAAAAGGTATTAAACACTTCACGCGATCTAGACTCACCTTGTGACAAAGTTTCAGCAAGGGAGAATCAGCGGGAGAGGCAAGCTAGCTAGCGCCGTTTGAAGGCCGTAGAGAGTTCAGTAGAGTGGTGCTGATTTATATGCAAAAAGGAAAGTAAAGTATATTATTTAAGGTTACTTAAGTAGATATCCAGTAATAAATGCAACTTAAACCTGTAACCGCCGATATATGCATAAATGTATGCCATCCCAAACAGCCAATGGGATTTCACTATCCTGGAAGAGTGCAAAGTCCAAAATGGCTACACACTCTTCCAACACTCGTCCGGGAAGACCGGAGGCTGTACCACCGTCGCTGTAGACCCCGAGCTGCACGCAACACTTGAATCCTTGGCGCACCTAAGTCCTAAGTCCTTGGTTAGTAGATCAGCCAACATTTCTTCACTTGGCACGTGGCTTGTAGAAACGATGCCTTTTCGCGTACAGTCCTTCAAAAATTTTAACTTGATGTCCACGTGCTAAGAGATTGCAGCGCTCGCTTCATCTTCCAATTGTTATATGGCAGCTTGATTATCCATCTTAAACATCAACGGTGTCTTCGCATGCATGCCGTTTTCGGCAATCAGTTCACGCATTCCTAGCGCCTCTTTCCCAGCCATAGCAGCAGCAACACATTCCGCTTCGGCGGTGGACAACGCCACCGCTGTCTGATTCTTGCAGTCCCAATTTACAACCATTCCATTGATAAAAATCACCATTCCCGAAATGATTTTCCGGTCTTCCTTGTCGGCAGCGAAATCTGCATCACTGTATACCACTATACGCAGTGGCATCGGCAAGTCTTCATCATGCTTCAAAGCCAGCTTGAGATCACTCGTTCCCTTAAGGTACTTTAGGACTCTATTCGCGATTCTGTAATCGACTAGCGTGGGTGCATGGGTCTTACGTGTGGCGCGGTGCATGGCGAACGAAATATCAGGACGCGTGCACCGGGCGACCCATAGTAGACTGTCCACGAGCGACTGGAAATGCTTGATACTTGGAAAATTTTCCTTGGGTTGCATCGGTAAAAGCTGTTGTAACTCCTCACTTTCATCAAGCGTCAGCACCGGAGTTCGAGCCGGATTTGTGGTGAAGTGTACCATAAAATTGGTGCATAACTGTGGGCACTACTGTGGTGAAGCATATTACAATTTTTTGCAGTACCATAGTCGGTATATAGTGGGTACAATAGTCGGTAGTCGGCACAACAGTTGGTACAACCGTTG
Source organism: Peronosclerospora sorghi (assembly GCA_026184515.1). Classification (NCBI taxonomy): domain Eukaryota; phylum Oomycota; class Peronosporomycetes; order Peronosporales; family Peronosporaceae; genus Peronosclerospora; species Peronosclerospora sorghi. The sequence goes on from CM047584.1 coordinate 13,449,200, forward strand.
ACACAACAGTCGGTACAACTGTTGGCGCAACTGTGGCGAGCATGGACGGGGTATGGACGGGACATCTGGGACGACGCGACAACTGATACAGTTACCTAACGGTAAGCGGAAAAATCAGGTCGACTGGTCGACGAAGCACATAGGGATGGGTAGTTCTGATTTGCTGATATTAGGTTTTTGGTAGATTTTAGGATATAAGCAATAATGAAGTTCTCCTTTTGAGTCCGATCGATAAGATCACCGAGGGGGAGGCGTTCGCGCCTCCCCTCTCTTTTGCATACGCACCCTTTACGTCCCGGGCGGGAGCACGTAGTGCACTTTTTGACCCACCGGCAGACTTAAAGGTCTGGGGAACCCACCCTCAACTCCACCCGCCGTGTCAGCGGTTATTTTGTAAAGGTTTTTTGGTGAAAGTGTTCTCACCTCTTCCCCGTTGGTCCACGTTTGGCCCCTAGAAGTTCGGCTGCTATAAGCGCCCCATGGGAACTCTAGGCGGATTTTTAGTGGAAACAGTCGATCAGCCCGTAGCTGATCGCCCCCCCCCCTCGTAGGTCTAGGCGAAGAATACATTTCGATAGGGTATTCTGTTAGCTAATTAAGACTCCAGAGGCTCCGTGATCGGGTGATGAAGATTTCCGCTGCCTGATCAAGTACCCTCCACTGATCACCACAAGATCATCGATCTCCAACTGCGCTCTGTTATCAACAACTCCAGATCGCGCCAACTTGTACAAAATCGACTACATTAATCACCGACTCTTATCATCCCCTGATCAAATTCCGGCGGTCCTGATCATCTACTTTTAGCGCCTGGTCAAGCCTGATCAAGTCTGATCAAGCCTGATAACAGCTGATCAAATCTGATTACACCTGATTCAAGCTTGATTGTACCCTGATCACGCCTGATCAGCACATAGGTCGTTTCGTTACAAATTTTCCAAATCCTGCATCAAGGAATTGTCGTGTTTACATCCCCGCCACCTAAGGAGCGACCCACGCCCAAGCCTTCGGGTACACAAAGTGAGCAGAAACACAAGCAGTCAAGGACAACCGGAGGACCCCTTTGTTAGTCGGCAGTCCGGGTGCCGTGGTAACGCCTGATCAAGCGTCAAAACTTTGATCAGCCGCTCCACCACAATGGTGCGCGTGCCCGGATCTTTTGGTCGACGCGGGATATCACCGCGGTTCTACGCAAGATGGCGCCGATGCGGACGTGATAACGGAAGCGGAAGCAGAATTGAAGATCAAAGTGGAAAAGGAGGAGGTGGTTATGTCGATGGAAGTCAGTTCGCCGTCGTCATGTCTGAAGAAGAAAGGAAATGCTGATCATCAGGACCTGGGGAGGTATCTTGATGAGATAAAGGAGGAAAAGCCTTAATCACCTCCCAATGCTCCTTCGGGAGCCCCTGCGGATCACAACTTGCGTTGTGATCCGCCTTTTCATGTGTGTATAATGATCCGGATTAGAAGACGGTGGTGAAATCCTACGACCCGGACCAACCGAAGGCGTTGATGAAGGCGCCTGGTTCGGATAGAGACGGAAGTCGATCAAGTAAGGCGCCATCGGAATCTGATCTGGCAAGGACGTTTTATACGAAGGAACTGAAGAATTTCTTATGGATCGATTCGATCATGAACTTATTAAAGGTTACGATCAGCGGAAAGCTGAATAGACCAATCGATCAACCAGATGAACGAATGATGCAGATGTATTTGCTCTTAAATTAGCTGCTTCTACGCCACACTGGAGAATGTGCTGGACGTTACGCTCTCCAATGTCTTGGAGGGTTCCTTGATCGGTTATGCTCGCCGCGGCGGCGACGTTGCGTCCTTGTACGATCGTCTCGTCCAAACTTTGGAGGAATGGCACCTCGTTCGAGTCACGCAGGTGGCTTCGTATCTCTTGTCGGAGAGCTTTGGTGCTCGCTGTGCCGTGGTGAAGCTACGCACGAGAAAGAATGCCGCCAAACTGGCTTTTTCCATCTCCTCGATGGTGAGGTTCCTTCACACAACCAAAAGCCTCGTGGCAAGCTCCGAGATGGCGGATGATGAACAATCGACGGCGTGGCGCACCGAATTGGTGCCGGTAGTGGACAAATGTCTGGGTGAGCTGCTGTCAGTGTTGAATTTGGCGCAACTGATTTATCGCCGCGCTGAAATCAACCTGGCGAATTCGGACGATGACATGGATGGAATGATTGCGGCAGGTGGCGAAGTGGTGAGTTCCATTCAAACGTATGCACAGGAAGCCCAGTCGTTGGCTGCTGCGCTGTCACTGCATTTGGATGAGGCCGCTTTAGTGGAGCAAGCGAAATCCACGGACAAGCTGGTGCACTTTACGCAGCAAGTGGTGTACGAACAGTCGGTTGCGCAAACGATGGAAGTGGCGATTCCACGCGACGCGTTTCGTTTGGGTCGATGGGGACGTTCAATTCGTGCGGTATGGGCCGAGATGGTGTAAGCGTGACGGCCGCAATCCTCATAGAAGCTGTCGTGTTCTTGGAAGCGACTGTCGATCCCGAGTGGATCGATCCGTGCTGGAAAGCGTCTCCCCTCCCATCTGCAAAGAATGCCATTACCACATCGATCATAGCATCCGTGGCCATGCGTCTCTATTCCTTGGACGAGGATATCTCGTATGGACGCGTGCAACGAGCAAGTAAGCGCAAGCATCGGACCATCTCGAGAATGAGCGCGAGACAAGCCCAAAAGAGTGTGGTTCGATGCGACAACTCTACGAGTGCAGTCAATGGCACGACTCGATCCGAGCTGCCACTGTTTATCAGCACTTCATCCCCTGGAGTCGTTTCATTGGCGACTAAGATGATTCAGAAAATACTCGAAGCACAGTGAGAACGGTCGTGGACGACGTTGATGTATCGAAAAGCACCCCGCGAAGTCGCTGCGATTGCGTCGTTGAAGGAGGAGCAAGTGGAGAAATGGATTCAAGCGAGTTTGGCCCAGATAGCTGCCGCTCGGAGCCGTCCCAGAGTGGACGTCTATGACCGCCCAAAAGGAAACATCCAAGTTCGCACTCCAGCAAAACATCTGGTGGAGCGCGTGCTTGTTCCAGTCGGAAACGACACGCGCCAACCTCTGCGACCGTTTCAAGGTCTATCGCTCCTCCACACGACCCCGAGGTAGTGGAGCTCCGGTGGTATCAAATGAAGACATTGGAGCACTGTTTCCGCTTGGGAGCGCACAGAATTGGACGCTCCGCTCACGTTTCGAGTATATACTTGATCTCATCTTGGGGCACGAGCTGACCGGGTCGTTTGGAGCTCCCGTGCAGGGTGTACCTGGTTACGCAGCGGTGCTCAAACATATCATGGATCTCTGCACGATCAAGATACGACCGTGTCGTGGGTATTATGACCAACGACTTTGAGCAGCTCGTGGGCGACGTGAACCTCGTGTGGGACTGTATCTTTACATTTAATCGACGGGATGCCGAGATCTCCGAGTCGGACACTCGACTGCAATCGATCTCTAATCGACTCTTTGAGCAGTGGATCACGAGCGTGCCGCTCTATACGCCCGTGACCCATCTTGTAACAAAACTGATCCTGTTACAGGCATACACTGTGTTGTGCGAGGAAGCGCGCAATACGGGAGGGGTAGGATTAGTTGATGACAACTAATCCTATACTAAAAGCAAATATAATATTCGCTTTACCTTAAGAACGCAAAATTAAGAGTGTTTATTAAATGGGTGGTTAGCGGCTAACAGTATAGTAATTACCTAACTAATATAATAATATCAAGTATTAAACTAACTGTACTATTAGTTAACCTGCATGATTCGGTATTTATACCGAATCGACTTTTCCTTCGTAGATTATAATAACTTATAATCTATTATTTGAATTTCAGACAACGCGTCTGAAATTCAACTATGATATTCTAACTTGAATATCAATTATGTAATGGCACCCCATTACATCACCCCCCACTTAAGGTGGTTGGCCAATAATAATTCTTATTTTGGCCAATCATAGGTGGCACTTGTTTGTAGGAATTTCTCATTCACCAACTGATTGACCATCGACTCGATGGTCGAAGCACGCGGCGGCGCTCTACAGACAATGAGGACAACGCACCTACTGCTGATAAAGCAGTAGATGAATTCGTATTACAGCGCCAAGCTGTAATACGCTATATAAAAGATGCACTTGCTTCTGATTTGGATAAGCAGAAGCAAAATGCAGACAATCAAGGAAGGAATAACAAAAACTCCTTTCTGAAAGGCGAATTGGTACTATTAAGTACTACTAATTTGCCTATACATGCAATAAGCAGCTTCCCTACATGGAAGTTGCTTCCTAAGTACATTGGACCTTTCAAGGTCCAAGGCATTCATGGGAATGCCTATACTTTAGACATTCCCACAGCAATGCGGCTCCACCCAACATTCTATGTTGGGCGGCTCAAACCGTATCATGCGTCTTCGTCTTACGACGAGACCCAGAACCACGGAAGATACCGTGCTTCTCCAAGTCTACCAAGAGAGACTTGTAATCGGCTTTCAGCCGTTGGTGAGCAGAGCGG
>CM047584.1:13454147-13470408 GCA_026184515.1 Peronosclerospora sorghi
ATGTTGCATTAGCAACATCTCCCTGTTTCTTGCCAGATGCCGCCTTAGCAGCATTTGAAGCTGCTTCCGCTTCTACTGTACTTTCAGTAGAAGGGCCATCGTTTTGTTCACAAGTTGCAGTTGCAACTTGCGCATTGACTCGCTCAAAATTTCAGCGGGTCCCTCCCCCACTTAGATTTGGCGTACCGCCAAGTAAAGCTGGGGTTAGTGGATGCCTTAAGGCATTCACGTAGAATGGTGTATGCTTAGTTGAAGCATGCACTGAATTGTTAATCGCAAATTAATTATGCTTTCAGCTCGATCCGCCACTGCTTGGTTCAATCGGGTGCTCACATGATCACGGTCGTAACGGTAGTCTTTCTGCAGCCTCTATCTCCACCGACGGGCGTCACGGTCTTTACGCCGAATTCCACCCAGTTGCAATGTTGATTCCAACGATGATCGCGGATCCCACCCGTACGCCAAATAAAATGGTGTTTCTCCACGAATGCAATCAGAGGTCGAATTTATCGCGAACTAGTCGCTCTGCATACAATCTCCAATCCGTTTGAACGACATCAGATACATACATCTTGATCGCTCGGGTGATTGTTTGCACCGTTCTTTCTGCCTTCCGTTCGCCTGTGGAAGGTATGACATAGTGGCACTCTGTCGTTGTCCACGATCTTGTTGAACGCACAAAATACTTCGGACATAAAACCGGGTTCTCAATCATACCTAATCACCTCACTAGCTCCAAATCGTCGAAATAAACATTCTTCGTAATTTTCGTCGACCTTCTGAGCTGTGCGAGACGATCAAGCTTTCGCGATCACCATACCCGTGAACAGATCGGTCCAGATCAACAATTCCGTATGCCCGTCAGTTGAACGAGGTAGCGACGGGATATGATCCATGGCTATCACTTGAAATAGGTACGTAGCTTCAATATTTCCTGGCGACATACCCTTGATCACAGGCTAGCCCTTACCCGTCTCACAATCTACGCATTGCCCAACAAATATTTGTACGCTGAGGAATAGACCACGCCAATGAAAGTAGCGTCTGATCCGCTGATATGTACGCCCTACACCATGATGTCCACCTTCCAAACTCACATGATAATGGAGGAGGACATCCGCATGTAGGGTTTCAGGTAAGACCAGCTTGATCAAAGAGTGTCGTTCATCTTGATCATCTTGATCACAGCTGGCTTTTCCTTTATCCATATTTCCACAGTAGATCAACAACCCTTGGTCGTCGACATCATAACCATCGGCGATTTTCGCACAATCCTTCACCTCGTCTGCGCTCAATTGTGAAACGTTACCCTGCAAGTAACATCGCAAATCACAAATCCACTTTTCTTCGTCTTGCGCCTTTCTAACACGTTCCGCCCTTATCCCTTCTATGGATACTTCGGGCCACGTTGACGATCGCGTTTGACGAAGGTTACGTGATCGCGTCGTCTCCAGCACTTGCGGGACAGTAGGATCTTCTTTCGAAGTAATCACTTCAGGCAATCTGTTGAGATCGACCAATTGTTCCAGCTGTTTTTCGTCATCGATCTCACATCGTGCTCCATCCCGCATGGCCGTAGTGGTGATTTGATCGGCACTCTTATTCCACTCCCTTTTAACGTGCATCAGATCATGATCAGGCCATTCTTGAAGGAGTTTCAACGCGCGCTGTTGCAATGCTTGCAACCGCGGAGCTTTGCACTCTATTTTGCCACGCATTTGTCTGATCACCAAATTCGAGTCTCCACACACAATCACCCTTCCTTTTGGATATTGCGACAGTAGATCCAAACTTAGAAGCAATCCATGGTACTCGGCTTCACTCACCGTGATGTTAGGTGCATGATCCGCAACCGCGATCATGATCTTCCACTCCGGCAATTTCCACAGAATAGCACCTAACGCGCCAACCCATCGCTTAACGCCAGCAGATCCATCGAAACCGATCCCGTATAGCCCTTTGCCTTTCTAGACCGTGAGAGGTGGTACTTCAATCGTCTGTCGAGGCTCCTTTTTCGGTGAGATTCCAATCAGGGCTTCATCAATTTCGGTGCGAGGGGTGATACTTGCGGCTAACGCCCCTAGTACCTCCTCTTCCCCATGCACACATTTCTTGATCTCCAAGTCCCAGTGTGACAAGATCGCGGCCCATTTCCCCAGTCGTCCTTCTAGCCCGTTGGATGTTAATAGCCACTTCAACGTGGATTGACGTGACAAGACGATGATCGTCTTTCCGACGAGAATCGTAAAGTAGACATCCAGAATTCGCAGAAGAGCCAACACTTCCTTTTCAACGGGGCTGTAATTCATCTCACCGCTCTTCAGTGTCCGGCTAGCAAATGCGACAGGGCAATATACTTGATCATGCTCTTGCACCACGCGGCAGACACTGCCCACTTGCTGGCATAAACTACGATCACCGGCGTTTTGGCTTGATATAAATGCCGCAGGGTTGGGGCTGACGCAATCTTCGCCTTCAGCATATTGAATGCCAGTTGCGCCCAGGCTAATCGATCGTCTTCGTGAATCGGACTCTCATTGATCAGTGATCGACTCCTTAATTCTTGATAATCCATTTCTCGTAACTCATAGAGTACGGCTGCATAGATCGCAAAATCTTCAATAAATCGACGGTAGTAATTCAGACTACCCAAAAACGATTGCATAGCACGCAAGGTACCAGGAAAAGCCAAATCGATCAGATCATCCAAATTCTTCGGATTTGTTTCCAAACCACGGCTAGAGACGTGATGTCCTAAATAAGGCACTTCACTTCACCCCCAGTACGATTTAGCCACGCTGATCGACAAGCTCCACTGATCACATTTTTCAAACAGGTTTCGCACTTTGTCAAGCAAGTCCGCCCAAGTAAGTGCAGGGATCAAAATATCATCGATGTAGGATTGTCGCTGCAACACAGACGGGCCTTGTGCTCGGTCAGGCTCTCCCGTTGTAAAATACATCCGATGACTCATCGGCACCGATCTTAACCTTGAGCTACCCATACAGTGCATTGTCTATTAACCGCTGGCAGATCTGCGGAGCATTCTTTAGGCCGAAGGGCATCCTATTTCACTGAAACAATCCAAACGGAGTGACAAAAGCCAAAATCTGACGTGCTCGATCGGTCAAAAGACACGATCCAAAAACCACTTGGCATATCCAAAGAGCAAAACCACAACGATTTATCCAAATCTTCGAGCAAATCAGAGATCAGAGGCATAGGGTACACCATCAAACGTGTGAGTTGATTCACCGCGCGATAGTCGATACATAATCGAATATCAACCCCATTCTTCTTCACTATGATCACTATAGGTGATGCCCAGGGTGATGTAGATGGCTGGATGAACTTTGGTGGCTAATAACCCCTTGATCAATGCTGACAAGTTTTCGCGAAATTGTGGAGCAACCTTCCAACACTTTTGAGCGATCGGGCGCGCATTACCTACGTCAATATTACAAACAACTCCACGTGCAGCAGGAGGTAACGCGTTTCCTTTCCCTATCAACAGATGTTTCTTCGTCCAAATTATGTCGCGAAGCTGTTCAATTTCTTCTGCTGTGTTGATCAATGGATCACCAACTTGCAAATCGTCCTTGGTCACTTCTTCGGTACTTGCAGACACCTCAGGCATCGTGGCAAGCTGTTTCTCCAGCTCTTCCGCGAACAAATCTCCGCCATCGTGGTAGAACACTTGGCCATCGGTAGGAATCACACCGAATTCACCGGAATCGGTTTAGACGGGATGATCACGCATATCTTGTACAGGCTCATCTCTTGCAACAGGTCGTTCAACTTCGTGACCAAGGGTCGGACCTTTCACACTCGGCTCCCGATCGAACTTTTCTTGCAATCCTTGTACCTTCCGCGATCTTCCGGTTACTAACGCCACAGATGCCGTGATAGAGTCCGTAGGTCGTACTAAAATTCCCTGAGGAATTGGATATTCCTTTTTTTCTCGACCAAAGGACCTTGGTCGAAACTTTCTTGATCGTCATGCACCGAGTCAGTAGAAGCTTGATACGCGAGGTTCTGAAACTCCTTATAACGATTAGATCCCACCGAAAAAAAATCAGGGCGACGAGTAACATCGTCTTTGTTCATCCAGATACCTAAAATCGTATCGTCTTGTAGGATGATCGGATGATCAGCAGCGTTCGTAATACACAGATACCGTAAACTACCCACGCCCCTAGTCACAGTGGGGACCCAATCTTTTCCGCGAGTAATCCATAACTTCCGAGATAGCTGATCACGAATCCGAACCTCAGCAGATCGACGTACTGGGATCTGCTCGTACTGATCAAGTTTCATATAGTTTCCACTCGATCCATACAGCTGTCGACGGCCTTCTAATAGGATGATTACTTCATCAGGCAGAGTTAGTGCGCCGTGGCCGACGTCCAATCTGACACCATATGGGATCATAAAATCCATACCCAATATAACATCTTGACCAACGAGCTTCCCCACCCATGTATGGAAGTAATAACCAAAGATCCCGCTAACGTCACCTTGATCTTAGTGCGCCCTTCTGTAAGGTATGCACTTTCTCCTATACCAACACATTCTTATATTTTGCTCGTGTCGATTTGACAACCCACCTTACGAGCAAAGGTTGAGTCGATGATGGACACTTTGGCACCAGAATCAAGTAGCAACGTGGCACGTTCGTTATTAATTTTGCCACTCGCCTTGGCCTGTTTAAACCATTTCTTGGGCTAGTGGTACTTACAATATCCACGTGATTCACCCGGAAGCAAATCAACTTCCATGATCACCGAGGACCGAGAAAACTCATCGATACGGAAATTAGCCAAACGTGGTAAATCAGGCTGATCACATTTATCGTTAATCTTTTCTTCTGCTTGATCAACCTTCTTCTTGTCCACATATGCAAAAATACACAAACCAGAACACTCGTTTCGTACCAGATTCCAACCTGGCGAGCGTCCTAGTTTTACATGTCCTTTGCATCCTTAGGCAACATTCCGGCATGCTTTGTAGGGTTGTACCACTGGCGAATACGATTTTAGAATTCCTCCATAGGTCACTTGCCATCGTCATGAATTTCACCGCACGCACGGCAGACGTACAAACAGTGATCAGTCGGGTGGCCCTTCTTGCTACACTTCAGACAGGTCAGGCGTTTCCAACAACGTAAATTGTCATGCTTGGTCGATCCACAATGACTGCATTTCTTCACCTCCCCTTGGTCAACTGCACTTGATTCACTTCGTTTACCAGATCGAGACTCACCAGGTTGATCATGCGTCACTGGTTGATCGCGCATGGCAGCAATCATGCAACGGCGCTGATCACCATCGCTTCCACTGTCATCTGCACTTGATTCCTTGCTCCCAGACATCACCTTGACCGCACGTACTGATTTAGGCTTCCGCGCCGGGGCAGATGCTCGATCATCACTAAATATCTGGCGGAATCGGCTGGTGCCTGCCGCCGCCTTTGGCTGGAACGACTTATTGCGTGGATAAGCCCGCAGCGTCTCTTCCAAATCCGTGGCGTTATCCAACCGCAGAAGTTCCAGTTGATCAGCGAATTCGCGATTAGTCAATGTGTCCAGAAAATGTTGCACATGTTCGCGTAAGATCGTAGACGATCCGTCCCTGATCGGCAAATTGGCTCGCATTCCCGCCACATTCAACCGATTAAGATATTCGATGGGAGTTTAATCAGAACGCTGCTTCGTGTAGTAGTTTTGTCGAGATGCCGATTGACCACTTCCACAGTACTGAACTTTGAATTCTTCAACAAGACATTTACAGGTTCCACCCGTCGCTCTGCACCACTGGCGATGCCAATTGAGCGTCGGTCCTTTAAGCAGATCACCCATGATTAGTCACTTCTCGTTATCGGAGGCGTGATCACGCATAAATGCTGACTTCAAACGACTAATCCAATTCCGCGCTTGATCTTCATCCACTTCTTTCCCTGAAAACTCTTTTAGATCACTGATAGAGGACATCCGGATCCTGGGAATCGGCTGTAGATCAGGCACTCCAGTGTACGCTGACGCAACCGTGGCTTGTCGAGGCAGAGTGATCGGCTCATCCGGATCGATGTAATCACGCTGGGATTGATCATGTTGATCATGGAACGAATACAAAGATTCCATGTCAAAGTCCTTGACCGTCGCCGATCTTCCTAGCTTTGACTAATGAGCACGGAGAAAATGGACGGATTCCATGTCGACATCATTGATCGTCGCCGCTCTTACTGGCTTTGGCTGGTGTCTTTTCGTGCGAACGACTCCAGGTGTCGACTTGCTTCTTTCCTCAGCCAAAAACGCCCCATAGCCTTATCGAAAAACGCTTGCAGCCGTGGGTCCTGCGGTGATTGATCATCTTCTGCCTTGACAGGTAGAGGCTCCTTCTTCAAGGCTGAGAACTTGGCTTCATCCTTTTGGCAGATAGTCATCCCTGTAATATTGGGTTCCACGCTATCAGCACTGCTCGACTCTACTTCAGACATGTCTCCCTCTGAGGGGGCAGATTCATAACAGGATGACCCATTGTGGTCTGCCGCGTTGATCGACGGACCCGCTCCAATTGCCAGCATGGTACGAGAGGGTTCCACCTTACCAGATCGAACCACTATGGGCACCAACAGATCAAACAGCCGCTGGGTGGTGGTCGCAACATCTTCTGGGTCGAGATCGAACAATTCTTCAGCATCGTAGGCGCCTGTTGTTAGACCAACTTGATTGATTAGGCGCGTTATCCCTAACACCAGCTGAAGCTTGTCCTTCCCATCCGTGACTGGTTGATCAACCGGTCCGTTCAGCTTTCCGCTGATCGTGACCCCGAGTAGGCTCATGACTCTAATTCGTCAATAAGAAATCTTCCAGTTCCCCTTTGTAAACTTTCCTGTAAAACGTATCACCAGATCAGATTCTGATGGCGGCATACTTGATCGACTTTAGTCGCTCTCCGACCCCGGCGCCTTCAGCAACGCCTTCGGTTGATCAGACTTGTACTATGTCACCACTGGCTTCCAATCCGGATCATTATACACACATGTAATTGGCGGATCACAACGCAAGTTGTGATCCGCATGGGCTCCCGAAGGAGCCTCGGGATGTGAGTGAGGCTTTTCCTCCTTTATCCCATCAGGGTACCTCCCAAGGCCCTGATGATCAGCATTTCCTTTCTTCTTCAGACATGACGAAGGCGAACTGCTTTCCATCGTCACAACCACCTCCTCCTTTTCCACTTTAATCTTCAATTCTGCTTCCGTTTTCACGTCCGCATCAGCGCCATCTTGCGTAGAACCGCGGTGATATCCCGCGTCGCCCAAAGATCCGGGCACGCGCACCATTGTTGTGGAGCGGCTGATCAAAATTGTTGAAGTTCGATCGGTCGTTACCACGGCGACCGGACTGCCGAATAACGAAGAGGATCCTACGGTTGTCATGTGACTGCTTGTGTTCCTGATCACCTTGTGTACCCGACGGCTTGGGCGTGGGTCGCTCTCCAGGTGTAGGGGATGTCACACTGCAATTCCTTGATGCAAGATTGGGGTAATTCGTAGCGAATCGACCGATGTGCTGATCAGACGTGATCAGGTGTAATCAGGCTTGAATCAGGCTTGATCACGCTTGATTAGCGATAAAAGGCGTTGATCAGGACCGCCGGTTGATGATCAGGGGATGATCAAGGTCGGTGATCGATATAGTCGATTCTGCACGAACTGAAGCGATTGCGAGTTGATGATCGCAGGGCTCAGGTTGCAGATCGATGATCAGGGGATGATCAGCGAAGGGGGTACTTGATCAAGCGGCGGAAGTCTTCACCGCTTGATCACGGAGCCTCCTAATCCTAGTACGCTAATAGAATACCCAATATACTATGTATTCTTTAGCTAGACTTAAGAGGAGGGGGTATTCCACACAATTCACCTAGAGTTTCCGTGGGGCGCTTTAAGCAGCCGAACTACTAGGGGCCAAAAAATGTGGACCAATGGGGAAGAGGTTAGAGCGCACTGCTCGATCACGTTCTCAAGAACAAAAAAACTTTACAGAAGAACCGCTGACACATCGGCGGAGTTTCGGGGCGAGTTCTCAACACTCTACGCCTGCCGGTGGGCCAAAAATGCACTAGGTGCTCCCGCCCGGGACGTAGAAGTGCGTGTAAATGAGGGAGTCGTAAAGGTGCCGTCCCTGTAGACAACCTAGGAGGTTGGACGCAAAAGGAGAACTTTATTAGTGCTTATATCCTACTATCTACCAATTACCTAATATCAGCCAATCAGAACTACCCATTCCCATGTGCTTCGTCAACCAGTCGACCTGATTTCTCCGCTTACCGTTAGGTTACCGTTAGGTAACTGTACCAGTTGTCGCGTCGTCCCAGATTTCCCGTCCATGTTCGCCACAGTGGTACCAACAGCTGTACCCATAGTGGTACCGACAGTTAGCAAAAAATTTTACGGTATACTTTACCACAGTGTGACTTACCTAAAACTGCGTACTTGATACTTCTGACATAAGATTTGCTCAAAATCACCTTCCCTTTTAACTAACCCGATCCCTCCAAGACGATCGGCGGTATACCGATAAAAACTGACCATAAAGTTTCTGCGCTTCACCACATTTTCCTCGATCGACCTTTCCTTGAGCTGTCAATACGTTGTTCGTCATCATCACATCGACGATAGCCTTTCCTGTATCTTGCTTTATTAACGCTCTTCTTCCGTTGATATAGGATAGAACGCATCCCTTTTCTTCGATAACTCCATAAGATAAAATGCTTCGTGTTAGAGCTTCAACGTAAAACATGTTGGTTATCTTTAGGAGGGTCTCCTTTTTTCCACACGTTACATTCATGTAGACAGACCATATCTTGTTGATTTCTAGTCTTTACCGGAAACCGTCTCGACATCAACCAAACAGCTTATATCATGCGTTAGGTGAATGCTTGCACCACTTTTGAGAGTCCATTTTTCTTTGTTCAATTCTCGTGTGAATTTTGACACCGTGAGCACAAAAGCTTCCTTCTTTTGCTTCTTTTTCGGGCAATTCTGTATTATATGACATACTTCGCCGGACGCAAAACATCATTTCATCCTTGGCGGTTTTGTTTTTCTTCCTGAGATCAGATTTACTGTTCCGACATTATACTTTCTTGGCCTGTTGTCTTCAAATTCAACCGCTTGGGCGAACTGGCACAGCTCTTCAGCTTGCCTCAAAAAGTCTTGTCGAGTGTGGTCGTACTTCGAGATGAGTATCTGTCTCATCTCTAGTGATGCGTGATAAATCACGTTTTTGAGAACCAACGACTCGCAATTCGGCCCTACGGCCTCCACAATAGTCGTTAAGAAGAGCTAGTGATCGGACCATGATCTCCCAGTATTTTTCCTTGCCGTTAATAGTTTCATTCCTTGCGCAGGCGTAATAGGAACATTAAAGACGGACAAAATATCATCTATTATGAACCAAATGACTGGTGTTTCTCACCACCACCCTTCTACTTGCATGTGATAGTACGATTCCGCTCGGCCTGCCAAATAATGGCCCAGTAGATCTACCTTCACGTCTTCAGGCCATTGGTAACCACATGCAATTTCCGCCAAGCTAATCTGACTCAAAAACTTTTTTCCCTACGCTTGAAAACCCTAGCCTAATCCTTTATAGGTTTCGGTTCCATCGAACTTCCTAATTTTCAGTCGTTTTTCCTTTGGAGATGGCGTTCTCATCAATCCAAACGTATGTTTCTTTGCACAACGTGCACGTTTTTCTGGTTTTTACGTTGTCATGCTGTTTGTACCGGATATAAGCTCCTGGAATCCTTCTTCTGGAAAAGGCATCCTTTCCATCATGAAAAATTTCCTCGAAACTTTGTCTGCCCTGCAAACGTGTCCGAAAAGCTCCCTTTTTTTCGGTGCTGTCGCTCAGAGACGCAATGATCATTTTTGTGTCTACTCGGTGTGCCTGTGGCGCATTCTTTTAGCGAGCCTGTTCTCCTCTCGAGACATCGATTTTATCTAAGCGATCTATGATGAATGCCAACATCTGCATCATGCCTGACTCCTGTTTATTTACACGTTCGTTCGGCTTTCTTCAAGGTCGGTTTGCTCCATCTGGGCTCATAACCTGCGCGATCTCTCTATCTTCCGCCATTCGTAATCCAATGTGTAAGTTTCCGGTCAGTCGACGTACTCCAAACGCGACAACAGTTTGAAGGTAGAAACAGCGTAAGAAGAACGTAATAAAGAGAAGATAAACTTTATTTATTCTAATTATCCACTGAGAAAATATCCACAAAGTAAAACGTAAGCAAACCGCGATACTCCAACACTCCACGAGAAAAATATCAGGTTCCGTCCCCGAATGGACGTACTGGGACTAAGAGGGTGTACTTGTGGGTATTGTGTAAAAAACAAAATGACTATATTAGAATTAGGGGAATGTTAAATCGACCCCCCGCCCATTTCTACACATCGATGTAACAATGCTCTTTCTTTCATATTGTAAATAGGCCCATATCAAAGATACTAGTGAAGGCGATAGTTCATTCGACGAGTTGTCATCAGATTACGAGATATTTTTATGCTTGAATGGATGATTGTGGATGGATGCAAGCTACCTCTGATGGCACGACAAACGACGCTGGCTGCAGACTGAAGTTAACGTGCTAAAAAGTACCTCTAGCTTATACGTCAAGCAACGTGTGCATAGCGAGCTGGCTTTTTGAGCGATCACTTTAGCAGGCACTCTGGATGTTCGTCAGTTCAGCGTCTGAAAATGTCATGGGGTCATTCCAGTTGGGCTTTCTTGAGTCGAGCGTAAATACAAGTAGCTGTAATTCAAGATTGGACGTCACGGGTTAGCGGGCCGTGGCGTGGGTAAGAAAGTGTCCTCTTGTACGTGCTCGAAACGGAAGCCCAACGCTTCTGCTTCCTCGAAGAAGTGGTCTTCGGTGACCTGCGCACGGCACACAAAACCACATCAGAATGTGCCTTTCAGTGGATCGCGCGAGCGCAGCAGCAAGTACTTTATAGTCTGCAGAATGGGCTTCACGAGAACGGGCCAGCACACAACGTCGGCGCCAAGCAGGACGTCTACAGATGCACGAATGCGCGCACAAAATGTTCGACGCTATGATGATCGCCCCAGAGAAGCGACAAGACCTGTACTTTGATCAACTCGGCATTGATTTCTACGTTTTTTGTCAGTAGCCTTAGCACGATCTCGTTGCCATCCGTCAAAGCCGTGTGAGCACTGTAAATGTAGGTTAATCAGACGAATGGCAGATACGTAGATACTAAAAAGAATAAAAAACGCACGCGAAATGCGACGCAACGAGCCCACTGAGCCCCGCACCAGCACTCATTCCACGACCGTTTTGTTAACGAGTTCAGCGCGGTGAGCCACAAGGTACCAAGCAAGGAAAGCTGAGACTGGCCTCACAACTTGACTAGTGAGATCGTCGTCCGTCAAAGCGGCATGGGAGCATTGCAATGTCTGCTTGACCACGCCAAAATCGAACTCTTGCGCAACGTAACTGAGAGGGTTAACGTAAGCGATCGAACACGTTCCATTAAGTGCGCAGTAGTGTCTTACACTCGAATTTTTGGTGTGTGGCCTATTTACAATGTAGAAAGGGCATTGTAACATCGATGTGTAGAAATGGGCGGGTGGGGGTCGAATTAACAATTGGGGGGGGGGCGATTTAACATTCCCCTAGAATTAAGCTTAATATTTAATTTAACTAAATGTATGTATGTATGTATGTATTTATTTATTTGGGTATACCCAATTTAAATCGAGCATTACCCAATGTGCATTTGCTGAAAAGTTGTTGTTGGAAACCAAGGGCAAGTTGCGATGTTGTGGGTTTCCAAGGTTTTAGCATCGACGCACAGAAGTCGAAAATAGGTGTACACAAATTGAATATTTGTGATGGACTATAAAATAGTCTAATCTAAATATATCACTTTTGCATTTTCTTCTCACGGTTAACTAACAGTAACCACGCGTACGTTTTCTCTGTGCTCTAGGACATTTCGGCATATCCAGTAGGCGTAGAGAGGGGTAAGCGGCATCACACGACAGGCCAAGTTATTCTTTAGTGGGGGGGCGCATTTAGGTTTCAGCTACTGTGTACAAGGGCTGATTACAAAGGTTTGCGCGTACCAAGGAGAGGGCATACTAGGATCAAGTGATTTACGTATTTTTGCACTACGACTACACGATGGATAAAGGGAAGAGCACACAACAACAGTTTATATGAGCCCAAGTAAGGGGCGTGAAGACAGCGAAGAAAAAGTCGCTGTTGTGGAAGATCATGCGGGGTCGGCTGATGTCTTAGCAGCCATCCGCGAGCTGACAGACCGGCTGGGGAAGCTGGAAAACTCTCGTGGAGCAGTGTCCGAGGGGGGGGGTATCACTCTCCCAAGGGAGACACTAAGATGAGCATGGCTTCCCTAGAAGGGAGCCATGAGGAAAAGGCCGTGTACAGGCCATTTAATCCAGCTGCCATTAGTTTCAGGCATCTTAGTAAGGCCGGTGCGAATTGATTTGCTCGAGGTGGCGCAGCAGACGCCGGACAGATCGGGCACAGGCCGGCATCCCTGGACAGGGGTATGTAAACCCAGGGGTGCATATAGATGCAGGGCAGGTAGGAAAAGCGCAGATAATGCGGACGCCCTCACCGAAGCAGTGCAAGCTTCAAATTAGAGCCTTCGACGGTACTGATGTGTACCGGGGGCTCGGGTCGGGTTTTCACCCGTTTGACAGGATGTTTTTTGCGCCAGATAGGTATCGCTGAGGCAGCTTGTGGGTTCCCATGGAGTGAAGACGTTAAGGTCGATATCCTGGGACATTACCTATCTGGTACGGCAGAGAATTATTACAACCGACAGGTTGAAACGTGGTGGAGTGAGACTCCCGCGTTGTGGTATGTTATGGATAAATGTTGACGACGTTCCATACGCAGCTAACGTCGGCACAAGCGATTAAGTTGTTTTTGGCGAGGAAGTGTTATACAAGATCCTGTCCGGAGCATTACTTGTATTTTTTAGCAGTCGCGGAAGCAGTAGGGGGGGGCGCGGATGCTCTGGTGCTTGATAATGTTATTTATCATGCAGCGCCAGAGCTGAATCATGTATTAATGTCGAGGTATGATTACACTCGCGTGGACTATCTACGGCAGGCGGAATAGCTCTGCCAGTTCGCGCAGGCAGTGGAACACGAAGGTAACAGACCAAGGATGGCGGCACGAGGCACAGTGAACGTCGTGGCAGAAAGGAAGGACAAGTCAAGAAGGTGTTTCGTATGTGGAGATGCGGGACACTTGAAGTGAAAATGCCCGAAGAAGGGTGGCAAGAATGTGGATATGTCGCTTACGATTACTGGAGATTACGCTAACGTTTCGAGTAATAAGTGGATCTTGGATAGCGGTGCAAGCATGAACCTGACGAATGACTCAAAGTTTATGCATAATACAGAGCCAGTGGATGGTGTGTGTTATCAAGCCGATGGTAAGAAGCTGAAAGTCTCGTTGAAGGGAGAACCGCGCGAATTGCAGGTGTACGCGCGGTGCGGTGGAGTCGAAAGACTGATTAAGATTGAAAATGTGTACTACGTGGAGAATTTGGCGCCTAACATTTTGTCGTATGGACTCGTAGACGAAAAGGGCTGCGAGTTGGCTTACGTGAACAGTAAGCGGGTGGTCAAGTACCAAGCGACCGGCGAGAGCATTTTCGAAGTCGAGAAGGTGAACAAGGTTCTGACAGTCGACGTGCGCCTGACCAATCATATCAGCACATCGAGACTTTGGACGACACGCAGAACGAGCAGTTGCGACGTCTATTCACGGAAGAAGGAGGTGCAGATTCAAAGAGAGTCAAGAAAAAGAATACATGGTCAAGAGAGCGGCACGTGACAAGGGAGTACGCTAAGAAGAGAGCGGAAACAAGTGATGAACAGAAGGAAGAAAACAATGATGGCAATGACGACAATGGAGTGGTGAATATGATCACGGAAATGGATCCGCGTAATTTTTCGGAAGCTATGAAAAGCAAGCACAAGGATGAATGGAGTGAGCGATTAAAACCGAGATAATGGCGTTATAAATAATGAAGTGTGGGATGTAACCAAGAGACCGAGTGGATGCAGGCCGTTACACACCAAATGGGTGTTCAAGACCAAAACTGACGCAAACGGAAGTGTGGAGCGTTGTAAATCACGGCTTTTCGCGTGCGGAAACGAACAACGTTTTGGAGTTGATTATGGACTCACGTTTTCGGCTGTGATGGATATGGGGACGGTGAAGATGATTTTGGCGTTGGCAAGAAGATGGAATGTGAATGCCAAGCATGGAGACATTCCGAACGCATACGTCAAGGCGCTCGAAGAGGAGCATGATATTTACTTATATATACCAAGAGGTATGGAGTTCACGAAACAATATTTCAAGAGACTCGAAGTGGAAGAAGTAAATGAGCTGGTGCTGAAGTTGAAGAAAACCTTATATGGTCTTAAGCAGGCAGGGCGACTCTGAAACAGACTATTGCACGACAAGTTGATTACGTTAAATTTCTCGCAGTGCTACACGGATTTATGTTTTTATTTCAAGCGACGTGAGTGGATGTGATCGTGGTCTGAGTTTACGTGGATGATTTTTTGGTAACCGGAACGCAAGAAGATTTGGTAACGACATTCTTTGATGAAATGAAAGTGTTAGAGATCAAGGAGTTGGGTGAAGTTTCCAAGTTTCTAGGAATGCGGGTGACCTATGAAGAAGAAGGAGGTTATTACCTCGACCAAGAAGTGATGATTAAGTGTCTTCTTGAAGAATATGGTTTGAAGGAAGCCAATCGAATGAAGACACCAATTGGAGGGAATCACGAGGACATGTGTATGGAGAACCAAGTGTAATTGCCGGTCAAGCCTAGTGACGGATCGCCTGCAGTGAGGGATTTCCAATCACTTGTGGGATCCCTCCTGTGGATTTCGAGATGTACTAGGGCAGAAATAGTGTACGCGGTCACAGGGCAACCAGGCAGACGCATGCGCCGAGTATGACAGAATGGCTTTTAGCCAAAATAATTTTGCGGTACTTGAAGGGGACATTCAAGATGAAGCTAAAGATGGAGCAGTCAAAGGAAGTTGACGTGCAAGATGGATTACAGCTAGTTGCATACAGTGATGCAGACTACGCGGGATGTAAGGAAGACAGAAAGTCGGTGACCGGTGGATTGGTCACGTTGGATGGAATTATTCTATATTGGATGTGCAAACGCCAGGCGTGCGCATCACTTTCGACGATGGAAGCAGAGTTTTATGCTCCATCGCAAGTGGAGTGCGAGGTGTTTGGAGTGTACAAATTGCTGACAGAGATTGGAATAAATTTCAATCTGCCGATGATTCTATATTCGGACAATCAAGCTGCAATAAAGTTCCTGGAAGGTGAAAGCAACTCAAGTAAGATGAAGCATGTTGACGTGAGTATTAAGTTCCTGATCTCGAAGCAGATGGAAGGACTCGTTGAAGTGCGCTATAAGGGGACTGATGAAAGAAAGCGGACATGTTTACCAAGGCGTTACCAATGCCGACGTTTGGAGTGTTGCGATCAAGTGTTGGACTGTCGTAGCGATGAAGGAGACCTGTTTTTCGAAGTGCGCGGCGATGAGAAGGAGTGTTGGAAACCAAGGGCAAGTTGCGATGTTATGGTTTTCCAAGGTTTTAGCATCGACGCACAGAAGTCGAAAATAGGTGTACACAAATTTCATATTTGTGACGGACTATAAAATAGTCTAATCTAAATATATCACTTTTGCATTTTCTTCTCACGGTCAAGTAACAGTAACCACGCGTCCGTTTTTTCTGTGCGCTTGGATATTTCGGCATATCCAGTAGGAGTAGAGAGGGGCAAGCGGCATCACACGGCAGGCCAAGTTATTCTTTAGTGGGGGCGCGCATTTAGGTTTCAGCTACTGTGTACAAGGGCTGATTATAAAGGTTTGCGCGTACTAAGGAGAGGGCATACTATGATCAAGTGATTTACGTATTTTTGCACTACGACTACACGATGGCTAAAGGGAAGAGCACACAACAACAGTTGTATTTAACCATATGCGTCCGATTAGAACTCAAGTCGGCGCGCGGGTCTTTCCAACACCAAAGCTCTTTATCTATCTCGCCCGAGCGTTATCTTGTTGGAATCAACCGGGGATTCGTGCAAACACTCCACGAGATGGCGACCTACCTGCTGACAAAGTTTGAGCTCGTAGGGAT
>CM047584.1:13475408-13490801 GCA_026184515.1 Peronosclerospora sorghi
CATACACTTAGGGTCTCCCGACCCACTCGAAATCAACAAACAACATGGTACGTTTTCGCTCTTTGTCGACAGGAATCATCGCCTTGATCAGTCTCCAACTCCTTGTCCCCTATCTATTTTATCCAATGTCTTCGATACTCACTGCTTTTTTTTTTATCTCTAACTTTCTCTCGATCATCTTTGACCACAGGACGCCGAGGAGTTGAAAGCTATACATGGTCAGACAGGCACGTTAGTGCTGGATATTCAGGGTCAAGTGCTCTCCGCGACAAGCGAATTATGTGGCAACGCGGGCGAAATTGCAGCCGAGACGATCTATTCCATGCTCCAAGATTCGAATTGTGTGCTCGATACGAGTCAGAAGGAAGAGCTCGAGCGCATGATAAGTAGGTTTAATGAACGACATTGTCCTCACTGGAGCAAGTGTTTTCTCACGGTTCTTTTGTGATTTAATATAGTTAAGTTTCCCACGTATGAATACGTTGTAACGCTGGATGCCGAACAGATTTACATAGTAAAGCGTAGCAGCACGAGTCAGGACTAAGGACTTCGCCTCAATGTGTGCGCCACATTACTTTTTAAAGGCACTGGAATCGTGTCCACCACATCCTCTTCCACCTATCCCGATAAAATCCATTCCTTAGTCTTTAAAATTCCAGGATTGCTACCCGCATGGCACCTTCCGAGCAGAACGATCCAAAAGAAGAAATGGGTACACTCTTGCACGCGGCGATGCCATCGCACGAGACATTGGGAACGAAGACGCAAGTGATTCCAGCTGAGCCGCAACCGTTTTTATCCGCCCTGAAACAAGATCCGGATCTTCGATCCTTATTGAATGAGTACATGCACGAGGTCTCGGCGCCGCGTCATGGGGCCGAGGCCGAGCGCGCGTTGGCGCGATTGGAAAGGGAACGGAAGGAACCGGTCGAGAAGCAATGGCGCGAACCCACGCCTGGATTTGTGGTGAAAACTTACTGGAATACGGACAAGATATTTATTAATATTTGTACGCATGCGCACCTTGAATCGCTATCAAGTACAGCGGACATGCACGGACACTTCCCCTATTCCCTCGGTCCCAAGCGATACGCACAGGATAAAAGCGGCCACCAGGTAGCGACGTTCGACGTTGGTTTCCATCCGCGTGTGCTCCACCTTGCCCTGTCGCAACGCGAGTCTCGCCAACGCGTCATTTCAACGAGTCTCGAGGCCGTCGAGGCCTTGCTCCAAGCTTCGCGACGCCCGTCGACGGTTTTTTTGACGAGCACGTATCATGTTCTTAAAGGGGTGGTCTATAAAGCCGGGGACCCCGCGCCAACGTGTTTACGTAAACAAGCCACGCCCACGGTCCCCGAGTCGGGCACGCTAGCCACGCCGCCCCCCTACACACTCCACGTCACGCCGCATTGTGTAGCGTACATCGTTAATGTCGCTCACGTTCAGGCCCCGAGTGTCCACCTCACGTTTCCATCCCCTTGTTCCATGCAACTTTCCTTTTCTGCCACGTCGCGCTCGTATCAGCTCAACATTGCGACGTTGCCACTCGCTAGGGCTCCATCGAGCGCGGACATCGACGTGGCAACGGAAAATCTGCTCGTCCTGCTCCATCAACAAACGCCAGGGGGTCCCGTCCACAAAAAACA
Source organism: Peronosclerospora sorghi (assembly GCA_026184515.1). Lineage (NCBI taxonomy): Eukaryota > Oomycota > Peronosporomycetes > Peronosporales > Peronosporaceae > Peronosclerospora > Peronosclerospora sorghi. The sequence continues at coordinate 13,477,055 of CM047584.1, forward strand.
CTCGGTGCCCATCAAGATGCTACGGGCCTCGGACTCGTCCGAGGAGCTCGATTGAGAGATCGATGGCTTGTTGGCCTTGTGAATCTTAGGCCCGACGCGTCATCGTAGTACGAAACGTGTCCACGAGCGTGGAATACGTCTCTTGTTCAACGTCGGGCGTGGTCGTTTCGTCGACCGCGTGCTTGATTCGTTGCCGATGCTCGTTCTTTAATTGGATGGCCCACGTCTCGACCTCTTGCTCCTTTTTGCGCCGTTTCGTCTTCTTTCTCGGCTTGGTCGCATCGTCGGGCGATAAACGTTTCTTTTGGACGCTCGACTGCGTCTTCACCAGCATTGTGTCCATAAACGATCGATAGAGCGTCGTCATGGACGGTAAAACGTGCACTGGCGCATCAAAGAGACTGCTGGACGCGTCGGGGGTCGCATTGACAGTGGTCGCACGTCCTCCCTCGTCGCTCGCTCCCTTTTCACCACGTGCAGCAGGGTACATGAAACTCAACGCTTTCGTTTCTCGCTCTTGTTTGCTCGTCGTCGACCGCTCAAGCTCCTTTGCACGCCCGTTAAACGTCGTGTTCGGTCCCTTGACGCGCCAGATTCTGGATTGTGTGTCCAAAAGAAGAATCTCGCCCGACTGTGGATGAAATCCTGCACTCCAAACCTTCGTGTCGATATCGACGACCCGTAGACACGTTGGAACGCACGTGTGCGGGTCAAACACAAGCAGTAGCGTTTTTATCACTTCGTCCTTGTCTTTCACGTGCATCCAGACCAGAAACTGGTCGTCCCACGTGGTATCCGCGACCATGGTCTTGTTCGGTACAGTGTATCGCCACGCAAGCGTGAGCGACACGAGATGCCAGACTTGGACTTGGTGCTTCGTCACGAGGACAACGTACGGCGCATAGAGACCTGGAAACACAATGTGCCGAATCTTTTCGCCATCCGCGGTCACGAGGACACGACGTAACGCATGCGTGCCAATGTCCCAGAGCGTCAGTTTTGTCCCATAGGCCACGGCTAGCAACGATCCGTCGCGGGCAAACGCGACGGCGGTAATGGGTTCATCCCGGAAGCGAACGACCGAGCGACATTGCCACGAGACGGCGTCCGGTCCCGCTTCCGAGCTTGGTTTTTTCTGCCAGACTTTAAACTCCCCAACGAGATCCGCAGTGACCACGTACTCGCCTTGGGTCGCGGGCGAGAACGCCACGTTCGTGACGCGATGCGCACCGTGGGGCGCATCGACGGACGTTTCGACAACGAAAGAGCCATCGACGCGCCGCGCCCAAAAGCAGAGCGTTTGATCCGACCCGGTCTTTGAGGTATGTGGCGCCTGGAGCGTCGCGAGATCCGTGCCGCACGCACTAAAGCGGACATGGGACGCCACCATGATCGGCACGACTTCGTCGGCCGTGCGCGTGACTTGATTGCGTTCCGAGAGCGCGAGTGTCTGGAGAACGTGGTCCGTCACGGGGTCATAAAACTGCAACAGGCCCGTGGACGACGCGCCATTGAGCACGAGGGCGTGCGAGCGGGGATCAAACGGCAATTGTCGCGTCGGGTGCGACTTGGTCGCGCCCACGTTCGCACGTGCCCAGCCACGATGGTCCCATTCCACGGCGCGCGTGACGCAATTGTACTGAAACACGAGCGTATCGCGCAAGGCCACGACATAGACGCCGCCGTGCGCGCCCGAACGCGCAATGGCGTGAATGGGCGCCGACAGACGCGGCAAATACGCGCGTCGACCGGATTCCACGTCCCACGTCACCAACACACACTCGTGGCCGCCCGAGAGTAAGAAGCGACCGTCATTCGAGTACAAAAGACACTGCACGGCATGGGCGTGCCAATGGTCTTTGACGCCGCGACCGAGTGTGAGACTGGCTTGGTCGTATCGAGCTATTTGTCCCATAGCATCCCCAATCGCCACTTCGCGGGCGGTCGGATGCACCGCGACGCACGTGACAGCTCGTACATGGTGCACCGTTTGCTCTTCGAACGCGTCCGTGGGTGCACTTTTGGGGCGCCAGAGAATGAAAACGGACGTTTCAGCAGCGAGCACGACGAGGTCACCGCGCAGATTGGTGGTTGGCGACGGCACGTAGCTTTGCATGGCGCCTGCATGGAACGCGAGGTCGGACGTGAAGATTACGCGCTCGAGTTCGCGTCGCTCGAGACAAAAGTCGACGAGTTGCCACGTTGTCGCGGTGGCTTCGAGCACGAGCAAGAGACGCGACGGCGTGTAGCAACTCGACGCGATCCAACGCACGGGCGACGCCAAGTGAAGCTCCAGCTGCGGCTTCTGGTCGAGGAAATCCCAGATCACGAGGGTGGCATCTTGATAGGCGACGGCAAGGTGGTGCGGGTGGTGCGAATATCGCGCCAGGGCCACGATGGCACTTGAGGTGGACGTGCGCGTACATTCGTGCAACATGCGCCCACTCGCGCCCTGCAAGACGCGGAGACGATGTGCTTGGGCGTGAAAAACGTAGCTCCCATCAGTGGAGTAGATGATGGAGGGGGTGGGGCCTTCGATGCGGGTGGAAGACGTGGACGCAACGGAGAGAGACGGCGTGAGCAACTCGAGCTCGGGCGACGCCGACGCCGACGCTTGTGTGCACGGCATACGAGAGGGGAAACGTGGGTTGACTGGAGTAGACGAAGGCGGTACTATCGAATAGACTGTCAATTGTAGCCATTCGCTTGATAACCTCAACGCTTCTATACACTGCGAGAGATAATATATACAGACCAGCACTAGTTGCAACTTTGAAAGTCTATCACTCTGACTATTAATTATATACACATCAAGTTTCCGGCGTATTCTCCCCAATCAAGCTACGGCTAACACACGTCGAGCTTGCGTCGCTTTGGCTTCTCCGGCTTTAACGCTTGACGCTCCGAGCTGAATGCAATGGATTCGGGTAATTGGAAGGAAAGACAGACCATGACCTTTTTAGGCGCCACGTCCCGGACAAAATGGACCGACGTCCGTTCTGGATCGAGTTTGCCGCCCAAAATCTTTTCTGCACGCTAGAAAGAGCATCATGGAACACACATCAAGGTTACTGTTTCGTATACGTGCATCTCTTTTTGCAGCGCGTTTTTTTCCTACCTCTTCGACGTCTTTTTGAATGTCGTCCGCATTGGAAAAGCAATAGCAATGAATGAATGGCAACTCCCCTTCCCAATGATCCAGTGTGCCAGCAAATGCATCTAAAAAATCCAATGCCATGGCGGGTAAATTCATTAACACTTGTGTAAATTGCTTTTTTTCACCTAACAGGTGCGCCACAAACGCCCGAGCGTCGAGATTGTAAGGTCTCACGAGGTTTTCCACTTTATTCAGCACAAGATTCGTCTTGAGATAGGCATAACTTTTTGGATTTAAATCATTCGCATACACGTGACTACCATTTAAGGCAAGTGGGATCGCAAACGGACCAATGCCACACATCATGTCGCACACTACATCTTGAGGTTTCATCTGACGCACAATCCGTAAATGCTCTTGCTGCAGTCGTGAATTCCAATACACTTGTGCATAATTAAAGCGAAACGTCGCTTTACTTTCATGCACTTCGACTTCCATATCATCGTCTCCAGCCAAGATTTCCATGGGAAATGTCCGGAATTTTGTCTCGATATTATCCGTTTTGTTCACGACCGTTCGAATGTGCGCATTCTTGTCCAGAATTACTTGCCCAACCACTTGCTTGTACGGTAATTGGTTGTCTCGTAAATTTAAGTGCGCAATGTGTCCAACCGTTTCAAACGAACTCGGAATATCTATGCCCTTTGGCAAGATATCCTTCAAGACTTGGTCCACGGCAAAGTAACTGTAGTCGAGCTCGATGGTGTGGTGCACAAAACCTAAACTCTCTTGCTTCAGAAACTTGACAAGCGGCCGTGTTAATGGCTCGAGCGTCTTCATATCCGTTACTTTAGCATTAAGTAGAATCAATTTACTACTCGAATTCTTGTAGGGATCCGGATTCATGGGATCCGGCACGACATTACGCAATCGAGGAAGATTCAGTAAATAGCCATGTAGTTTCTTGATTATTGAACCAATCTTCTTCGCTTCGACACGCACTCCCACCAGCTCAAGCGTTTTCTTAAAAAGCTGCTTGTCAACGACACTCATGTTTTTGATGGACGAATGGCGTACGTTTTTTTTGAAGTGGAACACACAATAGAAATAGAGAAATACAGTACGATCTCGCTCTCATTTGCCAAAAAGCAGACCATATATTATGTATCGAGGCTTGGCCACCTAAATAACGTCAACACGTGCGCATTATATGGCTCTACGTTCAGGGAACTGACCCCTACATTCTCATCGCCAAGGTTTATCAACGAGAGGCGAGGCACCCGTTTCCATGGATTTATAAGTCTTACGCTTATGCTCCTTAATTCAACACGAATGGTGCTGCGCGGTTTTGAAGGGACACGAAAAAATTTGGCATTGGTTCATGCCAGAGGTAGAAAAGGGTTGCCACCATCCTCCTCATCCTCGCATGTTTTCCTATGATCAACCAATTAAATGTACTCGTGAGGGCGAACCCTATCCGCACCCCATGTTTCTGATATCCGCACCCCATCTTACCAGACTCACCCACTTCTCTATTTCCGAATCATTGTGGAGAAGCGTGCCCAAAATTTGGCACACTTCTGGTCAAGTTTCGTCAAGGCATTTGGTCTAATTTCGGATTGGCTTAAACAAGGGGGGCTTTTCAGCCTATCAGACTCAAGAAGTGTCAAGAACGCAAGTTTTGGTGAGTCACCCGACTTTGGGTATTTTACATATTTTTGTGTGGGTACATTTAGGGACTATAGGGTAGTATTTTAGTTTAGTTGTGGATTTACCGGATAGAGGGCTTTTGGTTGTGGATTTACCGGATAGAGGGCTTTTGGTTGTGGTTTTGCCTAATAAAGTAGAAGTCTTTTGGTTACAGGATTTTTCTAAGTAGAAATCCTTTGGTGTGGGTTCACACCACAGCTAGGGGTCGCCGTTCTTCCCTTTTCGTACGCTAGTTGCCTCCGCCCGCCGCGGAGTGTTTGGGGGCAGAGGGTCGAATTATCCCCTCTCGCCCATTATACCTGGTCTGGAAGCGCCACACGCGCACTTTGGCCCACCGGAAGTCCCTCGACGGGAGTACAATTTGGCGATATCAACACCTCAACTCAAGTACGTTTGGAACGTGCTATTCACTGGATTGGTCTTGGCGTGGAGATATCGTTTGTGGAGTTTCACGAGCATATTGGGTCTTTACGCGGACATATTGGCTTGTTTTAACATTGGTTGGAAACTAGACCGGTTTTGGTCTTATTTCGTATTGGTCAGGGGCTAGACCGGAACGGTCGGTCTACCCTCTATTATTTCGTATTGGTCAGGTCTTGATCGTTTGGACGATCGACCTATTGGAAATTATCTCTTGGAAGTGTTTTTGGTCTGTTTGTGTCTGGGGTGAAGGGTTCCGCCCCAGAGATACCTACCCAGATCGGTCTTCTATATTCAAGACCGCTTCGATCCAATCTGCGATCCCGATCCACCGAGTGTGTAACTAGCCCATTCTATCGGGTACACAAGGTGAGATGGACACTAAACAATCGGACCAAGTGGGTTCTGATGACGACCGGTCGTCAGCTTGCAGCGGACGATCGGACCAGATCTCGAGTGGTGGTCTGCGGAGTACCCCCTCCGAAAGTTGGAAGGCTGGGCGCGATGGTGGTAGTCAGGTTATCGATGCTAATGTTTTCGATTTCGAACTTGACTCCACCACAATGGTGCGCGTGCCCGGATCACTTGGTGATCGTGGATATCACCGTGCTGATATTCCATCAAAAATTAGATTCGAAGATTTGAATGATTTGAATATGGAGTCGTTCTGGAGAGGACGTAAGGAAAGGCTATCGCCTTACGTTCTCGTTGTTGATAAAGATGGCGATGTCCGATCTGGCCTGGTGGAGGACCAGATCGGGATTAATAAGTTTTTTCCTCCCCAAAAGGCTCCCACCGGAGCCGATCGGGACTATAGCAGGTCTTGCTATAGTTCCGGAAAGGATCAGGACCTTGGTCCTGATCCTATGTATATGAATGAAAAAATTGATGGAAAACCAAAAGATGAAAATTACTTGGAGGCTGACTGGAACGATCCGGTCTACCTCCCTAAAGTCCCCAAGGTGCCCAGAAAAGGGCTTGGAATGCCACCCGACGAAGACGACTTCGAAGAAAAGTCGAAGGTCGGGGATGAGGCTATCATCGAACAAGACCTGGACAAGATGTATTATGTTTTTGAATTGAAGCGATTTGTTCGCCAAAACCAGGTCTTTCGGGTGTTGGAGCTCCGTATCCCCGACCGTCTTCTCGGTCCCACTACCGAGCCGATCCAGAGTGATCGACCATTACTGCTCGTCAAGAATTTGGTGGCGATGTTGGCGGAGGTTGGCATTAAAATGCAGAACCCCGCCGATGTCAATAAATTGTTTGAATTTGATGCTTGGAGACTGGAGGCGTCGATGTCGGACCTCCACGACCGTTTGGTGCCACTGGTGGGGGCGGTTCGTCGCCCAACTCCCACCACGGCAATGAAGGTCGCCGAAGCCTCCACAGAGCTTGTTGACATTGGTTCCGATGATGAATCGATCTACCAGTCTCCACCGGCTTATAACAGCTCATCAGAGTTGGAGACCGGTGTCGAGCGGATGACCATGGGGGTGGACCATGCCCGGTCTGAACAAAAAAGGGACATGCGGCAGCAAGGGGCTGCTTGCCAGTCGGGGCTCCAGCAAGCCCCACAGGCCTCAGTTCCGCAAAAGGAGGGTATAAACACGTTGCCCATGACGTCAGCCATCGTCCAAGCCATGTTTGAGACGATGATGCAACGTTTCATGGAAGAACGGGTTAGACCACCTATGCGCCCACATGTCCAAGACCGGTCTACCTGTCAAGGTGTCAATGTTTGCAAAGATGTGGATATGGAATCGGTAACATCTATGGATAAGCCTATTAGAAGTGATAAACCAACCGGCAAGGGAAGGCGCAAGCCGCAGCCGGCAAGACCGCGTAGACCAAGCAAGACAAGTGACTGTGATATGGAGTCGGTCGGCGGTCTTGACGACCATGGTGGGTCAGATGGTACAGGCGCAGGAAAGGTGCGCAAGGCTAACCTAGCCTCCACTACTGCCTACGAATTTGGATCTGCTGCGATTCCGCGCATCCGTATGGCCGCGACGACCGACCTCAACGACTTCACCGGCAGGGATGCTGATGAAGACCAGGCCCGGTATTGGCTCAGTCGGGTCAAGTCTGCGTTCCTGCGAGACCAGACCCCAAAAGGCGAACGTTGTTTAATCTTCCGGGATTTGTTAAAAGGACCGGCTGCAAACTGGATTCAACAGTTGGGTCGGGGCGTCGGGTCTGACTGGGACCTGTTATGTGCGGAGTTTGAAGGTCAATATTGTAACTCCGGATTTTCAAGCGCCCGTAAGTACCACCATATGCAGAAGCGGGCCGACGAAACACCGATGGAGTATTTGCATCGGTTGAACGTGGCTGCACTTCGCGCCGGCATAACAATCAAAGAGAATAACCCGCCGAACGGTGCCGCCTTAGAATATGTGGGTCACTATATTAGTACCCTTCACGATCAAGAACTGGCGGACCAGCTTACTCTACTGCGTCTTAAGGATGCGGGCGAAGTCGAACAGACCCTGCGGACGTTACAACAGTCGCGTAGTATGAGAGCGAATACCGTTGGTGGATCAGGTCGCTATCGTTCCAAGGCCCAGACCGACCCGAGCGGTCAAGGCGATCGTAGCCGAAGACAGCACGGGATCGGAAGGGGAAAGTGGAAGTCCATCCAGCCAGGAGTCATCGGATGAAGACCAGTATCGTTACGTCTATGTTGCGGGACCTGCCCCGAAGACCAAGTCGAAGTCCGACCAGGTGGACCGGAAGGGAAGGAACGGAAGCAAGTCCGATCCAGACCGACCTCATCAGAAGTGCTCCCACTGTGGGTAGAGCAAACATGATGGTCCAAACTGCTGGAAGAAGATGGTTTGCAAGAAGTGCGAACAAGTCTGCTCTGTGGAAGAACAGTTAAATGCCTAACCCCACAGTGCGTTGCGACCACTGTCGAGAGAAAAGGGAAGCATTGTCAAGCAATGGGAGAGCAACACCGCGTTTACCCTTCAGTATAAAAGAAACCAAGAAAAACGATACATTTTGCATAGAAGGATCATTCAAAATGGACGAGGATCAAGAAAAGAAGAAGTTACAAGAAAAACGAAGAAACAAGTTACATTTGAAGAAAAAGAAGAAGAGAAATAAGACGCATCAGCGACTACCGAAACAACAAATGTCTCGGCTTACGTCACGCCGGTGGATAAAAGAGAGGGAGAACGGGAAGGATGGCAACAATTGACCGAGACGACGCAGCCGGCAACTCAAGTATATGTCAGAGGGTCAATTGATGATTTGGAACTGCCGTTAATCTTGGATTCTGGCGCGAAAATTTCAGTATTGCATACCAATGTGGCGAAGATGTTACATATAGCAGTCCGGATGTTTGATAACCCGACTAGTTTTTGTGGCGTAACGGAAAGTACCATTGGCGCAATTGGTTTGGCCATTGTCAAGGTTCGGATGGGCCTATACGTTATTTTTAATTGTGGGATGTGGGTGGCCAACATTGATTCGCAAGCTTTAGCGACACTTGGAACAGATTTCCTGGTGAAGGCGGGAGTAATTCTGAATATGAAGGATCAGTGTTGTCAGATTCCCAATGAAAATCCGCTACCGTTGATGACTCAGGAAGATCGAATCTCCAAGGAATATGTGCAAGTACATGAGTGAATTATGGGGAGTGCTGGTATGATAATTAATTGGACCAGTGTAAATGCGGTACAGATGGTCGGAGATAAACCCCCCGCTGTATATGTGATGGATGCTATAGACCCATTGAAGGTAGATCAGACCAAATTGGAAAGGGAGGTTTACCTGCATGAAGGGGTGGAAATGTCGGCTGAAGCTATGGAAGAACAGTTGGCGACCTGATATGGCAAACGCGGACATAGGAGAGCCTGGGATTACCACCAAGGAACAAGAGGACCAGTTACGATCATTGCTATACAAGTATGCTGATGGATTCATAAGCTCTGGTAATGCGCTTCCACCACCCGCCAAGGGTGTGGTTTGCGATGTGGATGTTGGAGACACTTCGCCTATAGCTCAGAAAGCGCGCAAGGTACCAGCGCATCTCCTAACAAAGTTGTACGAGTTGATACGAGGCCTGTTGCAAGCAGGATTAATTAAATATTCGGAGTAAGCTTGGGCCTCACCAATCGTGATCGTGTTAAAGAAAAATAAAACAGACGTACGATTGTGCATTGATTATCGAGCTGTGAATCAAAAGACGATATTGATGGTGTATGCCATGCCTTTGATAGATGATTTGCTAGATAACTCTGAAGGAGTTAAATGGCTATGTTCGATGGATAACGAGAGTGGGTATTGGTCTATACCTATGAAAAAAGGGCTCGGTTAATTACCGCTTTCATTTGCCCGCTAGGACACTTTGAGTGGCTTCGAATGCCACAAGGACTAAAGAATGCGCCGCAAATATATCAACGTATAGTGGACAATGCCTTGTGGACAATGGTCCGACGCTCACAACAGATGGGGTTGATGTGCAAGATCATGAACGATGATACCACTATGGATATCAATGATGATGCCACATATGTTTTGGAGACGGACGTACCTCTGTCACAAGATGTGTTTCGTAATGGCCAAGTGGTGGAAAATGAGGAGCGACCTATCATTGGGAGGCGCTCATACATTGATGACATTACGTTCGGTGCAAGTAATTGGGATACACTGTGTTTAATGCTTAGGAACCTTTTGGATTCGTTCAAGTATTGGGGTGTCACCATAAGTCTACCCAAGAGTTCATTTGGGAAGCACAGTGTAGAGTTTCTGAGTCATCGCATATCTGCAAAGAGAATTGAAGCGTCCCCACGAAACTTGGAATCACTTATTAAGATGGCATTTCCACAGACATTAAAGGGGGTTCAGAGATTCACTGGCAGTCTAATTTATTATCTTAGGTTTATCGACAACTTCGCGACGCTAGCGGCATCACTATATGAATTTACAGACCTGAAGTTAAGGGATGGAACTCAATTGGAACACGCTGAGAAGTATTTTGCATTGTTGAAGGATCGGCTTGTGCACGCACCGTTGCTACGACATATCGAGCGTGCGAAACCATTAAGTGTAATTATATACACTAATACGTGGGCATTTGGAGCTACAGTGTGTCAAGAGCACGATGGGATCTTGCACCCAGTAAGATATGTCAGTAAAGTGTTCAAAGATGCGGAGACGCGATATACAGGAGCTGAACAGGAGGTGCTAGCTTTCCTGAAGACGTTACATGACGCTAGTCATATTTTATTCGGACAGCATATAACAGTATACGTAAGCTATTCCACGATGCGATGGATATTCACGTCCAAAAGTTTAACTGGGAGAGGAGTTCAATGGGCGGTGATGTTATCTCCATGGTCGTTAGAGATTATTAGAATGGACCATGAAGGTGTTGGCCTGCCCGCATTATTGGCCACACCGATTGTTCCTGTGGAAAGAATGAATGAAGTATTAGAAGACATTGCTCCACTAAAGACACTGAAGGACACGCCTATTATTAGACCAATTCCAGGATTGCGTCGCCAAAGTACTGGATATGTCTTGTCGTTTGATGGTGCAGTACGGATGAAAAATAATCCCAAAGGCACGTTTGGCATGATAGTATGGGAGTTACCCACCTGGGAGGTGATAGCGGCTGAATACGCAATACAAGATAACCTCACAGTGAATTATAGTGAATATCATGGGTTGATCGGTGCATTACAGCTTGCGCAAGCACACCATATAAACAAGGCAATAGTGTGTGGGGATTCGAGATTGGTGATTGGACAAGTTAATGGAGATTTAAGCTGTAACCATGCCTCGTTATTGGTCTGGCTAAATAGAGTGTACTCGCTGGTTCAAACTTTTGAGGCGATTAGTTTAGTGCATGTGGCACGCAAGTATAACCAAGCGGCAGACTTCCTCACGAAGTGCGCAATGAAAGAACAACGAGCAGGGAAAATTACAAGTGATCAACAAATGACGGACCTGAAAATGTTTAATCGATTACCACAGTTGTTGTATGCGAACGCAGATCGTCCCCCAGAAAGGGATAAAAGTGAGGACATCCCGGAGACTATTATTAAACCGTCTGACAGAGTTGGTGGTAATCCAAGTGATGAGGCGCAAGTGGATACCACGGAAGTCAGTGTATGGGAGGATGGTGGACATCAGTCACCACAAGTATTCGTAATCACTCGCAGCATGGATAAACTGAAGAAAGGACATCGTCAATACCAAGGAAGTGAGACCGTAGATCAAGGGGCATACATAGAAGAAGAGATGCACTCTGAGAAAGACGGTACTGTTGAAGCTAAACAAAGCCGAGTAGGTGCAGAAGAGGACCCCTATGAAACGGCGCCTGCGATTAGACTTGATCGAATGGCAGCGGCTCAGAATGATGACGATTGGTGTGGGAAGGTTATAGCGTATTTGAAAGGAGAAGATGACAAGATAAATTCCGCCAGCGAATGGAAAAGGGTAACTCGGCATGAGATGATGTATGTATTGGACAGTAAAAATGTTCTATATTACGTCGCCTGCATACGAAGCAGAACCGAAGACCAAGTGTGGAGATTGGTCGTACCATCTATATTGCAAGAGGATGTGTTACATGCCTACCATGTTGAGATTGGTAGTGGGGCACATCAAGGGGTTGCAAAAGTCTATGATCGTTTGAGGTCTAAGTATTACAGGAGAGGAATGTATGCCCATATCTAAAATTATATCGCAGGATGTGAAAATTGTTCCACGGCTAAAGGAAAGCCGAAGTACCAGGGGCGTACTAGTGGCAATATTGTGGCATCAAGACCCTTTCAGATTCTGGCCATGGATTTTGCATTACCTCTACCACAGACCACTATGGGTCATGAAGCTTTATTGTGCTTTATCTGTCTGTTTTCTGGATATGTGATCCTTATCCCAATGAGCACCACTACAGCACAGGATGTGGCAGAAGCATACATGGTGGGTGTATAGAAGAGATTTGGAGCGCAAGAAATGCTAAGACATGATCGGGACCCAAGGTTTATGAGTTCGGTGTTCAGGAGGTTTAATCGAATGCTGAAGCTGAAACAAAGGCCTTCATTGGCATATCGTCCACAAGCCAAAGGCAAACAGGAGAGATCGGTGCAGACAGTGATCAAGGCAATAAAGTGCTATATAACGGACCCAGAACAAAGAGACTGGGATGAATATGTAGCGCCATTGGAGTTTGCTTTAAACACTTCAGTGTATTTGCAACATCATCAAACTCCGTTCTATTTGGTACATGGATGGGAACCCCGAACCACGATGGAAGCAATGGTACCACCAAAGGATCAGTCTGTCACGGAAAAAGATGCACTGGATTGGAGAATAGCTATGAATAAAAAGCACACGGAAGCTCAAGCGCAGGCATCCATCATTCGGGAGCAAGTGGGTAAAGAAAGAGCCCAACGTCATTACGAGAAAGTCAATTCAAAGCTGTGGTCGACTACAAAAACCGCTTACCGCCCTGGAGAGTTAGTTTGGCTGTATCACGATTTGGTCAAGCCAGGGTTGGTGAGAAAGTTGGCTCACTTGTGGCATGGCCTATACGTGGTGGATGAACGGGTAAATGATATGGTGTATCGGTTGGTGATACCTACAACTGAGAGTCGGATATTCCCACTAGTGCATATTGCTAGGCTGAAGCCCTATATCAGCAAGATGAGACGGCCCCGTGAAAAGATTCAGACTAATGATGCGTTAGAGTTAGATGAAGCATTACTTCCGGAAGATCTTGGTATGAACCTGGCAGAGACGACGAATGGGAAGTGGAACGTATCGTGGATTGTCGAGTGAAACAGCGGACAAGAACCGGGCGTAGGGTGAAGGAATACCTTGTCAAGTGGAAGGATACCGAGGAGATGACGTGGGAACCCGAAGACAACCTTTCTTGTACCATACTCTTGTATAAGTTTGATGCGCAGCGAGCTTGGGAGAATCGGCATTACGCAGCTCAGACGGCAGAAGAGGACATCACTGAAGGGGAAGTGTAGAAGCCTCAACCGAGGGGAAGAGAGAATATGAAAGACGACGGAAAATATAACAAGAAGATAACAAGAAATCAAAACAAACAGGAAAATGAAACCCCAGAAGATGTAGCACATCCCTATCACGGACCCATGTTGTTGGGATGAGTGGAATGCGGACCCGAGTTGGTTGCATTAAGGGAAAATCAGAAGAAACAAATACGAACAAAGAATAAAAGAAAGACGCATGTTTGAACATAATTGGAAGATGTTGGAATATGTGGATACATTACGTGATTAGCTATGTTGAGTGGAGCTACACAGCTAAATAATGAAAATGATGTGGCGAGCGTGCGAAGAGATGCCTGTCAAGGCCAAAGAGGTGAAAAAACTTGTACCTCTCTCACATAACAAGACAGAACAACAATAAACCAGCGCAAGATAGTACGAATAGATACCTCACGAGGTCCTAAGGGTGCAAAACCTGTACGGCGGTAACAAGATGATACGAAGAGATACCTATCACGGTCCAAAAGGTTAAAAACCTGTACAT
>CM047584.1:13491645-13518841 GCA_026184515.1 Peronosclerospora sorghi
CATGTTCGTCCACGACAGACCTGGAATAGTATGCAGATATATGTTCGAACCTGATTGGATGGTCTTTGGCCAATCACGTGATATGTGTTCGTCCACAACAGACCTGGAAAAGTATGCAGATATATATCCGTATATCCTGATTGGATGGTCTTTGGCCAATCACGTGATATGTGCTCGGCCACGACATGTTCGTCCACGACAGATCTGGAAAGTATGCAGATATATATTCGCACCTGATTGGATGGTCTTTGGCCAATCACGTGATATTTGGCCGTCCACGACATGATCTTTTACGACATGACCGTTCACGACAGTAAATCCCAGAGTGTGATTGGTCTGCAAGGTGAGTATTACAAATAAATCACAGTGTTTGACTCGACAAAGTGCTGAGGATTCGCTTATGACGTGAGCGTTCACGACAGCCAACGTCACGGATTTGGTCAACCAGACGAATAGTAGAAGCTTATATTATACCAGCGCTGGCTAGCTCAGTGACACATAAGTCTCAGAGGAGTTAACTTTTGTAGAGCCATCAAGCGATTCGATTGGAACGGTATAAGTGGATAACGTGGATATGGTACACACATTGTTGAGTCTGAAAGCGTCAGGAGGTCCAGCCATTGGAGTAGAACACAACGAGGAAGAGGCCGACATCTCAGGAGCTGCACCTAATAGTATGTACGCACTACAACCTACGACTGAGCAAGACTCTGCACATATATATTACCCTCCTGCATGGACCAACCGTGAGAAGGAAGAGTTGTTACGTATACAATGTGGGAGTAAGGATCGGACGAAGTCAGTTTCCGAGATAATTAACTCATACAATCAGCGATGTCAAGTAAACGGATGGACCAAGATAACCGAAGCTAGTGTTGAGATTATGCTAAGGCGATTGGGATCTAAGCGAAAACGAGATAATGAGTGGACTGAAGAAGAGATGAAGTGGTTAACAAGTCTAGAACAGAAGAACACGGCCATTCATATAGCTGAACTATATCCGGTACAGTTCCCGCAAGCTAAGAAGATGCGCACCAAATCAGCTATAAAAAATAAAATACGAGCCTTGCGCCAGGAGAATGTGGGCAAATCCCGGATAATATCGGATTGGGACGATAACCGAAGTGAATGCAGAAAAGGTGGTAGGAGGTGGACCCCACAAGAGGATCTCATACTGAAAGAAGCGATCGAATGTGGAGAAATGGGTGTGAAACTAATTGCGAAGAAGCTACATGATACATTAAATACGGGAGGAGTTAAGTGTACGCCGAGATCGTATGACGGGATCAGGCAGAGACTCCGTCGATTAAAATGTAGTGTACAGATCGTCGAGCATTCCGTTATAAGACCAGGTCCACAGTCGGAACAGGAAGTTTCTAAGAACGTCGAGGAAGATCAAAGTATTATAGATCATGCGATACCAGAGAGCCCGAGTCCATCATCAGGAGAAGAAGGAGAGTCAGAAAGTGCGCAAGATGCTGTGTTGACTCAACTTGAATTACAGAAGATGGGTGCTGAAGATGTCAATATGTGTAAAGATATGGAGCTTGCAGGTACAGTGCAAGAAATAGAAGAGGCAAGCTCCGGTAAAACCTGCGAAGGTCAAAGGTCGGTGGATGATAAACTAGTGGTACCAGAACTAAGCGAAGAACAAGTTGACAACATTCTACCCGATGATGGAGAGACAAAACGAACCAACCCCACAGCCATAGATTTAACAGCGTCGACGGAAGACTCAAATTCAAGTCTTTGCGAAGGTAATAAAGAAAAGCCAGTGACTACAGGAGATGAGCTACCATATAGACGAGATCTCAGTGATCCAGAAGAGGCGAATAATTGCATCTCGAAAGAGATAAATCCCACCACAAGCACAGTGCAGGACTATGATGAAGTGTGTGGGGAAGTTATGAACGACCTTGTTCCGATGACTGATATGAATACAGAAACAATCAAGACGGTTGTACAGCGGAGAGAAGAGTATCGAGTCTATACTTTTAAGGAAGGTTTCCTCACAGCAGAGTGTCGAGAGTTAGCGTGGCGCAGCGCATGTAAGCAAGGCTCAACGACAAGGTGAGTGATAACGCGGATGTCAGAATTGGAAAGGAATTGGTGTCAGGAAGTTGAAAAGAGCACTATCAACCCGGGAACTATCATTAGTGAGAGTCGATCACTGGAGTTACACAAAGAAATTGGTATGAGACGATAAATAAAATCGATCACCCCGGAGGATGCATGAAACGTATTGTTTTCTGTCACGTTATTATTACGAGATTCAGCGTCTCTAGTGGTTTTCTTTTTACGCGAATGTTGGGGTGGTGGTTATGGACCTTGCAGGGATGACTTGTGTAGTCTAAAATATGATGTGGCAATACCACAATTTCATTACCAAGGAAGTTGCAGACATTGGTTATATGCAAATAGCGGGAGGTGTATGTGAATGATTTCATACCAGTAAGTGATTACCTCCTTACTATGTGCCTAGTGACACATCTAGATGCATATTGGTCCACCAACACTGAGCAATACGACTGTATAACGGATGATGTTTATTCAACCATCAAGCTTCAGATGTTATCATACGGCATTGGGCAATGTTTAGCCAAACGATGGAAAACTTACACCAATTATAGTGGCACAAATCATTTCATGCCGTTAATGAGAGGGGTAATGTACCTGCATGTAGCCGGATAAACATGTAAATACGAGTACAGAAGTTATACAAGATGTGATTATGGACAATGATGTGTTCCACGAGGAAGAAACCTGGAATTTTTAGGTTGGGGGATAATATGTTCTGTAGGATTCAGACATATCATCCTAACCACAGCCCTGGGAGGACGTAATCCATTATTCACGTACGTACATAAGTTACGATGGATACCCAAAACCAACATTATGAACTACATCCGAAGATTCGGAGTGATAGATAAGCTGACTAGAGATTCACCACCAGAGACTTTGAAACTGATAATTCGACGGGAAACTGTTCAATCGAGAAGTTCATCAGTAATGGCTGATGCAGAACAAACACCAGTATATAAGACATTTCAGCGCAACTTGGATACGGATCAAATGGAAGTGATCCGTGCAGCAATAGAGACGAAAGGGATAGTGATGGATCGTGGCCCTTATGGATGCGGGAAGACATCCACAATTGCGGCTGTTGTACTGTATCTATTGGCAATTTTTCCTTCATATCGGATTGCCATCGTGTCCGAAACCAATGCAGCTATTGATGAAGATCTGAAAAGGTTGATGGATTCAAAGCAGTTGAACGATCAAGATATAGTTCGGCTGGGAGAAATAAATGGCACTATGTTAGCGCCAGATGCTGAGAAGTATCGACGAAGGTTCCTTTCGGAGATATTACGACGAGAGCGAAGATCATTGGAAGGGTATGTGAATCGGAAAGAGATAGCTCCCAGATTGAAGTTAAAAGAGAGAGACACATTGGGTGGGGCACGTGATATTGTTGCTACTTTGGCTCAATTGGGGCGACCATATCTCTCGAACTTGCTCTACGACGTGATTATCAATGATGAGGGTGCACAAACAGCAGAAGTGGCATTACTGCAAGCTATTAGACCGTGGGTAAAAGTGATTATCTCAGTGGGAGATCCGTACCAGCTTTTTGCATACTCCCCTATGGATGAAAGAATGAAGCATCGATTTCGTGGAGTACGTCGTCATAAGATTACGTGGGGGTTGATACATTCCATGGAACATTACCGAGCAATGAGGAATATATCACCTGCATTCCCTGGAGTTACCATGACGGCAGATTTTAGGAGCCATCCTATGATCACGAGATTGTTTCAAACATTTTACCCATACACTATTCGAGATCGAGCCTATAAGTCACAAGATTATTTGGCACCAATGCACCTGAAGCATATGGAAACAATTAATTGGGCAAAGCCGGATGACCGCCACCCTTCTCGGGTGAAGAAAATTTTGGGTGGACAGCGTGTCGTGTCTATTAGCTCTCAAAATGGGTTGAAGAACGCGAGCGCACCATGTATAAGCATAGAAACGTTATTGAATTGGCAATAATGGTGCATTTATTGGATGAAGTATGGTCGGTTTTACGGGCTGAGGCACGAAGATTGGGTATAGTTGTACAAAAGTCAGTTTTGATAATTTCACCATATCAAGACCAAGTCTCGGCTATGAGGAGAGAGTTGCGATATTTGAATGGAGTGTATGAAGATCATTTAGATATCGAAGTAGCTACTACCGACTCTAGTCAAGGCCGAGAAGAAGAGATTACTATTGTTACGATGGTGCGTTCGCATACTATCGGATTTATGGAAGGAAACCCTTCGAGGTCGTTGGTATCACTCAGCAGATCACGTGATTACTTATTCATTGTGGCTGCACGATATGTATTCGAGCAAGATATAGATTGGGATCAGATGATGGAAGTGTGCAGGAGGTATGATACTCCTTGTTTTGTCTCCACTATGATGGACATTGACGCACGTCAATATTTGAAGTGGGAGTAGAACAAAACATTGGTTTTGACAGGAGATATAAATGGATTGCTTGCTTTTGCTCGCTTACGCTGAAGCTGCGCAAGGGGCGGTTGTGGTGAAGTGGCTGAAGTTTATGGTGAATTGTATACGGAAAGTATACATAAAGAGTATACGGTGTCGTGGTCGGCCATGAAGTGAGTTTTCGGTATTGAAGCCAGTGCTGAAGTAACCAAGAAGTAACAGGGTGAACAGATACTGGAGGTAGATATAAGATTTCTTAATACTTTTAATATAATCAAATTCCCCCCTTAGTGACCAGTCGACCTCCACCCAACAAAACCTTCTCTCTAAACCTATACAAAAACTAAGTACAACCCGAGGACACCTTTAAGTGAACGCGTGTTAAAGCGTGATAAAGATCCTCTGCTATTACCTAAGTTAAGGGACAGCCTGAGTGTTACCAGGAAGTGTCCATTTTCAGTAACTTTGTAGTAAGGTTCGGACGTAAGTGTCAAGAGCCTGGGAAGTTTAAGCAAGAGAGGTGTATTGTATCGCTTCCTTGTGTTGTTTTTGAGTGGAAACCTCGCAAATTTAAGTTCCTTCACGACAAAACAACACGGAGAACTGCATAACAAAACAAAGATCGTACGAAGAGAAACCTGTCAGGAACCTTTAGGGTACTAAAGGTGTGAAACCTGTACATCTATTGTCAAATAAAACGAAGAAAATCTGTACATCGAGGGAAACCGTACGAAGAGATACCAGAAGGGGTCTAACAGGTGCAAAACCTGAACGGAAAGTCACAAGATGTTACGAAAAATGAGTCTTGAACCGAGGACAGTGGAGAAGATAAGTGGAAGCATTGCAGCTGGACTTGGCGGAAATGAAAGAAAAGTGGGTGGAAGTAGAGGCGAAAGAGAGCGCAGACGCGAGTAAAAGATGCCGAGAAGATGCTCGAGAAGGTGGAAGCTTCATCCAGGACGAGAGTTGAAGTGGAAGAGATTCTGGAGCGGTAGACTCAATTGAGAAAGGATTTGGAGTGGCATCGACAAGAGCTGCAACATTTGAAGAGCGCACGATCAGCGCCAGTCCCACTGGAGAATAGCAGTGGAGAAGGCTGGTCCGAGGCTTCAATACTGACATCGACTTTAGATACCACGATGGTTAGAGACTCGTTTTGCTAGACTAGTGGGAATAATACGTCGATCTTGTAACTGAATCAATTGCAGCAGAGATCACGTTTACGAGAAGGATAAAATCGCATGTTAAAGCAACAAATGGAAGTGATGGAAGGTCGCGAGAAACAGTCGAATGACGAGATTGTACGGTTAATTACGCGGAATACAGTTTTAGAGAGCAACAAGACGATGAAGGAACAGATGAAGAGCAGTATCAAGAGGAGAAGGGGAAGGACAAGTCGAACTGAATCCAGTGGTGGAGAGCATGGAAAGGGACGAAAATGCACTGGAAGAGTATGCTACGAGTGAGGACGATAAAAAACGAGTACTAGCGCTAGTAACGTCGAGTACTCGTTCGTCTCCTTTGAAGTGCGTGGTTGACGAGGCGCTTCACTGGACTGAAACGCTGCGTGACATCTCCATCTTTGTTCTAATATCGAAGGAAATGATAGGAAAGATGAAGGCGGCTTGAAGTCGAGGCTGCAAAACTAAAAGTGAGATTTATTCATGTGAATTAACTGTTGTTGATCCTAGCCACTTATTTTTACCTATATGCGATTGGTTGGTTTGCCTATAGTAATTACTAAGTAAAAACGTTGTGGCGACTTCAACTTCAACTTCAATGTAAGGACATAACTGAAAAATACAAAAGATGGAAGGGGACGTAACTTCGGGGGGACGAAGTCCTGGTGAACCCTAAACACCAGTTACCGTATTCAACTTTACCATTGTGGGAATCGAACCCCAGCCAAGTTATCAGAGATCAAGCCCCCCGGCACTAACCACTTCGGCTGCAGTGCGATTGTAAGTTTAAGTTGCTGCACGCATACTTACCACCTTCCATCAAGTGTTCATCACTCAATTAATCGATCCCCATTAGTAAATGTAGACGCATGCACGGAAGACATTATATTCAATACTTTGCTCTTCTTTGTGACGCTGCAGAGCGAGTTTCTTAAGACGGTAGTCTTTGGAAAGAAAGGATTGGCACCTGGCGAGCTTCGACGCGTACCTATCAAGCAAGTAGTGATTCATCAGGCCACAACTTGGAAAGTGGTAGTAAAAGTTGAGGGCGTGACTGTGGATGGCCAAGTAGTGGACCCGAATGCCGATGGCGTGTTTAAGTTTCAGGACGCAGTGGCGATGAAACTAACTGAAGCGGCCAATTGGTTAAAATTTACTGGTGGTGGAGCGCACGAAGACGCAGTTGAGAGAAAAACAAGAGCAGGAGGAGGCATCTCGCGCTTTAGAAGCAGCGCCTAAATCTTTCAGATTTAAAGATCGTGTACTGCACCAAATTGCAGCACAGGTGGATCTTCATGTAAACGACTTAAGAGTTGCCATTACAGGGTTGATTCCTGGAGCTGCTGCCATATATGGCCACGATGACGAAGGTCAGGAGCAAGATGACGAGGATGCGAGTGTGGTTACGGATCCCTCGATTCCTGCGCTGCTGAAGCCGACACGCGTTAGTTTAATTCTGAAGTCCATGGATCTGCTCACCGATGCGCTGCATGAAAATCCTGACGAGGCTTTGCAGATTTTTCTCACGTCGAAAGAAATCCTAGTTGATCACGGTATGTGCATCAAAGGTTTAAGCATTTTGCTGGTGTGGTAAATCATGAAAATGGCGATGATGATGAGAAGGCCTTGATAAAGATGAACGATTCACTTAAGGATAAGGAAGAAGTTGTTCGAAGCGAGACGTCTCTGCTTTCATTTCCATGTATCGACTTAAAAGAACGAGTGACGCCCATTCCCCGGCTGCTTAGTATTGTGGAGAATATTGCTCATATTCCCGTGAAGAACCGTATGGCTCATTTGGAGCTTGCGTCCGAGTCCATTAACAAGGTTTCAGTCACACGTGAACCGCTAGTAAGCTTGCTGCGCAATCTATTCGTTCCATTCATGGCCTATCAAGCTCTGGTACAGTCGGTTCGTGCCCTGGAACATAATGAAACTGTTCGGAAACCCATTTCGATCCAGGATGAAGCCTTTTACGTGGGGAACTTTGACCAAGTCGATAGCAACACGTTGTTGTCGTCTCAGAAGAAGAAAGCTTGTCACGAGAGATTGCGCGCATTGGAAGCTGCCATGTCCTTGAATAAAATTCTCAAGCTGCGTAGTCAGGCGACTGGATTGGCTAAATACTATCGTCGAGGCCAAATGGAGCTTACTATTGCGGATTATATCGCAGTTGTGCAAGACAACGCTGCAAAGACTTGCAACATCATCTTTAAAGCAATTCAAGTTACGTTGCGCTGGGAAAGTTTATGTATTGCGTTTAAAGAACGGGGCCATCAGGTTTCTGAGATGGTCGTGACCAGCTTTGATGTTAATTTGCGCAATTTCACAGTTGCATAAGGTGACGACAGACTTTTGATGGATGTGGATGTGGTGTTAGGTCAGGCTATGTTCGAAGTTAATGTTGGTTCTTCTCCTATTAATCCTTCTTCCTCGACAACAAAGTTAATGTTTGCTGATTTCATCAAGTTGGGTGTGGAGGATGATGCCATAACGCGTCCATAAGCGCTCACGGCTTATGTTAGCCAATTTGAAAGTGGTAAGCGACATGACCGGGCTGCTGTGAACAACGTGAACTTGATTGTTTCTGCTGGAGCGCTGGAGCAATTCTTGTTGTACCTAGAGCGACTGAACACAAAGACGACTCAAGTTCTTTCGACATCACGCCCTCCGTCTACACCAATTGTTTACTCGGAGTCGTCAACCGCTCCTGTTCAAGCTGCTAAAATCGAGGTAGAAGCGGTAGCAAAGAACGTATCGTTGTCTTCATTTAGCTTGCTGGGCGATACATGGCAAAGTGATTATGTTGTGGATCGCCGCGTGATTATGCCTGCTATATTAAGCATTTACCTGTACAGCTCGAACGAGAAGGAATTGATGGAGCTCAACGTCCATAGTTTTAGTATTGGTGCGAAATATGTTGCCGGCGCGATGGGGATGGAGCTCGTTCTGTCCCCAACCAGCATCGAGTTTCAGTTTAAACTAAAAAAAAGACAGCACGGACCCATTGATTTTCCACGAGAGTGTAATGATGCAGATTCCAGAAGTTTTGGTTGCTGGATCAGACCTAAGTTTATCATTGATAGTGTCTTGTGGATAAGCGCTTAGTAACATGCCGACTACAACGCCAAACCAAGCCCGACTTCGTCTTGAAAGCCGCATAAAGCAAGAAGCCTTACAGCGCCAGGCGTATGTTGATACAGTTCTTGATCTCTTTCACCGTCTTTTTGATGAAATCGATGAAAATGGAAATGGACGAATTCATCTGGGTGAGCTTCTTGTCTTACTGCGACGCGTTAAGATTCTGTGATTATCTATTCATAGTCGCGGCTCGATATGTTTTTGAACGCGAGAGTACTGGGAAAAGATTGATAAACATATGCAAGGAGAGTGATGTTCCGGGTTTTGCTACGACTATGAATGAATATTCTGCACATAAATATCTGAAATATGACAATTAAGAAGTATGTGTGTGCGTGCCTTTTGCTCGCTTACGCTGAAGTTACGCAAGGGGCGATTGTGGTGAAGTAGAGTCTTTATTTACGTGTGGTGAAAGTAGAGTCTTTATTTATGACATGAAGAAGATGATCTGCGGCTTGTATTACTCCATGGTTTATTCTTTACGCCAAGACCCTTAATATTAGCGCGATGATGTTTGTTACGCTGGTGATTCCTTCAAACACTGAATATTAGTGACAAAGATTATTTCATGCCTTCAATAGGTGAACAATACAAACACTTAGTGTAACACGATGTTAGTAGTGCAAAGCTTCTTTCTTCTAGCAAGATGCTTCAATTCATTACTAGTGTCAAGTGATGATTCCCACATTTTACAATGTTTCGACACAGTTGCTTTAGCTCTACCATCATGGCAGTGACGCTAAACGCTAAGTTAAGCGTCTTCAGCTTCATAACTGTCTAATTAGAGGTCCAAAAACTAGGTGCACTAAGGCACATCAAATAACCAAGTTACCAGACTGTGAAGACGAACTGTCAGCATTGCATAAGGGAGTCAAGACATAGGCGCAACTTACCAACCCAACGGTGGATTCGTTGATGGCAGCCAAGCCAACGAAAATTCATGCGCCTTGGTATCATACTCAACAACATAGGGGCGCTAGGGCACATGATATAACGAGGCAAACAGACTGTGAAGATGAACTGTTAGCATTTCATAAGGGAGTCAAGATATAGGCGCAGCTTACCTGCACAACGGCGGGTCCGTTCATGGCAGTGAAGCCAACGAAAAGTTATGCGCCCTCGGCGTCATAATGCATCCCCAAATGGCTCTAGGGCACATGATATAACACGACAAACAGATTGTGAAGACGAACTGTCAGCATTGCATAAAGGAGTGTCGTGAAGTGACTGGAATTTACGGTTGAATGTATACGACAATTATGCATCGGTCGCATACGATTGGATGGTTTTGGCCAATCACGTGATATTTAATGGTCCACGACATCATGGTCCACGACAAGCCTGGATAAGTACGCAGGATATGGTCGCATATGATTGGATGGTTTGACCAATCACGTGATATTTAATGGTCCACGACATCATGGTCCACGACATCATGGTCCACGACATCATGGTCCACGACAAGCCTGGATAAGTACGCAGGCCTGGATAAGTACGCAGATCTGGATAATATCGAAGCCAGTGCTGAAGTAACCAAGAAGTAACAAGGTGAACAGATACTGGAGGTAGATATAGGATTTCTTAATACTTTTAATATAATCAAATTTCCCCCTTTACGAGCAGTCGCCACACCAACAAAAAGAAACCTTTTCCAATCCTATACAAAAACTAAGTACAACCCGAGGACATCTTTAAGTGAACGCGTGTTACAGCGTAATAAAGATCCTCTGCGGTTATCTAAGTTGAGGGGAAGCCTGAGTTTTACCAGGAAAGTGTCCATTTTCAGAGACTTTGTATTAAGGTTCGGACGTAAGTACTAAGAACCTGGGAAGTTTAAGCAAGAGAAGTGTATCGTATCGCTTCCTTGTGTTGTTTTTGAGGGGAAACCTCGAAAATTTAAGTTACTTCACGACAGGAGTCAAGACATAGGCGCAACTTATCAGCACAACGGCGGGTCCGTTCGTGGCAGCAGAGCCAACGAAATGTCATGCGCCCTGGTATCATACTCAACAACAAAGAGGCGCTAGGACACATGATATAACAAGACAAACAGATTGTGAAGACGAACTGTCAGCAGTGCATAAGGGAGTCAAGACATAGGCGCAACTTACTAGTACAACGGCGGGTCCGTTCATGGCGGTGAAGCCAACGAAAAGTTATGCGCCCTCGGCTGCTCCAGTTCATCGGCTTGGGTATTCTCGATTGTTTTCAAGTGGTTAAGTATTTTATTTTGGAAAAGATATTTTCAGCCAATCAGAGGCGACCTGCGACGTCCACCTCGCGACGGCCACCTCGTGGCTAATTTATTTGTGATTGGTGTGAATGTGGAAAAATAAGTGGAATTTTTGACCAATCAGGAGTGACATGCGACGGCCACCTCGCGACGGCCACCTCGTGGCTAATTTGTTTGTCATTGGTATGAATGTGGAAAAATAAGTGGAATTTTTGACCAATCAGGAGTGACATGCGACGGCCACCTCGCTCAATCAGGTTACAGAGGGGATCAGTGGTAGCTCTCAAGGATGATCAATCAGGTTACAGAGGGCCTCAGCGGTAACTGCCACGTATTGAAGTCAGCGCTGAAGTAACCAAAAAGTAGTGGGTGAAAAAAGTGATTGACGTTGATGTAGGAGGTAATAATACTTAATAGAACGAAATTTCCCCTGAACTACGAAGATCTCTGGCGGCCCTCAGAAACCTTTCTTTTTTTGACTCTATACAAAAACCAAGTGTAATACAAGGAAGTCGGTGAGCGCACGCCCTAGCAAGTGGAGCATCAGCCGTTTGAAGTGCGCTAGTGTTGTGGGAAGCCCGGAACCGCCTTTGGAAGTGTAACCCAAGTGTGTTTGACTGATTTGTTGGTTCGGATGGAAGTATTAAGTACCCGGGAAGTAAAACAAGGAGGACTAGCGTATTACCTCTTTGTGTTGTTAATTAAATGAATTATAATAATTTTCAACCCCTTCACGACACGGAAGTCCCACGACGGGAAGCAACCATTACGTTCAATCACCCCTCAAGGTCGTCCACGTTCAGAACGTGTTTATTTGCCTGGGTTACTCATCGCGATCTGCGATTAAGTCTCAGGAATTGGCTGGATTACTCATTGCCTTTGCAAACAAGTGCCAGAAACACTATTGGCTGGATTACTCACTGCTACGTGCAGTCAAGTGCCAGATTTTGCCGCATTCGGAGTGAAGATTTCCGCTTCGTTTGCCGATCGACCATATTGGATTATCTTTTCGTTGTAATTTTGGATCAGTACCCCAGAAGTGGTACACCCGTATCAACACCTACTAAACTCTTCAATAAGTGACGGTCCACCGAGTGTGTAGCTACCCACACCAATGGGTACACAAGGTGAGACACGAGACGAATCAGACTCGGTGTCCTGTAATGCCGATCGGGTGACCGATCGGCACCCAGGCGAAGGTTCGCGGAGTACCCCCTCCGTTAGTTGGTCGGCTGGGCGCGATGGTGGTTCAGTTCCGGACACTTCGGTGTTCGATTTTGAACTGGACTCCACCACAGTAGATATAAATGGTACATACTTCCTTCCTGAGTACCAACTTCATCTGTTTCCGTGGCTACATTCATCACAATATTCGATAATTCTGAAATCATGATTCGACAGTTTTTTGCGATCAAATTTACTACAAAAGTTGAGCCACAAATATCACTTTCCACATGAAACCCGACGTTAATTCAGCAATTTCCAGGGCTTCTATAAAAGGATATGCCAATTACTGAAAACCAGGACCAAGTTCCGGGTAAATTTCTGCCCCTGTAAACTTTGAATCGTCAACTTCGGAATCGTTGCACCAGGATGGTGCGCAAAATGGATACTGAACATATTCCTTGGTGGTGGATTGATTCTATCCACACCACCCAAAACAGACTGTCCACCTTGGTGTGCATGGGGAGCTCCCGCATGTTGCACACCTGGACTCTCGGTGTCTTCCTCTCCAGCAAGGTCATTCATGGTCATTAGCCGACCGAATGGACCAAAATTCTTTAGAATCTCTATAAAGGACTATCTCTCTTCACAACAGACAAGTCCTTCCTTGATCCAGGTGATTTACTGTGACCGGACGCTTGGGAGCGTTCCTCTTCCATCTAGCCTCCTATTCAGTTGGTCCATTTGATCAAGCAGTGCCTCTAAATTATCTGCCTGATCACTCTTTTCTTCTGCATGTCGTAAATCGTGAAGAAATATCAACCAAAAATATTAAAATCGGCAACAAAACCCCTGGATAAACAGGGGACTTCTATCCAAATCTCCACGGGAAAATTTCAATCGAAACTTAGAAATTAACCTCCAAATTAATCAAAATTCGTTAAATCTCAGCGCCCCCGTGTCCCCAAGGGATCATAACCTGTGGGAAATTGACACGAGTTGGGGGCGTATGTAAACAGGGATCTGCACTCAAGTCGGCCAGTGCTTGGGTCTTCTGTGCACGTAGCGAGGAGCGCTCTGTGCGCTGGGGCTGAGATATTTCGTAAAGACAAAAAGAATAAAAGTGTATTAATTTTAATTAAAACCTAGAATAAATTGCAAATCACAAAATTTGTCCCGGACCTTTAATCAATCCATACATGTAAATTTAAGTCACTGTGATTCCGTCCTTTCGAAAAGCTTCGATGGTGCCATCCATTGCATCTTTTACAAATATTTGACCTGTTAAATATGGAAAAACTTACTCCCGCCTGATTTGCTGATTTGCCCGGCACTCTTGTCCTACACCTAGTCCTACCCATTCAGCAATACGAATATGTCGTTCTACTTTATTGTGATATTTAATCTTGAATGTAAATATATAAAAGCTTTTACTTAGATGAAAAAGTATATTCCCTGCATAGATTGTGAGACGCTTGATATATGGCTTGCTTATAGGGTATGACCATACAGAGTCAGAAGTGAAATTTATATGATAAACTAATTAAGAGTACAAACACTAACACAATATTTTTTACTAGCTAAGTCACTGTTAGCGTTGTCTTGGTGCTGTACGTCTGTATAGATCGAAACGCGTAAGACTCTCGCACAATGTCTGGAAGACACAAGATCGAACATAAGTTACCATCTTTTCGAAACTGCGACAGCTGGGAAAATAAACTTGCGAACGTCTCTACATTGCAATACATGTTTGCTTGTTAATAAACTCAGATGTACGTGGACGTTCATGAACATTGCGTTACACTATAGTAGCGTTGAAGACGATATATTCACTGTATCATTGCGGCCGCATTTCATACTAAAAACGACGCGACCATCGTGCAAGAACATGGCAAGCGATTACACGACGCTGCATCCAGCACTTAAACTTTTAAGTTGTAGAAGCAAAGTATTCTGTCCACCAAACCTCATTCGAAAATGATTATAGTTCTGCTACTTCAACTACATAGATAGCCGCAATGATCGCTTAGAGTTCTCTACGCAGAACAGAATATGATTACGTACCGAGGTTGCACTTTTGAACAAAGTTAAATCCATCTTGCCGATTGTGCATTCGCAATATGGACGCAATATGGAATTAAGTTTGCTCAAAAGTGTTTCTTATCGTTTTGACAGAATCCCAGTCGAAGCTTGGCGTTTTCAGGCGCGCTCGGTAGTATATTCATCGTAGTATCGCCCATCCCCTTAGACATACAGCACCAAGGCAACGCTAACAGTGACTTAGCTAGTAAATAATATTGTGTTAGAGTTAGTACGCAAAAATAGTTTTTCATCTAAGTGAAAGCTTTTATATATTCACATTCAAGGTTGA
The DNA here is from genome assembly GCA_026184515.1 of Peronosclerospora sorghi. Classification (NCBI taxonomy): domain Eukaryota; phylum Oomycota; class Peronosporomycetes; order Peronosporales; family Peronosporaceae; genus Peronosclerospora; species Peronosclerospora sorghi. Next base: position 13,506,232 of record CM047584.1, read on the forward strand.
ATATCACAATAAAGTAAAACGACATATTGGTATTGCTGAATGGGTAGGAGTAGTGGTAGGGCAAGAGTGCCGGGCAAATAAGCAAATAAGGCGGGCAAGTTTTTCCTAAAATATGAGCCTAAATGTAAAGTTTGCGTCTCTTTTTTTTCAACGTAGAAATTTGTCGAATCGCAGTTAAAACAAAGAGAAATTTCACAGAATACCCCCCTTCTCAGCGGAATTTCACAGAATACCCCCCCAAATGTTTTTATTCACAGAATGCCCCCCAAAATTTCACGAATTGGAAATTCCTCCAACAAAATTGAAGCACCATTATCTAAACTGAATGCTCGGTACTGTAAGGTACGTGTTGACTGCACTGCATCATTTGGACTGATGGTAGTCGACTGAATCGTCTACTGAAGAATAAAAGTGCGTCGTCAAGAGAAACGTTAGACAAGAAGTGATTGCAGATGCCTCATGAGTGCGAGACGCCAAGATACCAAAAGTAACTGCAGCCTTGAAAACATCGACGCGCACTATGACCCATAACAGATATCAACGTGGATATCTTACGAAAGCAGAAACCAAGCTGGAGATGCCGTAAACGTGAGCAATCTTGCGGATGCATGCCATGTAGCGAGCTGGTTGTACAAACTAATGACGTGAATCTAACCTCGTAATCCTTAGTTATTTTCATTCGGACCAGGTATTCATTCACAACAAGTACACATGCAGCGGTATCAGGTTCGAAACCGATGGGAACGTTGAGTGGGCTGGTCAATATAGGAAACAAGAAGCCGGCGTAGAAGCGCCGGCTCTAGAGCGTACCAGAACGAGCGACGGCAACAACAAAGACCCATGCCCGTTCGAAAGGCAGCATGTAATTGGACTAATGATGAAGACGCGAGTCCGTAGCATGAGCGTGACAATGCTCTGTATGAATAGATGGAACACGTAATGGTTTGTATTAAAACCCTACAGGAAATGACAGACGTGTCTGCGAAAAAGCGGGAATGAATAGTTGGAAAGAAGGAGCCAAGCTCTCAGGAGGTCCGTACGTCGAGTTACATCAGGAACGAACTCTCGCAGCCGCAAGTTACAATGGCAACCTGTCACCGTCGAGAGGAAGCAAAAGCGATCCTGCACTGGACGAAAGATCCAGATACCATTGTCGTGTTAATAGCACCAGAAAAAAGCTGCTCTTGATTGTATTCTAAGCTGGCTTTCCTTGCATCGTGTGCCTTAGGTGCAACACGTACCTTACAGTACCGAGCATTCAGTTTAGATAATGGTGCTTCAATTTGGTTGGAGGAAATTCAAATTCGTTAAATTTTGGGGGGCATTCTGTCAATAAAAACATTTGGGGGGGGTATTCTGTGAAATTCCGCTCAGAAGGGGGGTATTCTGTGAAATTTCTCTAAAACAAAACCAAGATGGCGCCTGTGAAAAAGCCGCAGAGCTCATATCTGCTCTTCTGTAATGAAAGACGCAAGCAAGTGATGAATGCTAACTCGGGCGCTCGAATTGGTGATATCCAGAAAATTATCAGCATTCAGTGGAAAGAGCTCAGGCCCGAGGAGAAGGATGTTTATGTGCAATTAGCGATAAAAGACAAAGCACGCTACCAACAGGAGCTTCTGGAAAACCCTCAAGACTATGAGGATCGTACGTCGGATGACAAAGATGAACACATTTCCAACGGTTGTATTTATTCTCTTGGAAGAGTGAGAAAGATTGTGCAGAGCGATCCAGACGTGGGAAAAGTCTCGAAAGACGCGCTTGTCGCGATCGCGAAGGCTTCGGTACGGCAGGAGCTATACAGAACGTGAGACGTGCTAGTCTTGACCCCGTTAATGCTGCAGGAATTGTTTGCTCAGTTTTTAGGTACGAAGAGCTATGAGCAGGCGCATTACCGCAATAAGCGGCAAATCAAGGCCTCGGACGTGGCTCGCACGATTCAGACCACGTCATCGCTAGATTGGCTCCGTGAAGACTTTCTGGACAGTACACCTTCGAAACTAAACGGTTCTGAGGGTAGTAAGGCACAGAAGGACCAAGGAAAGGTTCAAGCAGCCCATGAGTTCTTTTTTCGAAATACAGTGACGAATGAAAAAGAAAAGATCAGCTTAAACGCCGAATGAAGAAGATCCGGACGCGGAAATATATGACACGGCAAGTTCGACTGTGATGAGCTATTCCATCCCTTTCATCGTGTCTGTAATGCCTAAAAGATGTCGTTCCAGTCGTCAAACTCTTCAGAATCGTCCTCATCTTCATTCTGCTCAACCACTTCCTCGACAACGGCTTCTACACGCGGAATGAGCCCACGACGACCAGCAATTTTAGCGACAAGCGATCCTCTGGTAATTTTTGGCTCCACGCCCTCTGGAAACTTGATATCCTCCAAGTGCACCTTGTCACCTACATGCAGACCATTGACGTCAATTTGCAACGTGGTGGGGATGTTGTCCGTAAATATGGTGCACTCCAGTGCGTGGTATATGTGGTTGATATATCCTCCGCGCTTTAATCCAGGGCTGCTTTCTTCGTTCAGATATGTGATAGGGATGGAAACCGTGCGTCCAGGTTTGTAGCGCAAAAAGTTTACAGCAACCGGCTCGTCGGTCACAGGGTCGAATTGCACATCTCGCATGTAGGCTTTTACTCGCGGACGATCGTCCACCTGCACTTCAAATACCTGGTTTTCGATGGAAGTCCATAGCTTACGATGCATGCGATTAAAAGTGCGGGTTGAAAAAGAGACAAGCACACGCTCATTCTGGCCATCCTCGCCCTCGCCATAGAGCACGCCTGGCAGAAACCCTTGTTTGCGCAGACGCCGAGACGCCCGGGACCCCTCGGTATCGCGTACAGTCAGCTGCATCACATTGGAATTAGATTCTTGATGCGTTGCAGCAACAGAAGCTGAAAAATGAGCAACTCGCTGCGCGCTGTCGCGAGCCGTGAGCCGCTTAATGGCCAACATCGCTAGGCCACACACTAATTGTACCCAGTACAGGCGTGTACCACAAAGACAGGAAATGCCAATATATTGGAACAAAGCATTAGAGTACTATTACTAGACGCAGTATTAGTATGAGTAATTATTTGACGATTGGGTTAATAAAGTTACCATAGAAAAACTCTTTCTGTACCTCCGTCTGATTCAGATGGAGTGACTTACGGTCACCCCTATACTCTATTTTTTTAATGAGTATTCATAGCTCATCACTCAACTTTGACGAAAAACTTTACTCAAGTGTTGCCTAAGCCATTCCTCAGGAGATGTGCTTAAACTCAAACGTTTCGTTGCCCCGATCCCAAGTCGTTACAGGAAGTGTAATTTCATCATATAAAAACCAAGTATAAAACCTTCCCCGCACGTTTTCCAAAAAAGTTGTACGTTGGAATTAAGATAGTCGATACGTGTTGGTTTCGTTCCCAAATAGCCGTCTTCCGAAATAGCCAACTACATAGTAATATAGGCAATGAGTTGCGTATGAAATGGTGGCTACAAAGTGTTTTAGAATTATGGCTTCTTACACAACAGCGCTGCCGTTCTCGGTGGTGATGTTAAGACGCATTCGCAGACATATGCGAAAATGCGAGATATTTACCATAGTTTCTAGCTGGACTTAGGATATCCGCAGTTCCTTTGTTTCCCCGCAATCAATATATATAGTAGATTGCACGTGATATAGATAGGAAGTTCAGGATCGTGGAATAGATCCTCAAGCTCAAAGAAGACCTTAGTACTGAAAAAAGCGTGAATTTTTGTGATAGGTTACGGCTATGGAATAATCTGGGAAAAGGCGAAGCTGACCTTGACGGAAACTATATGAATCCTCATTGTAAACTCCAACTGGACGTTGCGTTGAGAGCAAGTTTCAGGTCCAAGGCGGGGTCTACCTTCGCGACACGATACTAAAACAGTTGAGCTTAATGCTTTAGGTGGTGCGACTCGCTGAGCAACCAATGTACTTGCTCCACCTCTGGCATAGGTATTTGCCAAATGGGATGGCAATCTCGTGCTACACTGTGGTTGTCGCGTTAATCGGTGCGTATCTGCGGCAGTTCTGCTATCATCGTTTAGTACATGTATGGCCAGCTGTATTGTCGTGAAATGTGAATAGTTTTGCTAGAATATGATGATCAGCTGAAACGTTTCGATATTCCAACTATGATGCATCACCACTCAAGTGCAGAAAATAGGTGTACACAATTTTATAATTTGTGACGGACCATAATTTAGTCTAGTCAAGATATATCACTTTTACGTTTCCTTCTTTAACTACATAACTGACGCTTCTTTCGCGCACGCTACTTTTGCGCGCATTCTGACTTTTCATCAACAAGTGATTGTGTGTTAGGACAGTGGATTTTTCGTTTGGGATTACGGATTAGTGGAGTGTATACAAGTTAATTTCTCGATTAGATTGGTTTAAATACCTGCAGATTGATTATGCATTATAATGGGCCTATGCAATAGTGCCATTACATGGCGATGTCCAATTACGGATTAGTGATTCCCACCAACTGTTTTGGATCGCCAGGTGTCACAGACATGAACCATGTCTACACACCGACACTCACGGAGTAATCATTGATTACGTCCGCACAGAATGTTCTTGAACATTCTTGAGTGTTCTCTGCCTGCGAAAAATATGTCTTTGAGCACGGTGATGGTTCCTGCTGGGAAACTATCTGAAGCCGACGTGTCATTGTCGGTACAATGTTGTTAATGTCAGCCAATCACAACGCCCCGTACACAGAAGATTCTTCGGAGAAGAATCTCAAGTTCAAGTTCAAGCTTCTCCTTGAAGTTTAAGTTCAAGTGAGAATCTTCTTCACGCTCAGCTTCAAGTTCAACCTGATTCAACCCAAGAGGTTATTCTGCATTTGTAGGGAGATTGAATATAACCCCATGTAACAGGACTGATCCTGTTACAGGCTTACACTGTAATTGCGAGGAAGCGCGCAATACAATTAGGGCAGGATTAGTTGATAACAACAAATCATATACAAGAAGTAAATATAAATATTTACTTAGGTCTAAGAACGCAAAATTAAGAGTGTTTATTTAATGGGTGGTTTAGAGGCTAATAGTATAGTAGCTACCTAATTAATATAATAATATCAAGTATTCAACTAACTGTACTATTAGTTAACCTGCAAGATTCGGTATTTATACCGAATCGACTTTTCCTTCGTAGATTATTAATAACTTATAATCTCTTATTTAAATTTCAGACAACGCGTCTGAAATTAAACTGTGGTATTCTAACTTGAATATCAATTATGTAATGGCACCCCATTACATCACCCCCCACTTAAGGTGGTTGGCCAATGATAATTCTTATTTTGGACAATCATAGGTGGCACTTGTTGATCGGAATTTCTCATCCACCAACTGATTGACCATCGACTCGATGGTCAAAGCACATAGCGGCGCTCTAAAGAGCGCTGCTGAAAACATTGAGGAGCTTCTTCCTCCGCCTCAGCACTAGGTGATGAGGTGTTGAGTGACAACGGTGACGCTGCATTAGCAGCTTCAACTACGCAAAGGTCGGAAGACGTACCGTCTTCGACCACATATGCTGCTAAAGCGGCATCTGGCAAGAAACAGGGAGATGTTGCTAATGCAACATCTCGTACGATGACAAACCCCGAATGGTGTGTTGCCAGGAAGGGTTCTTCCATGTTTGGAGACAGTTGTGACTCCGAACAAAGTGATTGGGGCACAGCTGTCCCCGAGAAAGGATCTAGAGAGTCGAAACTCGCTAGGCGCTCATCTCCTAACAGCGATGATAACTCTTGTGTCGCTGTCGGCTATGACAGCCACAATGATCATCACAGATGGTTGCGGGAACGCAGATCCCCACCTGGACCAAGTACATCTCCACGTCGGGGTGATTTAACCCCGGCGCGTGGTGTTGAAGCAGGCGGTGCTCCGCCTGCTAAAAGATCTCGAACAGAAGTGGAGCCTGCGGCTTCTGAAGCGTATCATCGTACGGAACCACATGTTCCGTACAAAGTGGGGTTTTGGACCCCTGGATGGGCTATTGTCCCCAACAGTGGCGGTCACCGTAAACGGGACTGCCAATATGCGTTGTTCGATATCAACGTGCTGGATGACTGTGAAGACATCCAGTCACGTCGATTCGATCGAAGTACAGACGATAGACGTCTGTACTTTATTGACCTCTTTTTCCAGGTTCGACATTATTCGAGCCGGAAAGGGTCAAGGAAGAACAGGGACGATAAAGACGCCCTGACTCAGAGTTGGAATGCTTTTGTTGACAACTACAACAAAAGCCCAGATGATTACGTGAATAAAGTTCACGTAATGCGTGAGCGCTTTTTAAAGCACTCGCGAACAGGCAAAATGGAATACATCCATTATGCTTGCATCAAAGAAGGGTTAAAGTGTGGTGTCCCTTCCCACCTCGTTTGCCCGCGGTGTACGAAGGGTGCTCCTCGTCTGTCAGAGGAGGAGTTGCGGGGGTACGGTGGTTTTTCAGTCAAAAGGTCTGGGGCGTCGGCCCTCAGAACCTCAATCGGCTCCCAAGAGTCGAACTCTTGGGGGTAACCCAGCCAGCGTACTAAGTACTCGGTACGCTGCTCCTTCTTCGAAGGAACCGAGCGCTTCGAGATCAAGCGCTCGAGGATATATCGCTTGTTCCCCTGATTATCAATCAGGGGCGGCGGAGGTTGAGAATTCCCTCGCCGTTGTTTTTGCGGAGCATGGTTCTTTGCTCCGCAAGCTCGAGGAGGGTTATTCTTCCTTGAGCAGCGATATGTCTCACTGTGTGAAGACATATCGGTCTCTTCGCGAGGATGTCCGCGACATTCTCCGGGAGCACACTGCCCTCCAGCAGAAGACTGATCTTCTGTACATTGAGCTTTCCCGCTATAAGGGAGAGCTCGATCGGCGCACGGCTGACCTTGAGCAGTCGAAGGCGGAGGTAACGACTCTCCGCTCTGATCATCAACGGCTGGAAGCCGATTACAAGTCTCTCTTGGGAGACTTGGAGAAGCACGGTATCTTCCGTGGTTCTGCGTCTCGTCGTAAGACGAAGTCGAGTGATACGGATTGAGCCGCCCAACATAGAATGTTGGGTGAAGCCGCATTGCTGTGGGAATGTCTAAGGTATAGGCATTTCCCCAAATCTCTTGGACTTTGAAAGGTCCAATGTACTTAGGAAGCAACTTCCGTGTAGGGAAGTTGCTTATTGCATGTGTAGGAAAATTGGTAGTACTTAATAATACCAATCACCTTTCAGAAAGGAGTTTTTGTTCTTCCTTCCTTGTTTGTCTGCATTTTGCTTCTGCTTATCAAAAGCAGAGGCAAGTGCATCTTTTATATAGCGTATTACAGCTTGGCGCTGTAATAAGAATTCATCTACTGCTTTATCAGCAGTAGGTGCATTGTCCTCGTTGTCTGCAGCCATTGCTGCAGACACATATTCATCGTATGCAGCTTCAGTTTCATTTGAAGCTGCTTCCGCTTCTACTGTACTTTCAGTAGAAGGGCCATCGTTTTGTTCACAAGTTGCAGTTGCAACTTGCGCATTGACTCGCTCAAAATTTGAGCGGGTCCCTCCCCCACTTATATTTAGCGTACCGCCAAGTAAAGCTGTGGTTCGTGGATGCCTTAAGTCATTCACGTAGAACGGTGTATGCTTGGTTGCAGCATGCACCGAATTGTTAATCGCGAATTCAGTGAGTGGCAGATAGTCACTCCACTGTTCAAAGGCATGTGCGTATGATCGCAACATGTCTCCGAGAACGCGGTTAACCCGTTCCGTCTGCCCATCCGTTTCCGGATGGTCCGCAGTTGACATCTTCAACTGGGTTACCAACAATGAGAACGTTTCTTGCCAGAAACGTCCTGTAAATCTCGGATCTCTATCCGAGACAATGTCTTCCGGCATTCCGTGCAAACGGAATACCGTATCAACGAATATCCGTGCTGTTTGAGCGGCGGTTACGTTCGCTGATACTGCAGTAAGATGTACCATCCTACTGAAACGGTATACAAAGACCACTATTCCGGTCTTCCGACTATTGTCGGGTGGAAGACCGAATACGAAGTCCATTGAAATGGACTTCCAACACTCTGTCGGAACCGGCAGAGATTGCAGCGGAGCCTGTGCAGACTGCGCAGGCTTAACGCGCTGGCAAATCTCGCAAGCGTGTACGTATTTTCGTACCCACTTGTACTGGTTTCGCCAGTAAAAGTCACGTGCGAGAGAAGCGTATGTCTTCTCTCGACCTTGATGCCCCGAAATCGGTGCATCACGATACTCAAACATAATTTGATGTTTGAGATCATTGTCTTTTGGAACGACGATGCGACTTTCATATTTTTTGGTCTGTGCTGTAAAGCAGCAGACGATCGTGCAGTCGATATCGATGCACGCAAGCGCGGAGGAACTCTGGGAGTTCGTCGCGTTTCTCACTTGATTGATTACGTAAGTAATCAATCAACAGACGTGTCTCCTCGTCTGTTTTGTACGCCTCGCGTACTTGTCGTATAATTGACGACGACAAAGCAGTGCAACGGATCGCGTTTGCGCTGGCATCTTCGGTTACGGACGGTTTCGTCTCGTAATCGGGCCTTCGTGATAGCGCATCCGCTATCACGTTCAACTTTCCGGGTTTGTATTCAACCGTAAAGTTGTACTCAGCAAAGAATGACATCCATCGAGTCATTCTTTGAGAAATGTGTGGTGAATTCACGGCCGTGCGTAGCGACGCATGGTCCGTGTAAACCACAAACGGTCTATCTCCCAATAGATAGATCCGAATCTTGGCCAGTGCATACTTTATGGCAAGGAGTTCCTTGTCATGCACTGGATAGTTGCGCTCGGCTGGGCGCAACTGACGCGATTGGTAGCGGATTACGCGATCACGATCATCGTGATCACGCTGCATCAAAGCACAGCCGATAGAGAAATCGCTCGCGTCGCAAACGACGTGGAACGGACGCTCGTTATCTTCTATAGCCAATACAGGCGCTTCAGACAAGCTTTGCTTGACTGCATCAAAAGCATCTTGTCATTGGGTATCCCAATGCCATTCGACATCTTTCTTAAGTAATTGAGAAAGAGGTCATATCAACCCAGCACAGTTGCACGAATACTTGTGCAAATATGTTGCCAACCCAAGGAACTTTCGAAGTTCCTTAACGTTGTTTGGCGTAGGCCATTCAACAATCACCCTGATCTTTTCTGGATCAGGACGCACCCCGTTCTTGCCCACAAAGCATCCAAGAACGGGTATCTCAGGTGCACCAAAGGTGCACTTCTTCAGATTTTCATAGAGCTTATGCGTAAGCATAAGCTCTAACACCCGACGTAGATTCTCCCTATGGACATCTACATCGCTTTTATCATGTTCACCCTTACTATGGATGAACACGTCATCGAAATAACTCGGTGCGAATTCTCACACCGGGCGTAATAGATGAGTTACGCATCTGTTAAACGTAGCAGGGGCATTTCGAAGCCCCTGCGGCATAACAAGCCACTCCCAAAGCATGCCGCTTGGGGTGCTTACCGCCGTGAGAGGGATATCCTTCTCACGCATTAGGATTTGATGAAATCCATCTTTAGATCGAGAGCACTAAAGATGGTGCTCCCACACATGCCATCTATGATGACATCTTTTCGCGGTATCTGCGTCTTCGCCGGTACCGTCGCTGCGTTCAGCTTGTTGTAAGCGTGAACGATTCTCCACCCACCTGTGGAATTTTTCACACAAAAGGTGGGGGTAGAGTGCGGTGAGATAGACTCCCGCACTTGGCCTGATTTACGACGAGCATCGAAAAACTCGTCGATCGCTTTTACTTGATCACGCGGCAACGGCCATTGCCGCGTAACACAATACTTCGTGCCTGGCACGAGGTCAATCTCATGACGAGTTCCCTTATCCTTAGGGAGCTTGCTAGGTACTTCTTCTGGGAATACGTCAGCGTATTCCCGAAGTACCTCATAAAATGGGGAGTTCGCTTTAAGCGACTCCCAGCTCTGCGCTTCAAAGCACTGAACTTTGGTTTGATCATTGGAAACCTCTTTCCCAATGTTTTCCACTTGTAATGTGGATATTCGTTCACGAATATCCACTACATCATCTGTTGCTACGATAATACAGATTTGTTCGATCTGATCATCGTGCAAGTTTCTCATAAACTTCTTCCAGCTTAGCGCTGGAAGAGCCATCACCTCCGAGCCTTCTTTCGGAGGGTGTTCCATCAACAGAGACTGGGTAGCTAATCCGGTCTCCGTTTGTGTCAAGACGTTGATAGTCTCGACGGAACTGCCCATGCAATCAGACGCACTCGTCTGATTGACTGCTACACGGTGATTACGATTCACCGTGTGCGAATACTCATCATCATGGTGGCCACTGCCTACCATGGAATTTTGGCGATCAGATGTGCTCGTCTGATCGGCCGCCTTTTCTACGACACGGTGGTCTTTATCACCCGTGTGCATGGCTAACGCAACGTGGTGGGCACTGGCCACCACGGAGTTGTACTCACGATTGCACTCGATCGTGAGTTCACTCTCATCAACACGTAATTCATTCGTCGTGTTGGAACCTTCGGTCGCACAGTGGTTGTTTCCCACTGTGGATACTACTTCGTTCTCACGGTGGGTGTTTCCCACCGTGGATATTACTTCATTCTCACGGTGGTCTTTATCACCCGTGGAATGTTTCTCTCCAACACGCAACGACTCTTCTGTTGCGTGTGGTAGTCCCTCTGGACTCTCACCAGCGGAGGTACGTTCCGCTGATCGTGTCGGAACAGACCTGGTGGTGCCTTCGCTATCCACCATACTGTCTGATGCTGCGGTTGTATCTTCTGATACAGCCGGATTATACACAGGGTGATCATATCCTGTGCATCCTCCGCAGTCGATCGATAGGTTAACCCAGTCGATCGAAGGTTTAAACTTGGACATCCATGGGATTCCAAGTATCACATCGAACTTGTCATCTAAAGCGAGGACGATGAATTCATCCTCGAATGACAGTTCATTCAACTCGAAGCGTGTTTTAATCACACGCTTTGGAATTGTCACGGTTGCACCTGTTGCTAACGTGACTGACAACATTATTCGTGGGGTTTCTACCTCCACGGAGCTCAACAGCGTTATACTCTGAGTTCTAACGAAATTGTTTGACGCTCCTGTGTCAAACAAAGCTCGCATGGGGACATCGCTCCCGTGCGGCTTAACCTCCAGGGTGATAAGAGGCTTATCATCACCCTGCACCTTTTGACAGGAGATAGTCCCGTCTGGGGCTATTACCCTCACATGCCCTATGTCGGCATGTGGGATAACATTCCCAGTAGGGCGCCCCGCCCCTACTGGTGATTTACGTTTTTTGCACCAACAGGATGATGTCCCTGTTGGTGTCGCCGTGCAGCGGACGGTTCCGTCCGCTGACTGCGTGGCACCGGACGCGGTGCCATACACTTATGGGCAAAATGACCCATTTTCGCGCATCTATTGCAGCGAGATTCTTCTTAAATTTCGGTTGCTTCGTGTTTGAAGCAACCGCAACCGATAGGTCCATCGGCGCTGGACATCCACCGCCCATGCTCTGGCGCGGGTGGTGGTTTCTTGAGACGAAGTGTGAACTTCGTCTGCCCGACTGCTTCTTGTTGACATGCTGTTGCGGCATGTCAAAAGCGAAGGGCTGTTGAGCCCTTCGGCTGTACCCAGCATGCGATGACGCTGATCGCATGCTGAACTCTTCACGGATGCTCATATCAATGGCATCCCTTACAGTCTCTGGAGGGTGCCGGTAGAGACTCTGTTTGACGGGACCATCATTGAGTTCCTTCATGAAGCCAGTGACCTGCATAGCAGAGGGTACCGGCTCATACACAATATTTGACAGCAAATATTGCGTCTTCTGAGCGTAAGCTTGAAGGTCAAGCTTACCTTGCCGGAGTTCCATGAACTCCTGCCGACTACTTAGCTCCATTTCTGGAGCTTCAAAGTTGAGCTTTAGCTCAGCTTTTAATTCCTAATAAGTAAGGAACGCAGAGTCATCAGTGGCTCTGCGACTCATCGCCCATGCCCTGGCTCTGCCGCCCAGACATGTTGTGGCGAAGTACGCCTGTTGACGTTCGTCAACAATATTTTGTGCAGAGATGGCATCTTCCACCTCTGCGAACCATCTACGAAGGGGCTCGACCCCTTCACCGGTAGATGTCGGTACTCGCGCCTTTACCACTTCAACGCTATGCGTTGCAGGTGCAGGTGCGGTCCCCGCTTCCTCTTGCGCGGGCCGTGCTGGCTTTTCTAGGTGGTTTCGCCTAAAGAGATTCACCACCTCTATCACTTCCTCCGGGGACTTAATCAGGAGGAAGGTAATGATGTCGGTCCCTATGGACCGAACCATTTCCACAGTCGCGTCTTTACTACGCGACGAGAAGTGGGGGAAGTGTTTATTCACCACTTCCAGCGTTCTCTCTCTCTCGGCAGGCGTCATGTCTCGCGACATGATGCCGAGCGGCTCTTAATCTTCGCTCCGCTAGTTGACTAGCGGAACGGAACTGTGGTCGTTAAGACGGACCACAAAGTGCTACCAGGTGTAACAGGACTGATCC
>CM047584.1:13535391-13596406 GCA_026184515.1 Peronosclerospora sorghi
TACCTTCCGTATACACTTCGCTAGAAATTTCAAACACTTCACCACAATTGTCGCTGTCATAGCAGACAGCGACACCAGAGTCGTCATCGCTGTTAGGCGATGAGCACCTAGCGAGTTTCGACTCGCTAGATCCTTTAAGGAGGACAGCTGTATCCCCATCACTTTTTTCGGAGTCAGAACTCCCGAACATGGCCCTCTTGGCAACACGCCATTCGGGTGTTGTCATCGTGCGAGATGTTGCATTAGCAACATCTCCCTGTTTCATGCCAGATGCCGCCTTAGCAGCATCTGTGGTCGAAGACGGTACGTCTTCCGACCTTTGCGTAGTTAACGCTGCATTGGCAGCGTCACCGTTGTCACTCAACACCTCAGCACCTAGGGCTGAGGCGGAGGAAGAAGCTCCTTCAATGTTTCCAGCAGCGCTCTTTAGAGCGCCGCCATGTGCTTTGACCATCGAGTCGATGGTCAATCAGTTGGTAAATGAGAACGACCAACAAGTGCCACCCATGATTGGCCAAAATAAGAATTATTATTGGCCAACCACCTTAAGTGGGGGGTGATGTAATGGGGTGCCATTACATAATTGATATTCAAGTTAGAATATCACAGTTGAATTTCAGACGCGTTGTATGAAATTCAAATAAGAGATTAGAAGTTATTATAATATACGAAGGAAAAGTCGATTCGGTATAAATACCGAATTTTACGGGTTAACTAAGAGTACAGTTAGTTGAATACTTGATATTATTATATTAATTAGTTAGTTACTATACTATTAGCCTCTAAACCACCCATTAAATAAACACTCTTAATTTTGCGTTCTTAAGACAAAGTAAATATTTATATTTACTTTTTGTATAGGATTAGTTGTTATCAACTAATCCTGCCCTATTGTATTGCGCGCTTCCTCGCAATTACAGTGTAAGCCTGTAACAGGATCAGTCCTGTTACACCTAAACTCTTACAAACGCGAGGTCCTACCTGGTCAAAACTATCAGACCAGGTAGTACAAGACCTTTGATAATAATAATAGTTTCTACAGAAGTAGTTATGATGCCTTTTGGCTCGAACACGCGCACTATATGGGGCGTTGGAGATGTCAGAGGAATGGACCCACCAGCTTTCATTTGGTAGGACCGACCGTTGTCGAGTAATTCAGTGCTCACTACGGGACCTGAAAGTCCTAGGTTCGATCCCGGGCCAATCCAACTTGGTTGGTGTTGTCAAAAAAGTGTTATGTGATGTAACAAACCAGTTTTCATTTGGTAGAAATTCATAGTAACTAATTAATGCAAAATTGCTCTCTGCCACTCTACCGGTTCATCTTACCGGTACGGTGCAGCTCCTTTTATCTTCTACCGGTATACCAAAAAAGACATTCATATTATTAGTCTCGGGCAATTAATTCAATGCCGCCACCTCCTCGCCGCAGCAGCGGTGCAGGCAAAGGCCGCGGGCGCGGGGCTCGAGGAACTGAACGCCGTTTTATCGAAAACATCAATATAAAGACCACGAAGCGTGAGCGAGGCAGCAGTAGCACCAAGCGCATTGGAGGAGGTGGCTCGTCCGCTGTTTCTTCGTCATCCACCACCGCGTGTTCAAGACCTACGCGAGCCGTGACAGCTGTGTTGAAGAAGTTGGTGGTACGCAACATACCACCAATAGCTACTGATCAGGAGGTTAGGGAGCTATTACTGGCGCACGGTATGGGCCATGAGTTTGTGTGGCGCTTCGTTCCTGGACAGAAGCGCAGCAACAACCGTGCGCCGATGCCTGGGAGACTTTATTTGGATATGAAGAAAGATCCAGAAAAAGCCAGAAAGCTTATTACTTCGCTGCATGGACAATTTTTTTACCCAGACGCCAAGGACGCAAAGCCGCTGGACGTAGAGTTTGCCCCGTTTCAGAAAATTCCACGTGAAAAGCAGCGGAAAGACGCCAAAGTGGGAACGATTGACCGCGATCCAGAGTATTTGTCTTTCTTGGAAGAGCTTTCCAAGCCAAAAGACGTGAGTGAACTCAAATGTTTAAATGTCGAGATAATAGACATTGTGAGTCTCTTTCGGTATGTATAGAAACTTCCAAGTGCCGAAGCAGCAGTGGATATGGCAGAAGGCGAGACGCTGGAAAAACCGGTGGCGGCCTTGGTCAAATACCTGAACGAACGGAAAATCCACAGCCGTGATAAGGGAAAAGTGAGTGGGTGATCACATTTTTGCTATTGTCGCCGTGGGTAAATGTGTCTCGGCTGTTTAATGAAGCGAGGTCGTATCTGCTTGTTAGGGAAAATCTGGAGGCAAAGTAATTGACAAGAATTTACGTCGACCGAAGGGAAAAAAAGAAGTACGTAATGAATTCAAGGGAGCCAGTCAAATACTGAGGAAATATTTAATTGCGTAGGGATCGAAACAAAAAATGGTGAAGGACAAGTCGACGATATCGAAAGATCGTCAAAAGAAAGCCTCAGGTGATGCTTCAAATGCTCAAGGTATGGCGATTGCAATCGGGATATTTTTACTCGCCTTATCGTTCCCGTGGGATTTTTCCATTAGATCTTAAGAACCGCAAGCAAATTAAGAGAGTTTCGTCCAAAAAGGAAACGACAAAACAGGAATTGTTGCCGGAAGAGCCTGGTTTGCTGCGTATCATGACCCCCAAGTCTACTGGTGGAGGCGGCACTTCGAATGTTCCTGCTGAGTTGAATGGAACTACTCACTCTGCTGATGCTCTTACAGAGCGTGAATTAGAGAAGCGTGCCCCAAAAAGCGGGAAGAAAAATGGCGGTCGTGGAAGGAATAATGTCAAAAAGAATAGGGATGTACCTGATGTATCTTACGATGAAGTTTCGAACTTGAAGTTGCATCCACGCCGTAAAGGTGCAACTGGTGCAAAGGAGCCACATACTCAGGGGGTAAGGGAATTTGTGTCTCATTTGACGTTATATCTTGTCTAACGTTGATGCATGCAACGTTTTCAGAAGAAGAAAGTATTTGCACCAAAAGATTCTACTGCGCAAGGCACACCTTCCAAAAGTTGATTCTCGTATGGTTTACTTTACTGAGTTGCAGCCTGATCGTTTACCTTGCACCCCAGAGTAGACTTGCAGCAGCGGTTTGTGAGGAGCAGACAGATGAAAACAATTCGGAAGCTGAATGAGACCAGGTCCGGTGATAAGACAAGCACACACAATAGGTGGCAGCGTATATGTTGATGATCAGAAATCGACCGTGGCCAACACAAATGAGGTGGCAGTCGTACTTGCCTTGGCGCTCTTGAGGTGACTGGATCGATTTCTGAGGTGTCGGGTCACGTAGACGGTCGCTGTTCCGAAAACAAAAAGTAAGCAGAGCAACAAGCAAGCGCGTGACACAAGACTAACGAAGTGGTGGGACCATTTTAGGAATGCAGCAATATAGTTGCCTTGGGGGGTCTTCTTTTTGAACACATGCAACCTCTGTTACTTCTGCTGTGGTTTTAATTGTTAGTGATAAAGGTGCAGATGCGTGGGGGACTCGGCGATCAAGCTTGTCTTACTAAAAATGGCTCCGTGGGAAAGCCTAATCTGAATGCACGTTTTGTTGACGATGGCTTTGCTCGTGTATATAAGCACACGATAGGACTAGCGAAAACTTCCACGCGACCAACAAACTGTTTGGCATGTATGGGAGATATCGGCTGGCAGTCAATTGACAGCAGGTGTCTTTTCGGCGCCCACGGCGCTCTACTATGTTATGATGTCAGATGTCGAACTGGCTCGTGAGCAGGCTACAAAACAGATGAATTTGTACTAGTAGGCAATAAGATTGATCTTAAAATGCCCACCGGGTCATTTCGAACGGGATGCACGAGGATTTCATTCATCAGCAAGGACTTCCCGTACTTAATCGAATTCGAACAATACTATAAGTCGGACCTAATTGAATTGGACTTTAACATGGTTATTAGGGGGTCGAACTTAAGGGAAAAACTAAACAGTACCGTGTCCAATAGGCTTATTTAGAACTCGATTTTGATTGGCTGTTTTCAGCCTGCAGGGTTTAGGGTTTAGGGTTGTTTGTTTGTTTGTTTGGTAAGTTTCCGTGGTCAATTGGTTGGTTGGTTGGTTGGGCTTGGTGGGATGGGTGGTATATGTGAGACAGCGTGGAGGCGCCAGAAATGAGCGGGACCCCAAAAAATGCAGGCTGAAAACAGCCAATCAAAATCGAGTAAAATCGAGTTCTAAATAAGCCTATTTGGACACGGTACTGTTTAGTGGACCCCCAAACTTAAAGTTTAGCCCAAACGAAATAAACGTTTATATCAATCAAATATCAGGTTTATATCAAATTTGATATACACCCCTGCCGATATGAGTGACCCGTTTATTTCACTTCAAAAAAAGGTCTATTTCACCTCAAATACGCAAAGCACTGTGATTGGAAGTAAGTGTTGATGCGAGGGCCAAATGCTGATTGGGCGTGTTTTCTCAGGGGCATGATTCTGCCTAAGAGATCGATGCGTGAGGTAGAAAAAAAAGGAAAAAAATCGACGTCGGACGGTGGACGACCCGACGTCTTCTTGAAAAAAGGTTGCAAAAACGCTCTTTGCCCCTCCGAAATCCCACAGCAACCAACGAAATCAGGTTGTCTGTAACAGTACCATACCCCCCCCCCAAATTTAGATAACACCAGTATCCAGACACACGTAGCACATACATGTGGTGAAGCGGACTCAAGAATTTCAGTCACTTTGTGTCAGCGGCACACCGATCGGCTTATCGGCGATCGGATTGGTGGAAATCAAGGAGGCTTCTAATCCTACCGTGTGCGAGAGGTGTCAAGAACACAGATTTAGGTCAGTCACATGATATTGCGTGTACTTACATATTTTCATGTTTGTACATATTGGGGACCGTAGGGAGATAGGATTGGTTAGTTGTTGTTTTTTGGCCTTTAACTCACAACAAAGGAAGTCGTAGCATCTTCGCACCGTACATCAGTCGCCTCTGCACGCCGCGGAGTGTTTGGGAGAAGAGGGTCGAGTAATCCCCTCTAGCTCATTATACCCGGCCGGGACGCGTTACAGACGCACTTGGCCCGCCGGAAGTCCCTCGACGGGAGTACACATTGGTCGGCTTCTCAAGCTCAAGTTACGCACGTTTGGAACGTGTCAACACGTTTTTGGATTGTTACGTGGAGATATCGTTCGTGGAGTTTGTCACGTTATCGTTGGATCTACATATTGGAATATTGGTCTTTCATTCTCGCATTGGTTGGGCTCTACGATCGGTTAAGCGATCTGCCCTTTGGAGTATACTTACTCTGAGTATAATTGGTCTGCCCGTACCCAGGGTGAAGAGTTCCGCCCAGGGTACACTACCCAGCACGGTCTCACAGTTTTAGACCCACATCAATTCCCAGCGACGATCCACCAAGTGTTTAATCAGCCCATTCCATCGGGTACACAAGGTGAGATAGAGACGCAGAAATCGGACCAGGCGTCCTATGCTGATGATCGGTCGTCTGCTAGCAGCGGACGATCTGATCGGATCGTAGGCGAAGGTTCGAGGGGTACCCCCCCCGTCAGTTGGAAGGCTGGGCACGATGGTGGTCAGGTTCTCGACACTACGGTGTTCGATTTCGAGCTTGACTCCACCACAATGGTGCGCGTACCCGGATCACTTGGTGATCGTGGATATCATCGAGATGATATCTCGAGAAGATATGATTACAATGAATTAAAAGTGGAATCGTTCTGGAGAGGTCATAAGGAACGGCTATCGCCTTATGTTCTCGTTGTCGATAAGGATGGAGATGTCCGATCTGGCCGGGTAGAGGACCAGATCGGGATTAATAAGTTTTTTTCCTCCCCATAAGGCTCCCACCGGAGCCGATCGGGACTATAGCAAGTCTTTCTATAGTTCCGGAAAGGATCAGGACTTTTGTCCTGATCCTATGCATTTGAATGAATATTTTGATGAAAAAGTAAAAGATAAAAACGACTTGGAGGATGATCAAAACGATCAGATCCACCCTCCCAAGGTCCCCAAGCAGAGGCTCGGAATGCCACCCGATGAAGACGATTTGGAAGAAAAGTAGCAGGTCAGGGATGGGGTTATCAAGGAAGAAGACCTGACCAGGATGTATTACATCCACGAGTTAAAGCGATTTATTCGTGAAGACTAGGTCATGCAGATCTTAATCCTCCAGATCCCCGATCGCCTTCTCGGACCCACCACCGAGCCGATCCAAAGCAATAGGCCCTTGCTATTGGTGAAGAACCTGCTGGCGATGTTGGCTGAGATCGGCATAAAAATGCAAAACCTCGCCAACGTGCAGAAGCTGTTTGATCTGGATAATTAGAAGCTGGAGATGTCGATGCCGACCCTCCATGATCATTTGGTGCCGTTGGTGGGGGAAGTTCGCCGCCCAACTCCCACCGTAGCATTGAAGGCCGCTGAGGTCACGGCAGCACACGATGATGTGTGCTTCGATGATAAATCGCTGTATCAGTCTCCACCTGACTCTAATAGCTCATCGGAGTTGGAGGTCGGTGTTGAGAGGATGACCATGGGGGCGGATCCTACCCCCATGGGAGCATAAAAAGGAGGTGCGGAAGCATGGGGATGCATGCCGGTCGGGGCCCCAGGAGCACCCACAGGTTTCAATACCACTAAAGGAGGATGACAACACGCTGCCCATGACCCAAGCTAACGTCGAAGCCATGTTTGAGGCAATGATGGAGCGTTTCATGGGAGACCGATGCCGATCGCCTCCGCGCCCGCATGCCCAGGACCGATCTGCCCGGCAAAATGTCAATACTTGCAGGGATGTTGATATGGAGTCAGTGGTATCAACGTATAAGGCTACCCGAGGTGGCAGACCAGTTGGCAGAGGAAGACGCAAGCCGCAGCCAGCCCGACCGCGCCGATCAAACAAAAACAGCGATTTCGACATGGAGTCGATTGGCGATCCGGATGACCACTATGGGTCAGACGGTGCAGGTGCGGGCAGAACGCGCAGGCCTAACCTAGCCTCTACTACCGCCTTTGATTTTGGATCTACTGCGATCCCACGCATTCGCATGGCTGCGACCACTGATCTCAAGGATTTCACTGGCGAGGACGCCGACGAGGAGCAAGCCAGATCGTGGTTTGGTCGGGTCAAGTCTGCTTTCCTGCGGGATCAGAAACCAAAAAAGGAACGGTGTTTGATCTTCAGAGATATGCTGAAAGGACCGGCTGCAAACTGGATCCAACAGTTGAGTCGGGATGTCCGATCTGACTGGGATCTGCTATGTTCAGAATTTGAGGGGCAGTACTGCAACTCCGGATTCTCTACCGCCCGCAAATACCATCATATGCAGAAGCGGGGCGACGAGAAGCCGATTGAGTACTTGAACCGTTTGAACGTGGCTGCAATTCGCGCCGGGATAGTGATCAAGGAAGGCAACCCGCCGACCGGTGCCGCTATGGAGCACGTGGATCACTATATCAGTACCCTTGATGACCAAGAGCTGGCGGATCAGCTCACTATGCTGCGCCTCAAATATGTGGGGGAAGTGGAGCAGACGTTGCGGACGTTGCAACACTCACGCAGCAGGAGGGCGAAGGTCGCCGTTGGATCGGGTCGCTACAGATCGAAGGCCCAGACCGATCCTGTGAAGAGGCCCCTGACCAGATCGGCCCGTGCTGTTAAGGCGATCGTGACTGAATCCAGCACTGGATCGGAAGAAGAAAGTAGCGGCCAGTCCAGTCGGGAATCGGACGAGGACCAATATCGCCGCATCTTCGTCACGGAACCTTCCCCAAGAGCCAGATCAACGCCTAACCAGGCAGATCGGAAGGGCAGGAGTGGAAACAAGTCCGATCCGGACCGACCTCGCAAGAAGTGTTCTCACTGCGGGTCAAGCAAGCACGATGGTGGGGACTTCTGGAAGAAGCTGATATGAAAGAAGTGCGAAGACGCGGCCACCCCACCGACCACTGCCTCTTCGTGTGCAAGTCATGTGGAAAGATCAAAGAGACCGGCCAGTGCAAGATCGAAGAGTTATTCAATCTGATGCGCAAGTGGTATGTGCCGGGTAAGCACGCAGGGATGCTTCCACCTGACGTTGAGAAGATGTTAAACTAGAACGCTCGCCAGGTTGGAATCTGGATCGAGCCGAGCGATCTACGTTTGGCATCTATGCATATGTCGGCAAGGAGAATAAAACCGACAATACACGTTCTATTCTCAATTGCGTCGATCGGGATCATCCGGTCTACAATCTCACGACCGATGAATATTCCCGATCGAAGTTGGTCATGCAGCTGGATCTGCTGTCTGGGGAGTATCGCGGATACTGGAAGTATCATGCGCCCGACAAATAGTTCAAGCAGGCAAAAGCATGTGGTAAGATAAACAACCAGAAGGTAACGATGTTGTTCGACTCTGGGGCCGAAGTCTCGATTATCGATTCCGCCTTTGCTCGTAAGGTCGGATGTCGTATATACGATACCCAGATACAAGAATGCGTTGGAACTGGGGAAAATTCTTACA
Source organism: Peronosclerospora sorghi (assembly GCA_026184515.1). Classification (NCBI taxonomy): domain Eukaryota; phylum Oomycota; class Peronosporomycetes; order Peronosporales; family Peronosporaceae; genus Peronosclerospora; species Peronosclerospora sorghi. Next base: position 13,543,911 of record CM047584.1, read on the forward strand.
TGACCGAAGGAAGGACGCGCGTGAAGATCACCCTATCGGGTTCGTTAGTTTACTTTTTCAGCGCTTGGGTTGGCAAGCCAGCCGGTCAGGATGCCCTGTTAGGCATGGATTTTATGGTGCCGGCGGGTATTCGCCTATATCTGTATCATGGAGTGCTTACACTCCCGGATGAGGTCCAGATCCAGTTATCTGGTCGGCGGCCCTTATACGGATCGTACACCGATCTGGTCAGGTGGGATCAATATGTCACCATTCCAGACGGCCAATCCGCTGATACCCCGGTCGATAAAGGTTTTCGATCAAGGAAGTTATGGGTGACCAGGGGCGACCTGTAATGGGGTGCCATTACATAATTGATATTCAAGTTAGAATATCACAGTTTAATTTCAGACGCGTTGTCTGAAATTCAAATAAGAGATTAAAAGTTATTATAATCTACGAAGGAAAAGTCGATTCGGTATAAATAACGAATCTTGCAGGTTAACTAATAGTACAGTTAGTTGAATACTTGATATTATTATATTAATTAGGTAGATACTATACTATTAGCCTCTAAACCACCCATTAAATAAACACTCTTAATTTTGCGTTCTTAGACCTAAGTAAATATTTATATTTACTTCTTGTATATGATTTGTTGTTATCAACTAATCCTGCCCTAATTGTATTGCGCGCTTCCTCGCAATTACAGTGTAAGCCTGTAACAGGATCAGTCCTGTTACACGACCGGTGGGTGCCGACCTTTGTGAAGATCACCGGCCGGTTTGATTACGATCGACTCACTAATATCAGTGACAAGCCGCTTACACCCGACAACAATACTCTTGTTGGTATATGGCTAGAGGAAGGGAAGGTGCCAAGAAAGGCAGGGTTCGTCTAGATCGGATCGAGACGGTATGTCAAATGGCAGAACTTGGCAAACCAAGCGACCACCGATCTGGTCAGAAATGATGGACCGGTGGAAGAAGATACCTCACCTATGGTGGAACGACCCATCTATGTAACCCCGAAGAAGATGTTGGTTCGAAGAAAGGCACCGCAGTCGCCGGACACGGTGGACCATCAAGCAGATGAGCCAAGGTTCGTCAACGTGGTGGCGTCACAAGAACAGTCGACAGCGGAGCCGGGAATAGGAAAAGGGGAACATATCATTGCTGGGGCGGACCACGATGGCGCGCCTAAGCAGATCGATGTCTTTGAAAGGCAGCCCGCCGATAGGGAACAGCAGTGTTCAACCGATCAGGACGGTGTGGGTGATATTTCCCCAGAAGACGACCAATCTATGTATCCATGAGGGCGGGGATCAATATATTCGGGAGCTGGAGAGCCAGATGGCAGTCATCCCTGAAGTGTCTGCTGATCCGCCCGAAGTCACCTTGGAAGATCTGCAAGTGGATGATCGGGATGTCAACAGTACCGACCAGATCGATCAGCTATAGAAAATCATATGGAAAAAGAAACATCTGCTGATCGGGAAAGGCAACGCCTTACCCCCTGCTGCTCGCGGAGCGATCTGTGACATCGGCGTGGGTGATGCCAAGCCTATCGCTCAGCGATGCCGACGTGTGGCGCCACAGTACCGCGAAAAACTGTCCGATCTTATTAAAGGACTGTTGTCTACCAAGATCATTAAGCCGTCAACCTCGCCGTAGGTCTCACCGATCGTTATTGTGATCAAGAAGAACGGCGTCCACATCAGGTTGTGTATCGATTATCGGTTGGTAAATCGGTTGCCCAAGCTTATGGTGTACCCGATCCCGCTGATCAGCGATCTGCTAGAAGATCTCGACAAGACACTATGGTATTGCTCACTGGATATGGCAAGTGGGTTTTGGGTGGTTTCGATGACCGATCGGGCCCGCGAGATCTCCGCATTTGTTACGCCGTTCGTTCTGTTCGAGTGGAACCGTATGCCGTTCGGTTTGAAGAACGCGCCCCAGATCTACCTGAGTCTGATAGACAACTCATTGTATGGACACTTCAAGATCAGTACCGATCGGGACCCCACCGAAAACCATGATGTATTTACAGAGGGTAAACCCGATCGTGAAAGGAGACCGTCCGTTCTGGGGAGGCGATCGTATATCGACGACATTCTGATCCCTGCTTCGTCATGGAGCGATCTGTGCGAGAAGGTCGAACGGTTGTTGAATACATGTGATCGCTGGAACCTGTCGATCAGTGCTGTGAAGAGTTTTTGGGGCATGTCCAAGGTCGCCTATTTGGGTCATATGGTGTCGATCAGTGGGCTGGAGGCCAATCCCAAGGACCTGGAGTCACTGAGCAACCTTCCGTTTCCCAGATCACTGAAAGCTATGCAGTCCTTCTTAGGGAGCTTAAATTACTACAGCCGCTCCATTGAAGACTTCGCGATTTACGTGGCCGTGCTGTACGAGCTCCGGGAAGTCGACTACCATATGTTGCGCGAAGGAGATCGGGCAACTTAACGGGAGGGCTGCGACTCTGATCTGCCCGCAGATTTTCCGCAAGTGGAGAAAGAGGATCACATGAAGCGTGCAAAGGTTGCTTTCGGTATGCTGAAGTCCAAGATGGCGACGGCACCGATTCTCAGACACTTCGATCCGGAAAGAATGCCGATCGTCATTGTGTATGCTAGTAAGTGGGCCATTTCTGCCACTCTAGTGCAAGAACATGATGGAGTGTACCATCCGGTCACTTTTACGAGCCGGACGTTGAAGCCGAACGAAGCTAACTATGGGATCGTCGAAAAGGAAGTTCTGGATTAACTACGGATTTTGGATGTGTGCTACAACCTACTGGTGGGCCGATCTGTAAAGGTTCTATCGAGAAAGTCGACATTGGCCTGGCTGTTATCAGCCAATGGGATGGACGGTCGGCTCGGCAGATGGTCAGCGATCTTGTCGCAGTGGTCCCTCGAGGTCGTCAAGTGCACCAAGGGATAGAAGGAGATATTGGACACATTGGCTGCCAGTATCACCGCTCGGTCTGAAGTGAATGAAGCTCTGATGGTGTTTCCCAAGGAAGCAACCTCAACAGTCAATCTCTCTGCCTCCACCGATCGTCTATCGGGATGAGGAACTCCTGGTCTTGAGTTTCGACGGATCGGCTAGCGTGAAGAAGAAGTTCGGCTCCTATATTGCCATACTGTGGAAGTTACCCCAATGGTCTATAGTAGCAGCCGCCGCCGATTTCACGCCTGACATAACGTTCAACGAGGCGGAATATCGGGGACTCCTGCTATGTCTTGATCTGATGTCATCCCAAAAGAAAGGGCGGATCATCATATGTGGTGACTGCAACCTAGTGATAAGGCAGATCACCGGGGAGATCGACTGTAAGGCGCCACGGCTGAAGTTGCTGAATGATCGGGTGATAAAGGCACTGAAATACTATCCCAACCACGAGCTATTGCACGTGAAACGGGATTGGAACAGAAGCGCCAATCACCTCGCGACCCAAGCTATGCGGGACCAGATCGGGGCGACGATCACCGAGGAGGCCGTTCTACATGAACTTATGAATATAAACAGGCTCCCGGAGTTGATCAAGCCCAAGGACAGACCTGATAAGGTGCATGGGATGGCGGCAACTAGATCGCGAACTCGGAAGTCTCGCAGATAGTTCCCAAAGGAAAGGCAGAGTGAGTACGTTGTACAACAGATAAGGGCGGAAATGATCCTCAAGGCGCAAGACGAAGAAGAGTGGATCGTCAACTTGAAGGTCTATCTGCGCGGTGAACTGTCCAAATTTAAAAATGATCAGGCGAAAGAGTGTACCAAGATCGCGGACAGTTACGATTTGGACGACAATGGATTGCTGTAGTACTGCCGTTACATTAGATCAAGACAGTGCCGATCGAGATCGACTAGCGAAACTGGTTATCTCTGATTTGCTACAGCCGTATGTCCTTCATCACTACCATGTGATTCTAGAAGGGGGACATCAAGGCATAGGCAGGACATACCACAGGGCCCACTTTCACTGGAGAGGACTTTTTCGGAGCGTGCAGATATATGTGGGCTGTTGCACAGATTGCGAGACCGGAATCAAGGGGCGATCTCCCGGAAACATCGAGGCTACTTACCCTTTCCAGGTGATAGCAATGGATCAAATATCGTCGTTGCCCAGATCGACACGCGGCAACACTGAGCTGCTGATCTGGATCGACATATTCACTGGTCTGGTGATCGCAAAGACTAGTGCATCCCGATCTGCGGAGCAAATCTCCCAGAGTTACGAGGAATGCGTGTTCAGAAGGTTCGGCGCCAGCGAAGTTATTATACACGATCGGGAACCCGGTTTTATGGGTGAGGTGTTCCGATTGTTCAATAACATGCTAGACCAGAAGCAGAGCGCGACGACGACATATCGTCCGCAAGCGAATGGATCGGCTGAACGCATGGTGCAGACAATAACAAGGGCGATTAAGATGTATGTGGCCGATCCAGACTAACGTGACTGGGATGAGTATGCAGAGAGACTGGTATTCGTACTCAACTCTTCAACCGATCGGGTCCGAGGAGAAACGCCTTTCTATCTGGCGTATGGATGGGACCCTCTATCGACACTTGAAGCGGAGATACCGATCGGGTCCGAGGAGAAACGCCTTTCTATCTGGCGTATGGATGGGACCCTCTATCGACACTTGAAGCGGCGATAGATCGGCTGCACTCGGACCCGCGATCGCGATGCCCGTCGTTAGCGCATGCAGGTCTAGAAGAGTTATCAGCATGCGAAAGAATCGTCAATGAAAAGTTGCGTCAGGCCAAGCAAGATCGAGCAGATCGGAAAAACGATCAAGTCCGCCCTCATGGCATTGAACCAGGGGCGAGGGTATGGTTATACCTCGATCGGGTCAAGGAAGGCTATGCAAAGAAGTTGGCTCATATGTGGCACGGTCCTTTCCGTGTAAAAGAGCTGATCGGTGAGCACGCTGCCCGTCTGATCACGATCGGCACGGATTATAAATTTTTTACGATCGTGCATGTGTCCAAACTGAAGCTGGTCAGAGAGTTACCCGATCGGCCTAAAATGCCCTGTCTGGTGGACGAAGCGGATAAATTCGATTTTGACGAAGCTCTGCTGCCGGAAGACAGCTGGGAAAGGCCATTAGAAGAGGAAGAATTCGAGGTGAAAAAGTTGCTAGATGTCTGATCGGTCAAGATGACGCGTTTCGGTCGCACCCACCGAGAATATCTGGTCCGCTGGAAGGATCATGACGAAGCAACTTGGATCGACGAACTCGATCTAAATTGTGGAGCACTGCTACGAGAGTTCGAGCGAGAACGAGTCAGTCGGAATCGCTTCGCAGTGATGCAGACTCATGAAGATGAAGATCAAGATACGCAGTAGCACCGATCAGTATATCGATCGGTGTGAAAATGTGTAAGGTCTGAATTATTGTGAATTAGTGTGATGAGCTGTGATGAACTAGAGTAGTGGAGTGACGAACGTGGTGATAATTTTCGCGATGTTGATGGAAAATGTGTGTGATAACGTGTTGGTACAAGTTTGGAAAAAGTGATGAGATTTGGTCAAGTGATCAGGTGATCAGGAATTTTGAAAGAAAGATGATATGTATTATGGATTATCGGATTAGCTAACTGCTGCATCAAAATTTGCAATCACCCCACAGACAACTGATAGCTAATGCCGGAAGGTCTTCGATCTGGTTCTGGTGCTGATTGCGCCAGGGCTCCTTCCGATCGATATGGATCAAGGCGTCTTTCAGGTCTGCGATCGACTCGTCACAGTGAAGACCGGGATACCAGATGCCGTCCTCAGTCAACGCCCCGGGGCTCTCAACGCGACGCTTGGCCATATGAAGAAACACCGGATACAAAAAGATGTCGATGTCGCACTCACGGGCCAGCATCCCTTCCAGAATAAACTGGCATAGGGCCAGCCAGGCGTCGCCCTCCCGACTCCGGCGCTGTTTCCGGCTCTTCTAAAACAGGATCAGGTCTTGGTCACGTAACGTCTGACCCGCGGGAAGGAGGAGATAATGGGTAGACTACCAGATCGCCTGGCAGTAGGCTATATTAAAAGCCCGAAGTCGACCCAGAAGCGAATCGAACGAAGGAGTTGACGCGAATATGGAGTCCAACTTGGCGCTGAGCAGCGCTTCCCATGGTCGATCTGCATACAGACGGGAGATTTGCGGTCCTGTGACCAGATCCGCCAGCCACGCAGACGGGTCAGGGTTTTCAAAGCTGGAGGGAAGAGCCAGAAATCTGGTCGGGAAATCGACCGGGCTAGATCTTGCTTGGTCAGGGCTGATCGGTGCAAGCTACCGATCTGCCCCGGTGACCATGGCAAACTGGCATCTGAAGTCAGAGATGGAAGAGGTCGATCTCCGATCGACACCCCTTTCAATCGGGCGTGATGGCGCAGCCCAGATGTGCCGGGCTGGAACTAAGGCACCGATCCGGTTGAATCACGCGTCCGTGCAACACCATCACCTTGGGAGATGATCACCTTATCACCCCCCGATGCAGGATTCGTCGGAACAGGACTTCGGCGTTGATCGGATCGGGACTTGGACAAGGCAGTGAACAAGAATTCAGAATCTCCCGATTCGTTCCCCGAGTCCTCTCCGGAGGAGATCTCCATATGCTAGGTGTGAGCAGCGCGGGGGCGTAGGTCACATGCAATTTGACGGTGATGGACGTGTCACCTCCGTCCGATCTTGGGCTTGGGAGATGCGCCAGCGTCTTGTATTTCTTCTGAGGCACCGCTTGCTTCTCCTTGAGTGCGGAGTCGCGCGCTACTCTCCGCGCCCTTGAGCCCTTCGACGCGTCCTTACGCGTCTTGGAAGTTTTTGGAATTTTTGGAGTGTTTACTTTTATCCAATGAATGGCGTCGTTTCCGATCTTGGTGCAGATCGATCAGAGCGGCCGATGCAGATCGGTCAACACTAGAGCCTGCAGCCGGACGCCGGCACAACAAGTCAGTCAACGGCCGCCCAACGACGGTTTGACTCCCAGGTCCAGGCGTCCGATCGGCTCTGGAAGGACTCGACCTTCCCGATCTGGTCCCGGACCACGACCTGCAACTCGCCGATCTGCCTCTCCAGGTCACCCTGTTCGGTGCGGAGTAAGGTCCGATCGGACTGATCCTCCAACCTCTGCCGGTTGACCAGCGCGAGATGTCCCCGGAGGTGTGACCGGTAGGCCTCCAAACAAGATAGATCATGCCGTGCGCCGATCAGCCCGTCCAAGATCGGTCGGAGCTGATTGTAGTGGTCATGCGACTGCCGATCAGCCGCGATTAAAGCGTCAAACGCTTTGGGCAATGTCGGTGGGCAACCGATCTGCACGCGAAAGAAGGTTAGAGCAGATCCAAGACAAAAAACAGACCGACTAGCTTACCTCGCGTTGTTTGTTAGGAGATATGTGCCCGGAGATGTGCGTTTTCGGCGATCACCTCCTGCAACTTCGTGGACATGGGGATCAAGGTATCCACATCCTTCCTCAGTTGCAGGAGAGATGAATTCTTGACGTCGAACTGCAACGGAAGCTCCCGGACTGTTTTCCGGAGCTGATCGACCCCGATCTGATGCCCATCCGGCTTGTCGGAATCTGGAGTGTTGCGAGGGATGTCAGATCGGGCCGATATGGGAGGTGAATTGATATGAGGCGATTGGGAATACATGGCACCTGCAGCAACGAGTGTCAAGAGAGGTTACAAGATGATCAGGTGCACAAGGACAAGTACCTGGCGAAGGCGGGTTCGAAGATCTGTCCATCGGTGAAGTCCTCTACTGTGAAGATCTAGGATGTGGTGAGATCGGGTCGCTACCGTTGCGCGGCTACGACCAGACTCAGGGGCGGCTGTGGTGAAGCGGACTCAAGAATTTCAGTCACTTTGTGTCAGCGGCACACCGATCGTCTTATCGGCGATCGGATTGGTGGAAATAAAGGAGGCTTTTAAGCCTATCGTGTGCGAGAGGTGTCAAGAACACGGATTTTGGTAAGTCACATGATATTGCGTGTACTTACATATTTTCATGTTTGTACATATTGGGGACCGTAGAGAGATAGGATTGGTTAGTTGTTGTTTTTTGGCCTTTAACTCACAACAAAGGAAGTCGTTAGCATCTTCGCACCGTACATCAGTCGCCTCTGCACGCCGCGGAGTGTTTGGGAGCAGAGGGTCGAGTAATCCCCTCTAGCTCATTATACCCGGCCGGGACGCGTTACAGACGCACTTGGCCCGCCGGAAGTCCATCGACGGGAGTACACATTGGTCGGCTTCTCAAGCTCAAGTTACCCACGTTTGGAACGTGTAAACAAGTTTTTGGATTGTTACGTGGAGATATCGTTCGTGGAGTTTGTCACGTTTTCGTTGGATCTACATATTGGAATATTGGTCTTTTATTATCGCATTGGTTGGGCTCTACGATCGGTTAAGCGATCTGCCCTTTGGAGTATACTTACTCTGAGTATAATTGGTCTGCCCGTACCCAGGGTGAAGAGTTCCGCCCAGGGTACACTACCCAGCACGGTCTCACAGTTTTAGACCCACATCAATTCCCAGCGACGATCCACCAAGTGTGTAACCAGCCCATTCCATCGGGTACACAAGGTGAGATGGAGACGCAGAACTCGGACCAGGCGTCCTATGCTGATAATCGGTCGTCTGCCAGCAGCGGACGATCAGATCGGATCGTAGGCGAAGGTTCGCGGGGTACCCCCCCGTCGGTTGGAAGGCTGGGTACGATGGTGGTCAGGTTCTCGACACTACGGTGTTCGATTTTGAACTTGACTCCACCACACACATAGGACCGAGCCTTATAAAATTTGAGACCTGACAAGCTTCCTATCATGTCTCTGACACCAGCAAAACCCGGGTGTTCCAAGACAGTGAACAAAGCGCACCTTCGGAATACGGATTTCCTTTTCATTGTATCCTGGCTGGAGGACCAGTCGAACTTTGAGTCTGTGTACGGGACTTCAGGCCAAACAAAGATCGGTTTGCCCATAAAGAACAAAACCGCCGGACTGCGAGATCTTGCCGCTGCCCTCAGCAGGCAGAGCAAGGGACGCCTAAATGTTGACGATAAAGGAATCAAGGGTCGCATTCGGACATAACGCAAGAACCCGCAAGTGGCACTAGCTGCGGAAAGGAGCACCGGCTTCGGAGTAACGGAGAAAGACCTGCGGAAGGAAATATTTACGTTCGAGCAGAAGCTCAACATGATCTGCGCCCATTTCCAGCGTATGAAGGCACTCTTTGGCGAAAACCCAACCGTTCAACCCCTCCTGATTGACGATTCGCTGGCGGCCCCAGCTAACAGCAACGACGAAGACGAGGAGGCGATCGGAGATGTGGACGTGTACCATGACGAAACGCAGCTTGGAGATGAGATGGGTGAGTCCGTGTTTATGTCGGGAACGGGACGGAGCAGAGTATCCGCGACGTAAAGCTCTAGGATTAGTCTAAATTCTCACTTTTCATCTTGCTTTTCATTTTGCATGTGCGATCCATTTTTAGGCTCTCCAGAAAGTCCATTAGAAAGTCCACCGGGTCCCAGTCAGGAATAGGAAGTTCGGAATAGCTCTCCACGAGATGTCGCCGATGAAGTTCCGCCTTTGCCGTCTCCCCTACCGGAACCCCTAGTAACTCCTGGCCAAAAGAGGAAGGCTCTGACCTGAGGAACAACGAAAGATAAGAGCAAGGCTCCGCCGTCTCTGAAAAATGCCAGCAGGCAGTCGCGCCAAAAATTCGCTACGGCGTTAGCACAAGAGAAGGCCTTAGCGAATCGGGAGGCAGATGACAAGAGGCTCCAGTGGAGGAAGGAGAAGTGGGAAGATGATAAGCGCGAGAGGGAGAGAGAGAAGGAGGAAAGAGAGGCAACATGGGCTGCAGAGATAGAGGAGAGAGAGCACCTATGGGTTATGGAAAGGGAGGAAAAGGCGCGCAAGTTGGAGTTGGAAGAACGGGAATTGTAGTTGCGCAAGAAAGACGCGGAAAAGGAAATTGTGTTGGCAGATTTGAAGCAGGGGAAGAGTGCGGAGGAAATAGAAAAAGTCCTCAATCTTCTGAGATGTTAAGTCCAAGCATACCTCTCCTTTCGAGCTCTCAGACTATGTTTACTGCATTGGGAGGAACCCTCTGGCATAATTTATAGCTATAGTCGTTAGTTTCAGATCATCCCGACGGAGCCCACTGGAAGTCCTCACAATTACGCCACGGAACTCTTCTTCAGCCTCCTCCGGAACATCCCCCTCTTCATAGAGATCCACCCAAGCATCCACCAGGCGCGCGAGCATGTTGTACAGCACAATGCACACGGTCACCCAGTTCCTGATGTGCTTAATGTCTGTAATACCGTTTAAGGGCCGGCGGATCTCTCGGAGAGAACTCCACCTGCCTCTCAGCACCCCAATGAAATGCTCGTTTCTGACCCGGGAGTGCGCCAGGAAATAACTGAACTCTGCATTCTCTTGCACCAAAGCAGCCGGAGACTTGTAGCAAGGCACCACGGTGCTCGAGCTTGCGTAGGATGAGTCAGCCAACAGGTACTCGCCTGGGCCAAAGTACTTCGCCGGGGTTTTGTACAAGTCGCAGTCCTTGTACACCATCGCGTCATGAACAGATACAGGCCATCCAAAGTGGTATGGAGTGAGACGTTTTTCACTGTCACAAACAACTTGCAACGATATCGAGTACTTATGCTTGCGATCAAAGTATACTTGTCCGTCCACTGCAGGATTCTGGTGCAGCGGGACAGTGGTCCCATCCACAAAATCGAGACACCCAGGGAAGCCTTCTTTTTCTAGGACTGCAGATATCTCGTTCCTGCGCGCCCGGTCTGGCCAGACAACCCAATCTCCGCATAGAGCACAACGCCTTGATACTCGTTCCGTGTAAAGCACGACGGTTCCTTTTCCAATGCCACATATTCGCTGAATATTTTGCAGCGCGGCTCCGTTGCCGTAGATGCCAAGGCGCATCAGACAAACAGCAGTCTGGTACGCCACATTCACCTGCGGAGACCGACTATTGTTGTGGAAAATAGGATGTGGTTCCAGCAAGGTGACAAGATTGCGGAAGCCATTTTGGGTCGTCCGCACGTGCTGCTTGAACATGGTTTCTGGCTGTGAGAACAGGAAGTTCAACACGTAGTCATGTCTCTTCGGGGTCGCGGTTCGATCTTGCAGGTATCTATTGCGAAGAGCCAGGTTGTACGCCTCACTGAGATCATCAAGTAGGTCATCGTCATCTTCGACTATAAGAGCAAAAGCGCAGGCTTGTTGCAGGTATAATAGAAGTTCACGTCTGGCCGACTGTCTTCATGCTTACTATTTGACTTTTTACTAAGAGTTTAAAGCAGGAAGGTAGAGGTTTATGTACGAGAGAGCGCTGTTTGTACAGGAAGGTAGATGTTTATGTACGAGAGAGCGCTGTTTGTGCAAGAGTGTAGGGGCGTAAGGGACAGTCGTCCGTTGGCACTTCCGTCGCTACACCTTCTTAGGAACCAGAAATAGGGTCCGTTCATGCGGCCTGATTGGGCCTGTTCACCAAAGGGAATTTTAAAACGAAATAAACGTTTATTTCGGATATAAGCAGCTCTAGAGCTGCTCATATTCCAAAGTGTGTATACCGTGTGAAATAAACGTTCATATCGCAAGTGTTTATTTCACGAAAAAACGCTTTTTTTCTTTTGTCTGACCCCCCCATTACAAATATTACAAATAGCGCTTATTGAAATGATCCTATGTAAGTACGGTCGTATAGTGCTTATAGAAATATAGCATACCCCGCCTGCTCCCGGATTAGTTCCTAACCCCCCAATGCCACCGCAAGCAGAGCGTCCGCGTTCACGGAGAAACCGACTTGCTCCGGAACGGCATGATCTCGAGACGTCAGAACAACGAGTCCGTCTGGATCGGGAGCGGCGTTCTCGAAAATGTACTCTTGAGACGGAAGAAGAACAAGAACAATGAATCCGACTGGCTCGGGAGCGGTGTGCTCATGAGCGTGCTGTTTAGACGCAACAGCAACGATAACAACGATGCCAACCTCAGGCAGAGGCAAAACGTGCTCAGCGTGCAAGGCAGATTCTGGAAGACTGCTTGCGTGCCGCTGATCCGGAGTTCCTCCTCGCACGTCAGGAAATTCCCGCAAAATCCGCCTGCTGCGCATTGTGCTCAACTGGGCTAACGTCTGCTCCCACAATTGCGGGGCGCTCCATTGGACTGAAGAGCGCGTGGAGGGTCCGGTCCTGGATCAACCCTTGCACGCCAACTTTTCACCATGTGCTGCGACCGTGGCAAGGTTTCCAATTTCCCACCGTTGGCATAGCTACCAGAGCGGTTAAGGAGTCAGCTACGGGAACAGACGCCTATTACCCGGGCGGGGTTGATGGTGACGACTTCCAGGCATTGAACGTACTGGTGAACACGATTTATGATGGCATTGCCGATGCCGAAAGGAACACACATCCCTACGTTGGCTACCGTACAATCCTTCCTTCCCTCAATGATAGTGTGGCCGAAATTAACACAGCCGTCCTGAACATGGTTCCGGGGTGACTTCAGGATTTTTTTAAACGCGGACAAAATTGATGAGGAGGAGGGTGCAAACGCAATCCCGACAGAATTCTTGAACCAGATCGTCATGAATGGATGACCACCGTATTGTGGTGGAGTCAAGTTCGAAATCGAATACATTTGTATCGACAACCTGACCACCACCATCGTGCCCAGCCTTCCAACTTACGGGGGGGGGGTACCCCGCGGACCTCCGTTCGAAATCTGGTCCGATCGTCCGCTGCTGGCAGACGACCAGTCATCATCCAAAGACACTTGGTCCGATTCACTTAAGTTCATCTCACCTTGTGTACTCGATGGAATGGGCTAGTTACACACTCGGTGGATCGGGATCGCAGATCGATCTGATTCTGTCTTGAATATCGGAGACCGTGCTAGGTGTACCTAGGGAGGAACTCTTCATCCCAGGTACGTACAGACCAGAAACACTTCCAAACGATAAATTCCAATAGGTCGATCGTCCAAACGATCTAGACCTGACCAATACGAAATAATAGAGGGTAGACCAATCAACCGGTCTAGCCCCTGACCAATATGAGAGAAGACCAAAACCGGTCTAAACTCCAACCAATGTTACAATAAGCCAATATGTCCACGTAAAGACCCAATATGCCCGTGAAACTCCACAAACGATATCTCCACGTAAAGACCAATCCAGTGAATAGCACGTTCCAAACGTACTTGAGTTGAGGTGTTGAGATCGCCAAATCGTACTCCCGTCGAGGGACTTCCGGTGGCCAAATTGCGCGTGCAGCGCGTCCAGACCGGGTATAATAGGCAAGAGGGGATAATTCAACCCTCTTCCCCCAAACACTCCGCTGCGGGCGGAGGAGACTAGTGTACGTGAAAAGAATAACGGCGACCCCTTGCTGCGGTGTAGACCAAGACCAGAAGAGGTTTTTGCCACTTATTCCTAGGGCAAAAGCCTTTACTTGGAAAAATCCGTAACCAAAAGACTCTTACATGGAAAAACCACAACTAACCAATAATACTACCTCCCTATGGTCCCTAATGTACCCACACAAAATTATGTAAAATGTCAGGTGACTCACCAAAACTTGCGTTCTTGACACTCCTTGAATCTGATAGGCTAAAAATCCCCCCTTGTTTAGACCAATCCGAAATTCGACCAGCTGGCTTGACCAAAAGCGACCAAATTTGTGGTACACTTCACCACAGTATCGACTGACATTGAAGGTGAGCTCAACAATCATGCTCGTGTGGAATCTGGATCCATCCAACTGGCTTAGCAATGGCACGCGCCTCATTAGCCGCCGGTGTTCCACAAGTGTGATTGACGCTGAGGTCTTGACGGGTGATCATGCAGAGAACGTTTTCTATATCCTGCTCATTGCACTAACAACTGAGCAATCAGGCCTGCCGTAGCACGGTCTGTCGGAAAAAGTTTCCCGTGCGCTTGGCACATGCAATTACGATAAAAAATCAGATGGAAAGACGCTGCACAAGGTTAGGATATGTCTCACTAGGGACGTGTTCTCGCATAGCCAGCTGTACGTCGCCTTTTCACGGTCGACAGCACCGGAGAACATCTCCATCCTATTGGAAGTGATTCTGCAGAAGGAAGAGTGATGCGCAACGTCGTTTATGACGAAGCACTACGTTGAATGAGGTTGAAAAAACTCGCAATGATGGGAGTAGTCAGTGTCCGAGATTGCACACGAAGTTGTTGACAGCGAAAAGATAACTATTTCCTTTTTTGTTTCAAAGTTCATATAGATATACTGTAGTTTCAATGCAATTTCAATGAAATAGTTCGTCGGAACGACAGGTACCATTCCCTAGCAATTTTGATAATTTCGTACGTTTCAGAGATTAGATAGCGTACATAAGGATCTGAGTGCCTAGTATTAGGCATTGATAAGTAGTGTAGGACACTTGACAGATATAGGATCGCTACCACTTCAACTTCTACGCATGTTACATGCTTTGGACGGATAATCAGTTCTCAATCCACATTCAATTGAACAAGTCCATGACTTGGCTATCTTCATCTTTTGTATGCGAACTGCGAAATGTCTTGGTGTTGTTTTGGTCGTTGATGGAAAATTGCTTGCGATAAAATTCAACAAAGACGAATTCAGTATATTCAAGGTATAAAGTAACATCTCCGACTCAAGCTCTACGAACCTACGCTAGGATGGATAATGGAACTCTTTTTCCAACATGTTCGGCTGCCCAGAAACAACTGCCTGGATTTTATTGAGCAAGCAAAGCGCAGGTTAATCAACGCCTTTAACTCCTTAGGACCGTCTCCAGAACGTCTACTGAGAGCTTGTGGTCCATATAAGCCACTTCGGATTTTCCCCAAAAACTCATCGCCACAATACTGGATTGGTTCCATCGTTCGCAAGTGTTTAGCTGCATCTTCACTTTGTTGCATAGTGTACTCCAAGATGTCTCTGTCTCCCCGATGTCGTCAATTTATAACAACCGCTTCAGTACAGAATTTTGTTTCTCCCGATCAAGTTCACTTTTCATCCAGCCATATTCACTTGGTGGGATCCAGTCAGATTTAATCCTCAAGTCAATATAATGTGTGTGTCGATCAAGCTTTGTTAATTTTAGGGGCATTCTCTGGGCCGAATGGTATCCTGTTCCCTTAAAAAATGAAAACACCGAAATTCCCCGCGCCTGGTCAGTCCCAGATATCATCCACTTGCCATGTCTAGCGAGCAACACCACAACACTTCGTCCAAGTCATCCAACAAATCTTTGATTGAGTGTCACAGGGAAGAATATTATCTTGAATGGCGGGGATGTTTGGTCTATACACACCGAATATCCCCACCACTCTTGTTAATTAAAGTAACTTTGACAATTTCTAAGGTAAGGTATAAGATTGGAAATCTTGGTTGCGAGCAGCGCTTTAATCAAATCGGGGAGTTCTTCACGATAATGAAGGACTACTGTTGAGTGTTATTCGTCGACATCACACAAAACACACAGCTCCATAGGTCGCCGGGGGAAGCGCATTAACTGGCTCAATCAGGGAAATTCACATCTTCCATATGATCTGTTTCAACTTTTCCATCTCTCAGTGTGAATCATTAAAGTCCAGGTGACACAACCGCAATCTGGTCTCGATGTTGTCAATGTGCGAGTCGCCCTCTTTATGGATGCATACCTGCATCTATTTCTTCGCATCCGTTGACTGCTCACGCCCTCGTTGAATGGTAGTGTCAACTACTTTGAATCATGATAAACACAAGAAAATCCTCAGTCTCTTTGTACGGTCTTGCTCCATTTCTGACTCGTCATTTTCTGCCCAAGGTTTCCGAGCTGTCATCCGCGAAAGCTTGGTTGTCTCCTTCTCCTTCAGTTAGCCTGGTCCTAACCAGCTCGGCAACCGCCTATCATCTCTCGCCTGCTAGTACAGTTGCCAGTTCTGGTGAAACTGACAGTAGGGTCGTAATCTTCGTAGGGATCTTAATCTGTCTTCTGCTACCGACTCTTCCTTGCTGAGCAGATCGGTAGTAAATCGGTAGGCGAGATTATGCCGCTCTAAATATCGTCGTGAAACTACGATTATATATCTGGCTATGTAGCGGGGAACCCCAGCCTCACCGCCATGGCATCCAGGATCAGGGGTTTCGCACTCGGAGACGTTGTTTACTCGTGTTAAGTCCGAGCGACCTTTTCCTTTCACTAAGGTTGGCACCCACCTCTCTCAACGGGTAACCACTGTTTGTAACGCGGTCGTGATAGCGCAGAGTAACATCAGTCAAGCTGCCCGTCTCAACGGTCGTAAATTCTCCCAAGCGTCACGAACTGTGTATGTGCATCATAGAGGTGATGCCGTCCTGTCAATAATATCTGCATTTTGGTGGGCGGGATCACAATTAAGTTGGCAGACTTAGAAAAATACCATAAAATCCATTCCGAGGATAGCCCCAGTCTCCCGGCCGACGGGTTGAAGTAGTACACTAAAGATCCTGCCAAGGTGATATTGAATCAATTTCTCCCTTCCGCCAAATATAATCTTTCCCCAATTCAAACACATTCTTGTTTTTGTGTTACATCAATGCGACACTGGACCTTACGAGCAAGGTGGCATCAACAATCGAAACTTCGCACGAGAATCGAACTAGATCATATCTTCGTTGTTAACTTTCCCATTTATCTTGCCTTGTTTGGACCATATATCAGAGGATTGATACTTAAAGTATCCACTTGACTACACGGGCAGCAAATCTAACTCCATCATAATTTTCTACCGCCACACGTAAACTACGGATTGGGCAGCTACTGAATCTGCGGCCCGAATGTCGACACACTCGATCTCCAGCGTCGTATTGTCGATTACATGTTCGCCTTCTCGATTATCCCCTACACCGACATTTGCACAAATATTGACTTAGAACTGCCCGACTCAAAATTCCAACATGGCGAGCGGTCTAATTTAATATCTTTTCCACTTTAGGGGGAAGCATACCAGGACGCTGGTTGGGACGTAAGCCTTCTTCTTAAAGTTGAAAAATTCTTCCATGGGGTACAGCCTTTCATCGTGTACCCCGCCGCACGTCTTTCATGTAACCGGGCATTGCTCCTTTCCTCTCGCACTTCTGGTAGGTCAGTCGCTCCACCATTGTGCTTGCTAAAACTTCAGTGGGTGACCTGCACATTGGACGATCATGCACCATCTGGGACAAGATTCCTTCCCCCATGGATCATTGTCCACAACTTTACTCGTCTTGGGTGATAGTCAAGTTGCAATGATATCCAAGGTCTGCTGAAATTACGTTTAGCCATTTCGGAAGTTTTGGCTTAAGTTTTTTTCAAGGATATTAAATCCAATCGGCTGAAAATGCATGCATATGAATTTTCAGGTTAGAATTCAAATTTAACTTTTTAGTATTGTTATATTTGAATTTTGTAATTTTACATAATACACTTTCCGTTTTATAAGGACAGCTAAAGCGGAGACATTTGTTGCGTGGCGTCCGTCGCGCCTAAAATCTCTTACACACGCGAGTTCCTCCCTGGTCAAAACTTTCACGCTAGGCATTATAAGACCTCGGCTAATAATAAAAGTCTCTAAAAGGTCACCAAAAGATCCGGGCATGCACACCATTGTGGTGCGTTTCAATTCGAAAATTTTCTTCCTCATCCGATACCCATGGGCGAGCTAGACCACTATCTATCTAAGGGGTTCGTCGCCTTCAGAATCAGGCATATCAGCACTGTCCAATCACCGCTACCATTACGTCGATCGTGGACATCTCGACTATCCACCTCGATAACTTTTCCACCTTGTGGTGTAAACCACTTTGGAAATTTTCTTCCTAATTTGGATACCCACGGGCGACCAGATGACTAACTATCGGGGGGGGGTACTCCGTTCGTCGGCTTCAGAATCAAGCCAATCAGTATTGTACTGACCTGCCAGATCACCGCGATAATCACCATAATCCGGGACAGTTCGACTATCTCTTACCATCTTGTGTTCTAAAGTCGTGAGTAATGGCGATTGCTCTCTCACAGTAGGCCCCTTGATGATTTGTTGCTTGTTCCTCGGAAAGGGAAGATAATATTTTGAGAGGAATATGCTTAGCTTTTGTGCGGACACTCCTTGCTTGGGAGCGAGAAGCGGTTAGAATTGATTTAAGTATACCCAGGACTCTGACCAAGAAATATCTTTTTACTCTTGTCCGCCGCGATGGCAGGACACTCCAATCCTCGATAAGGTGCAAGAGGACTTACCCACTTTCTTCCCGTGCATCGACGGGATTCAAAACTTTGCCCCCTCCAACGATAGTTAAAACTGTTTCAAAACTCGGGTGAGTTGCTTGAATGTATGTTGCTTCGGTACCTCCCGGGAACTTCATGGCGGCCCAACATGTGTTGCCAGATATTTTAACATTTTGAGGAACCTGTTCCGACTGAACCAATGGCGTGAAGACGCATTCCGATTTGTTTATTTGCAAGAAAATCGTAAAATATCTATTTATCCACAATATCATACGAGCATAATGTGCGCAACACCAACTCAAATCACCTAACTGAAAATGAAAACTATGTATTCAAAAATTTTATCACATGATTGCTGATACTATCTTCTGTAAAGCATCCACCTGCTTGAATGCGGATTGAGCTTCCAATCTGATCACGTTTTCACGATCATTCATCTTTTTAATTTTTCCTCCGGGCAAGTTTGGCAGCCATTAATGCTTCATTATCCGGTTAGCCATGCCTAAAAAGGATGCCCGTTTGCCAGGATGTTCCCGCAAGGCTTTCCCCTTTTAATTCCCCCGCTTCACGTTCATCATCAATACATTTCACATCACCCGTCGCTATACACAGCAATTCTATTGGTCGACCCGGACTCGACACGGGGTAACTCTTTGACCAATCACATCATCCAGTTAGGACTCTAGCAAATTCTTAAGTCTTCCTGTAGTTCCTGACGGTTGAGCTGCTTCGCTGGGAGTACTTTACCACAATTTCCTGCAGGAAACGTAGCTCTATCAAGTTATCTGTGGAAGGTGATTTTGAGTAATCATGTAATAGAGGATAAAATTATAAAATTTTAGGTATATCACGTGATTTAGTGTGTTATACATAGGAAGGAGTTCGGCATCTCTCGTTTCGACCAGGTTCATCTTAGACCTGGTCGGCATGAAGGTTCATCATCACGGTCTACCTTGTGCGCTTAGCCACCAGATCCAATGGGTAGCCCCCAAGTCCTGCCTGATCGCGATCCAAACCGGGCGGATTGATCACGCCGATCGGTCCGATCTCAGTTATCATGAGAATGATCGACAGTATCTCCTTCAATAGTTTGGAGTCTACGCCAGTATAAGTTCGGATTTTTAGAACTGATGTCCAATATTTTGAGGTCAAAACATTCTGCATCAAATTATCCTTCCACACTTCCAGAAATACCGCTGGTGTCCCCCTGTTGTTGTCAAATCCCACGCCGAGCGCGGCCCGCCTTGGTAAATCTCCTTCATGTGGAATGCTACGGTTATATCCGATTGTAGAAAAGAATACAACTCGGTTATGTCGGTGCTTTTTTTAACGTTTCTGATTATAATGATGAATTCCGGTGTGTATACGAGAGTGTATCTTGTATCAGATCTCAAACTCTTATCTCGTCAATCTCTTCCGCATGTGCATTCTTAATTCTGAGTTTGAAACAGAAATGTCAGAGTTTCATACTGTTTTGCTGCTTCTCGTGTGGAGAATGAAAATTCAGACAGTGAGTCGACTGTTTGTTAATTGATTCTGTTAAAAGTATTCATAATACATGTTTTATTAAAACCGGGTATGATTGGTACTTTTATTAGTTATGGCAATGTTCACATCGCACTTAATAGTAATCTGCTCTATGTGTTGGTACTTATTCTGAGTACATATCTTTTTTTTCGGCACTAATTGTAATACTTGAACACAGCGATACTGACAACTTGATGATGTAGTGAAAAATGAAAAGTTAGATTCAATTACATGAGACCCTACATCTAGTTCGAATGTTCTAGAGTGGAAAATCTAGAATTTGTAATATGTAAAGGGTTGCATTATGGTTCAAGAGATGAGCCACCATTCGTGTCTCTGAACCATATGCGATTGCGTCAGCCTTTACACTCCCTCTCAATCGCTACAGTTAAATCAATAATCCCACTCAGTTGCACGATCTTGGTAAACTGCGGTGTTGGCAATGGCTTAGTCATGCAATCAGAAAGTTGTTCATGGCCTGGAATATTCTTGATCTAAAGTTCACCAGACGCCACTGCATCACGAACAAAATGATAGCGCAAGTCAATATTCTTCGCCCTTGATTTATAACCGGAATGCTCTGCCATCGTAATTGCCTCTTGATTGTCCACATTAATCATCGTAGATGGCAATCTACCAACACTGAGTTTTGTGAGTAAGTAACGTAGCCATAGAAACTCTTGAGCAGAAATGGATAAAGCTACATAATCATCTTCAGCAGATGACAATGCAACCGAGCGTTGTCGCTTTGATTTGTATATTACCGGTGCACCACATAATAGAACCAAAACACCAGACGTAGATCGGCGGGTAATAACATCACCTCCCCAGTTATCATCACCGTAAACGACTGGATTAATCATGGTTTCATTGTTGAGAAAGTAGCATAAATCAAACTTACTTGTACCACCAAGATAACGTAGTACTCGGATCGCTGCCTTCATATGAGCAGGCTTCGTCGCCTCCAAATGCTGCGGTAACTCACATATATCTGGTCGCGTCCAATTTGCAATGTATAGAATCGAACCAATGAGCTCACGGTAGCGCTTCATGTCAACCAAATCACCGTTCTTCAGTTCCTCAAGTCTCTGACCAAATACATTTGGATTGCGAGATGGGAACGCCGATTCCTGTCCAAATTTTTCAATGCGCCGTAAGATTAGTTGCGATTAACAAATGTCCAACTTGGATTTGGGGCTGCCATACTGGATTTCAATTCCAAGGACAAATCGCGCATGTCCGAGATCCTTCAGATTGAAGCGCTCCGACACCTGGGCCTTGATATTATCAGCTATAGCATCATCGGCGCATCCAATGAGAAGGTCGTCTACATGTCGAACGAGATACACCGAATCATCACTGTCACAACGTATGAGCACACATGGATCAGAGCAGCATTTCCTGAAACCCATTTTCTTCAGTACAGCCTTTAATTTTTCATGCCATAAAGCTGCTGCTCGTTTTATTTAACCCGTAGATCTTCGTCGTAGTTTGCAACACATACCATTCTCCAAATGAATACCATCTGGTGGACACATGTAAACATCCTCCTTCAGATTACCGTTTACGAAAGTAGTCTCTACATCGAGTTGCCGGATCACATAACCACGCGAACAACACAGCGCGAGAAACGCACGAACTGAGTTGATACTTGAGACTGGTGAGTACGTCTCCCAAAAAGTCAACACCATAATTCTGTCGAAATCCTTGAGCAACCAATCGCGCCTTGTATCGTTGAATGTTACCAACAGCATCACGCTTGATTCTAAACACCCATTTGCACCCAATAACTCGAACACCATCAGGACGTCGAATTTCATCCCAAGTGTGGTTTCGGAAGTGTGACCGTAGCTCATGACGGATTTCCTCCGTGGGCTTGGGATGATGCCATCTCTTCGCTGTAGATGCGAGGTATGTCCATCACTGCCAATTCTATATCATATCCTTCAGTGAGCCGCAGTCTCTTTGGGTCAGGTTCTTCTGAATCATCGTTATCTTCGACACCATCACCCGTCATTGTAGTATCATTAGATCATGGGACAATACTATTTTCACTTGGAGGAGGAGGAAGAAGGTCAATTGATGCTCCTGGAATAGATCGAGGACGATAAATATTTTTGGGTGCGTACTGACCACCAAACACGATACAATTCTCTCCCCTTTGGTCATTATAAACCCGATCTCGATATTGAAGCCTTGTATCATTATTATCTTGTGAATTACTGACAGGTGGTGGGAGCATCCTTTTATTATCAGCAGCAATAGTTGGAGCATCGTCCGGACTAATATCCATGGGTCTTGCCTGATCCCTTAAAGGTGTTGTTGGTGGTGATTGCATCACCTGATCTTGGCCATATTGGGTCAACTTTACTTCCGGAGTAGGTGTAAGACCAAAATCATTATCCAATGTCGACCGTGTATACTGTAAATGAGTAAATCATGATGAAAATTAATAATACCTTCCATAACTGGAGTTGCTGGGTCTTGAAACCCAATTTGCCAAGGCTCACAAAAATCTAAAAATGTAAGAGACTGAATAATTTTTATTGTCATAACTTTTTTTAAAATGTTATTTTTGTTTTTAATATATACAAAATTAAGTAATCTAAAAAAAATGATTAATATTTTTTCTTCTTAAACAATATAAAATTTTTAATTTTTTATTAATTGCTTTCTATTTTATAAAAAGATATTATAAATTTAAATTTAAATTCCCTTTAGTTATTTTATATTAAAAATAGCTTTTAATGGATCTCTTGAAAGTTGTTTATAAATCTTTTGTTTAAAAATTTTCTTTCTTTCTTTCTGTGTTAATGTTACAGGACTTATTGGTACTGGAAAATATTTCTCGGGGAGACGTTCGTCAAGAGATATCGTTCGAGATACCACCACACGTTGATCATCAATGTAATACACACGGTACGCTTTCAAGTTTTCAGCGTATCCAAGGAAAATACACCGATGTGCTTTGGGATCAAATTAGCTGCGCTTGGATGAGTCGACGTACACGAATCCACGAGATCCAAACACACACATGTGTGACATCAATGGATTGGCGTTTCACACTAATTCATATGAAGTTGTGTAATCACGTGCTGAATTGAATAATCGTGTAGACGGCTGTCACCCCACCATTCACGATCCAAGTGTTGATAATATATCATCGCACGTTTCATCCCGGTAATAGATCGATTTGCGCATTCTGCAATGCCATTTTGCTGAGGGGAATAGGGAGTACTAGTCTGGTGAAGGATACCATGATGCACACAGAATCCATCAAATTTCTTGTTGAAGAATTCGCTTCCGTTATCCGTCCTCACGCACTTAAGACGTTTGCCCGTCTTTCGTTCCATCATCTTGGTGTACTCAATGAACTTGCAGACCACCTCAGTCTTAGACTTGAGCAGATATACGTGCAAATATCTGAGCCAATCATCCACAAACACCAAAATGAATCGCGCACCACTCTTGGACTGCACGTTGATGGGAGCCATCATATCGGCATGTATAATCTCAAGCAGTCCATCGGTCTTGACCACACTATTCGAAGGCCTCGCATATTTCTCTACCGTGATTTACCGCACTCACAACCTTCACATGGAATATTAGATGCAGCTACCCTTTTCAGACGAGTAACACCATCTACAACCTCAATCGTTTGAGAGACTCGGTCACCACCCACATGGCCGAGTCGTGCATGCCACAGTTCCCATTCTTCCGATACAGTAACCACGTTAACTTCACTCATTATTGGATGTTGTACGCTAACCATGTTAAGCTCATAAAATTTCCCATACGTCGTCCGTATCCAATATTCTTTCCCATTTAACCATAGTGAGCATTATCCACTGGTAAATCGTGATTCCACACCTTTGGCTGCTAAGGCTGACACCGATAGCAATTTTCTATCTAGCCCTGGAATGTACAACACATCACGGATATATGCTACATTGCCACTCGATAGTTGTAACTCCACTGATCCAATACCACATACTGGTAGCCACTCACCATTCGCGACCAACACATTCAGAGCAACCTTGTAGCAGGTGCGTACACGCACGGTGCGGCTAGCGCACAGAGGAAGACTTTCCTAAAGCGGCGATACGCTGCTACTTAGACGATGCGCCCTTATAAAAAGTCTTAGTAAGAGATCGCTCTCTTATCGGGGCCAAGATTTCCCTTAGTTTACTAGTTAGTATAAACTAACGCCTTGATACAAGGCTTCCCTTAGAAAGGGGTTAGTTAAGGGAATGTATTCCCTTTCACTACAACACTCACTGCGCGCGCGACCGGTCGAGGTCGTGCGCCTAGCAGTCTTTAGTGTGAATTGTAAACTGATTTTTATTTAATATGTAATTAGCCTAAATTAATTAATCTAATGTAAACTATATGCAATACTAAGTAGAACTTACTCAATTCGTACCTAGCTGAAATGTAATGTACACCACCTGTGTACCAAATCGTGGCAGGCTGCCACGCCTCCACCAAGGGCTCCTGCCCTGATTGGTTAAGATAACCAATAGGTCCAAACCTTTCGGACCGGTCAATACCTGACCTCAACCGTTGCGT
Source organism: Peronosclerospora sorghi (assembly GCA_026184515.1). Classification (NCBI taxonomy): domain Eukaryota; phylum Oomycota; class Peronosporomycetes; order Peronosporales; family Peronosporaceae; genus Peronosclerospora; species Peronosclerospora sorghi. The sequence goes on from CM047584.1 coordinate 13,568,255, forward strand.
ACTTACGTACACCACGTAACCAAATATAACCAAATGTAACCCTGTTACATCCTCCCCCATCAAGACTATTGCTTACGCAATATTCAATTATAGTTGGAGAACTCCAGCTGCCAGAACTTCTGGCTTACCTTGAGCACCTTTAGTGGTACTGAGAATTCTCCTCGAGAAGAGGAGGTAGACTATTCCGAATACTCGGAGGTGGATGCCCTTGGGGATATCTACCCAAAGGCTGACCTCTCCAAGAGCGCCGAACGGCGATGTCGGTAGCCCAATCCGTTCCCCACACGTGGGAAAAATGCACTAGATAGTGCACCACCCCTGTCAATGACGGATGATACATCCGGACCGCCGAAGGCGATCATCACCAATGAGTTGGATGCGGCTCAAGAAGCTCAACTTGCCGCACAGGCACGAAAGGCTGCGTTACGCGCCCCCAAACGCCCGTCACGGGCGGCATATAATTTTGACGGTCCTCGTGACCCCCAAAAGTGGGCTAGGACTATGGTAAGGAATGGTTTAGCATTATATACTCCTTGCCCTGCGGCTGAACAGCCTTATCCATGCGAACGCCGGGAGAAACTCCGGGAACAACTTCTCTCGCAGAAGCAGTTCACTGGCGTCTCATACCGAGAGCGCCTCGACAGGCAGGCACAGGGTGACCCTGTTGAGAACCTCCGCGAGGCTCCTATCGTTCTTTTTCCCGGCGAGAATGCGGAACATGCAGAAAAGAAATTACGCGCTTGGGCGGAAGGGGACAAACTCCTCCCTAGCTTTACTCAGCTGCACGACAGCTATTCCCCCCGTGACGTTCGGGTGTAGAGGGAGTCGCGCTTGGCATTTGTCAGAGCGAAGGCGATGGGGCTATTACGTGCCCCTTATTGCACGCGCTACGCCAGCGCTCCTGCCCTCAACGCGGTGCCAGAGAACAGTGTGATCGCCACATCTGCCTCCGGCGAACTACCAACTACTGGGAGTGAAGGGGCTTCTCGCGCCCTTTTGGTCGTCGACTCCCAGCGGGGTTCTCCCGCTTGAAAGCGTCAACGACGTCACGGCAATCCTGCCGCAGGGGAGTCTCAGACTCCACCGAACTCTGTGAATGTGGATAACCCTACCACTTCACCAGATATTAGTTTTGACCCTGATGATGGCGTCGCGCCATCAGACGCTCCACATGGTAATGTGGAATACCCTCCGTATCGAGAATTGGAGGAGGAGGTCGCGCAATTGCGATGTGAGTTTCGCGAGCGCTGTGATCGACACAACCATCGCATCCATGACATTCAGGAGTGAGTCCGCGATGAGGGGGATGCGATTGAACGCTTCGAGAAGCGGCTTGACTCTCTCTAGTCGACCGTTTCGTAGCTTCGTGGTCGCATTTTGGCCCTGTCGGACTTATTACGCCCTGCCGTGTCTTACGGATCTTATGGCTACCCACCTTTCCACCCCCCTCCAAGAGGGGACCCGAATCCGGGTTCGTGTATGGCTTAAGCATGCCTACGTAAAAGGTTGGATGCGTACGAATCGCCTTCGGAATATCCAAGGTGTACGCCAAGCCCTTTCGGGCTAGCACCTTAAAAGGCCCCACAAACCTGGGGCGCAGTTTGTTTCTTAACACATTAGAAACTTCATGTGTAGGAAGGTTTTTAGCGTTTAGTAAACAATTTTTTTCCTCCTACTTTGTACGCCCTTTTGTTACGCCGACCTGTGTGGTCGGCCTGTTCCTTTTGCTTGTATTGGTTTCCGCCATGTCATCGCAAACGTGTCGTAAGACACTACGGCGCGTCGATAAAAAGTTATCGATGTGCTTTCTCACAGATACAGGGCTGACATCGGGGAATCCTCCCCCCTCAAGCCCTGGGCCACACAGACGTGGCGTCAACGGAAGCCTCGGATTCACTAATACGTTCACGTAAAACGGGGTAAAAAAAACCGTAGATGCATGAAACGAACTGTTTATAGCAAATTCGGCCGTAGGAAGCATCTCACTCCAACTCTTTTGAGAATCCGGACATAAACTCCGGAGATATCTTCCACAACGCGATTAACGCGTTCCGTTTGTCCGTCCGTATGAGGATGATCCGCAGTGGACATGATGAGCTTGGTGCCTAACACCTTAAACAACGCTCCCCAGAATTGTCCCGTAAAACGGGGATCCCGATCCGACACAACGGAATCGGGTAGACCATGTTATCGAAAGACACGGTCTAGGAACACTTTTGCTGTTCCTTGTCTATCTATGTACTCTGACACCGCCGCCAGGTGAGCCATCTTGCTCAAACGGTCTACAAAGACCAATATGCTGGTGTTCCCGGCCTTATCCTTCGGAAACCCGAAGATAAAATCCATGCTAATGGATTTCCAACACTCCGTTGGAACCGATAAGCTCGCCAAAGGCGCAGCTGAACTTGCAGAGGGTTTAACCCTCTGACACGTCTCACAGGTGCGTATATACGCACCGACCCACTTATACATATTGGGCCACCAATACAAAGCGCTTAAAGCGCTGTAGGTCTTATCCTGACCTAAATGACCCCCGGTAGGGGCGTCATGTGCCTCAAAGAGGACTCTATACTTCAGTTCCTCATCATGAGGAACTACCACCCGCGGAGTATCCTCCGCGCTCGTGCTATAATATAGCTAACCGTCACAGTAACTGTGACGGTGTAACCGATCCTTGACAGGGTTGGCTCAGACGAGCCAAGACCCTTTTCACCCAACGCGCTGATAAGCGCACTACACTGTGGGTCTTTCTCATACGCCTGACGTATGAGATCCACCACAGACGTGGTGACGAATGTCGCGTGAGCGAGCTCGTAATCGAGACGACGCGAAAACGCGTCTGCAAGCACGTTCTGCTTTCCAGGTTTATACTTAACCTCAAAGTTGTACTCCGCAAAGAAGGAGAGCCAACGGGCCATCCGTTGCGAGAGATGAGGCGACTTTGTCGCTGTCCGTAAGGACGCGTGGTCAGTATAAACCACGAACGGCTTCTTTGAGCCGAGTAGGTGAACCCTAAATTTGACAAGAGCATACTTCATTGCAAGTAGCTCCTTGTCATGAACGGGATAATTCCGTTCTGCAGCTTTAAGATGCCTCGACTCAAACGCAATTACGCGTTCCCTTCCTGCATCTTCTGCTTGTAACAAAGCACATCCGATTGCGAAATCGGAGGCGTCGCAGACGACACTAAATGGTTTCCCAGGGTCTGGGAGAGCAAGAACGGGAGCTTTCAACAAGTTCCCCTTAACCGCTTCAAAAGCGTTTTGGTGTTCAGTTTCCCAACACCAATCAACATCCTTCTTAAGAAGGTCGGTCAATGGCTTCGCCATTTCAGCATAGTTCTCGCTGTACTTGTGGAGATAGTTGGCTAATCCAAGCCACTTCCGTAAATCTCTAAGATTTACAGGCGAAGGCCACTCCACAATGGTTTTCACCTTCGCGGGATCCGCCCGCACTCCATCCTTACCGATGAAGCATCCGAGGAAAGGAATTTCCTCAGCACCAAAGATACACTTGGATGCGTTTTCATATAACTTATGCTCTCGCATACATTCGCGCACTGCTTGAAGGTGTATCAGATGCGTCTGAACATCAGACGAGTCGCCTTCCGCACGACTATGGACGAATATATTGTCGAAGTACGTCTGAGCGTACTTCCTATGAGGGCGGAAGAGTTGAGTCACCAAGCGATTGAAAGTCGCTGGTGCATTTGAAAGCCCTTGTGGCATAACAAGCCACTCCCACAGCATGCCACTAGGCGTGCTAACCGCTGTCAGCGGAATATCGGACGCTCGCATGAGCACCTGGTAATACCCGTCCACCAGATCTAAGGCACTGTACACAGTACATCCCGCCATATTGTTCTGGAGGACATCCTTCCGAGGAATCGGAGTCTGCATGGGTACAGTAGCTGAATTCAGCTTGTTATACGCATGCACAATGCGCCACTTTCCGTTCGGTTTACGAACACAAAAGGTGGGAGATGAGTGGGGAGACTTACTCTCCCGTACCATCCCTGCCTCTTCTTTCCCCTTGAAGAATGCGTCGATGACGTCGCATTGTTCCTTGGGGAGAGGCCACTGCCTAGTGACGCAGTATTTGGTTCCGGGAACCAAGTCAATTTCATGTCGGACTCCCCGATCCGGTGGTAACCCCATCGGCGGGTTGTCACTAATGACATCTCCAAGTTCCTTTAGTAAGGAATGGTAAGGGTCCTCAGGATCCGCGAGGATCTTGAGGCCGCTTCGGGCATTTAATGCCTGTTTGGTTTTCACCAAAACTGACTCGTCCATCGTGGATGAGGAGTTCAACTCCTCTTCCGGACGCAACACGACAATCTCGTCGATTTCACCTGCTTTTACAGCAGTCTCAAACTCGTTGAAGGACATCTTCTCCAACGACAACAGTTCGCCTACCCCAGGCAACCGTTCCAGGATTACGCCTTCTGCGACAACACCTGTCTCACTATTCAGCATCCGATAGGACTGCTGACTACTGGCCTCGGGACTCATCCCGGGACCCATCTGGGGGGAGTCAATAGCCCCATCTAAACGCATCGCGCCTATCCACAGAGGTTCTTAACTCTACCACCGGTGACTCACCGGTCTCACCTATAACGGCGTAATCGGAATCATTTCCGACGTGCGAAAGAGACGAACTCCGGGTCTCTTCGCTTGGAAGCGCGTCGCGTTTGACAACAGGGGTCTCTACCCCTACCACAGGAGTTACCACAGGTAGCTCACCAGTCTCGCCTATAACGGCGTGGTCGGAATCATTTCCGACGTGCAAAAGAGACGAACTACGGGTCTCTTTGTGTGGAAGCGCCTCGCGCTTAACCACAGGGGTCTCTACCCCTACCACTGGAGTTACCACAGGTAACTCACCAGTCTCGCCGTTCACGGCGTGGGAATTAACCGCCTAATCCCCCTCGTTAAGGAACTCTTCCTTAACGCCATTGGGAATGATGATTTCAGACATCCCAATCTCTGGCATCTCACGCCAGAATCGCTTTTGCGATCGAGCAAAGGTGGGTTCATGACTCGCCAATGCTTCACCCGATCGCGGGTGCGTTGAGACAATGGACTTAGACTTCCAGTCTATCCATGGATCGTGGCGTTCCAGCCACTTCATGACCAGAATGAGGTCATACCTCGAGTCCAAACCCAGGGCTAGGCAACGTTCTAAGCTGTAGAAGTCTGCAAACTTCAGCTTAAGGTCAATCGATACCTTGGGTACAGAAACATGTACTCCCGTCGCAAGACGGACCGTGACAACGTCACGAGAACGTGACTCTAGGGCCTCGGCATACAGCCGACTCTTCACTACAGAAGCCCGTCTGACATAATTGTCAGACGCTCCAGAGTATATCAAGACTCTCCAAGTCTTATCAAAGCCTTTCACGTCCGCAAGGACTACCAGCAAACCTGGATGGTACACCAACTCGGTGCTAGAAAGCACCGCTTCCCTCGGGGATTTGTGCTGTCCTCCCCTACCCTGGGGCTTAACAGCACTGAGGGGTCCCCCAGTAGGGCGCCCCGCACCTACTGGGAGACGTCGTTTCCCGAAGGCTTGGAAAAGGACTTTTTCCCCACCTTTGGTCCCTTGTAGCGAGTGTCTCGCTGGGGATTTTTCGGACATCTGTTCCTCAGATGATCCATGCTCCCACACAGGAAGCATCTCAGCGGCCCACGCCGCTGCAACATAGCCAAGAGCTCTGTCTCGAAGCTCTGTGAAAAATATTCCGAATGACTCTTAGCGGGAGGTTTCTCCTCCTCTTCGACCTGACTCAGGTCCATGGGTTCGGGACCCACCTTAGAGGAACAGAAATTCCTCTCGGCGATGAACGCCATCTTGAATGCCTCTTCCAGGGATTCGGGTCGGCATCGGAACAATTCCGAACGTGCTGGACCTTCTCTCAGGCCTCCCATGAAGACGGGGATGGACACATCGTCCGAGTACGCTTTCGCGTACACCCCTTCCAACAGGGTCTTATGTTCTTGGATATATGTTTCCAAGTCCTTAGTGCCTTGACGGCACCTCAGGAACGCCATTTGATTCTGGAAAACCAGATCAGGCGTTGCTTACATGTCCATAAGCTTCTGCTTAAGGACCTTCCATGTTGGAAACACGTCCTTGACTGATTCCGAGCATGTAAACGCCCGTGTACGGGCTTTGCCCGTAAGATGGGTCAATGCAAGTCCCACTTGCAAGTGATCAGCGGTCATGTTCGCTGTGGCGAAGGCCGTTTCGACCTCTCGCAACCAAACATAAAGGTTGTCACCCTTCTCTCCGGTGAACTCCTTTATCTTAAACGATAATGGAGGGCGCACCCCCGTGGAATGACCTCCACCACAACTCGCCTCATGAGCGATGAGGGCATTCACCCTTGCCTTTACGGCCTCAAGGCCCTGCTCCACTAGGAGCTTCATACCTTCTTCCCCCGTTAAGGGTAACAGCCTTTTAAAGGCTTCCTGTTGGACGAGGGTCAAACTATCCCAATCGTCCTGATTCATCCTTTGCAGAGGATGCCTAGTCTACCAACACAGGTGTTGGATTGACTACAAGTGCTACCAGATGTAGCCGGTGCGTGTACGCACGGTGCGGCTAGCGCACAGAGGAAGGCTTTCCTTAAAGCGGCGTTCGCCGCTACTTAGCCGATACGCCCTTATTAAGGGCTTAGTAGGAGAGAGCTCTCCTAGTCGGGGCCAAGATTTTCGGGTTAGTTTACTCTAGCCTGTACTAGTGCCTTAACGGCAAGGCTCCCTTACAAAAGGTGTAGCTAAGGGGAGGGCTCCCCTTACGATACGGCACTCACAACACGCACGACCGGTCGAGGTCGTGCGTCTGTAGTAAGGAGTGAAAGTAAAACTGAATATATTTAATATGTAATTATTTAAACTAATATAAACTATATGTAACACTAAGTAGAATATTCCTAATTCGTACCTAGCTAAAATGTAGTGTACACACCTGTGTACTGACACGTGGATGGCTGACACACCACCACACCAAGGGCCCATGCCCTGATTGGTTAAAATAACCAAAGGTTCGAAACCTTTCAACCCGGCCAATACTGGCCTCAACCGTGGTGTACCAATGTACACCAACACTCAGTGTTACCCGAATGTAACCCCGTTACAGCATCAATGCCCCGCTCCACTAGGAGCTGCATGACTTCGTCATCCAGTAGGGATAACAGCCTGTTAAAGGATTTCTGCTGGACGAGGGTTAGCTTATCCCAATCGTCCTGATTCATCCTTTGCAGAGGATGTTGTCGTCTACCAACACATGTGTTGGATTGACTACAAGTGCTACCAGATGTAGCAGGTGCGTACACGCACGGTGTGGCTAGCGCACAAAGGAAGACTTTCCTAAAGCGGCGATACGCCACTACTAAGCCGATACGCCCTTATAAAGGGATTAGTAAGAGATCGCTCTCTTACTCGTGGCCAAGATTTCCCTTGGTTTACTAGTTAGTATAAACTAACGCCTTGATACAAGGCTTCCTTTAGAAAGGGGGTAGTTAAGGGAAGGTATTCCCTTTCACTACAACACTTACTGCGCGCGCGACCGGTCGAGGTCGTGCGCCTAGCAGTCTTTAGTGTAAATTGTAAACTGATTTTTGTTTAATATGTAATTAGCCTAAATTAATTAATCTAATGTAAACTATATGCAATACTAAGTAGAACTTACTCAATTCGTACCTAGCCGAAATGTAATGTACACCACCTGTGTACCGAATCGTGGCAGTCTGCCACGCCTCCACCAAGGGCTCCTGCCCTGATTGGTTAAAATAACCAATAGGTCCAAACCTTTCGGACCGGTCAATACCTGACCTCAACCGTTGCGTACTTACGTACACCACGTAACCAAATATAACCAAATGTAACCATCCTACAATCCTCAACATTACGAGACTCAACGAAATCATCACGGTCCAACGACATATTTGAGCTGGCTCCACTATCCAGCAACCACATATTCATGTCATCTCGGTCAACTGGGACCGAAAATATAAACCTCTCCCTGGCGTCAGGCTTGATACCACCCTTCCTCTTTGGACACTGCTCGCTCTTGTGGCCAATTTCATCACATTCGAAGCACCGACCTTGGAATTTACCTTGACTATGGTCTTGTCGCCTGTTGCAGTTACTACCACGACCAGCGTTGCCGTGGTTGTGCCCATGACCACCATGTCTACTTCGTCCTTGCTTACGAATCATGAGGACTTGAACGCCATTTCTTGTCTCTCACGCTTGTGGCCGGTCTCATATTCACGCTTCAACAACTCCTTGGTCTCATACAAATCCATATTCCCCCGAGCCTCAATAATCTTCACAATGGCATCATAATCGGGGGCGAGACTTCCGATCAAAATAACCAACCGCCTATCATCTTTCACATCATCACCAACCGCCTCCAAACGCATGCAAATATCATCGAACTTTAAACGATGATCCATAATGTTATCACCAGGGGCCATCACAAACTCATGAAGCTTTCTACGTAGTTGAACACGGTTGTGTAAACTACGCTTCATGTGAAACTCCCGTAAGATAATCCATGCTTCCACTTCACATGTAGCATTACGAATCATCGAATGATATGGAAGGCTTAGCATCTTCGCAATGACACCCAACGCCTTGCCATCTGTGGATCTCAACTCAGCATTCTCCAACTGCGCCACCGCCTTCTCAGGTGTCAAATCGATGTGGTCTACAAGACCCTTCCTTGCTAGAGCCATCCGAGCTGAGAATTCCCACATAAAGTAATTGCCGTTAGTCAAAATGTCGTTATTGATGCTGGAGGGAGCGTTTGGGCTCATAACCTGTAATACTTGAACACAGCGATACTGACAACTTGATGATGTAGTGAAAAATGAAAATTGAGATTCAATTACATGAGACCCTTCATCTAGTTCGAATGTTCTAGAGTGGAAAATCTAGAATTTGTAATATGTAAAGGGTTGCACTATGATTCAAGAGATGAGCCGCCATTCGTGTCTCTGAACAATATGCGATTTTGCGTCAGCCTTTACACTAATAAGTAGTGTGTAACACACAACAGATGGAAGTTTACCATAACTTCAACATCTGGTACATACATCCTGTTAGGCTAGCTAGACACTTCTCAATAAACATTCCTTTGAAAAAGTCCCTGGTTTGGTTATTTTCTTTTTCTCTTTAGGAATGTCTACGGGTGTAATTTTCACTGCGAACGGACATCTAGTTGTGGAGATATTAACTTAAGTTACATTCGTTAAATTTGGAGTTATTATCTGGCATCTACGACTCAAGTTTCGACTGTGCAAGCATGCATACCGACAACTTCCAACAGATTGTTTTTCACCAGAGCCAGCATTCGTCAGTACCTGTTTCCCGTAAAGTAGCTGCAATTGAGGTTGTTTCTTGAATACTCCTTGTACTCTGGTACGCATGCCCCCTATAAAAACATATGGATTAACATAGTCTGCATTCATCATAATACGCGGGCAACAATTGTATGATTCCGCCCATCTCTTATGAAACCCATACGTATGTCCTGATTTTTTATGACGGATAGATCACGTTTATTTTTGCCGATGGCACGTTACTGCGACGAAAAAAAGACGACTCGATAACATGGCATAGAGTTCGATCGCCACTATTACGCAGCCCAAAACATGTGCCAAGGACAGATAAGAGACGCCCAAAATAGCGCGCGGACACTATTGGCAGATTTACGTTCAGGTTTGTCAATTTGTGCACCATCCGGCCTCGTCCGTGGCGGCCAGATGGCTACTTCTGGTGGCGTTGTGAGGGTCTTGGTGCGGCTAGCTCTAGTTGGATGATTACCAACAACCATCTGTCGGATATTCTCTGCACTTGAACAACCATTATAAGTTTGCCACCGTCGAGAGAACAGTCGATTACTCCTTCCAACTCATCAACATGCGCGTCCGGACGTTTGCAGCTACTGTCAGCATGCTGGTCATTGGCTGTGCGGACGCGATCGACAACTGCGACAGCAATGTACTGGTGAAGGCTTACGAAGGTCTTAATGTAAATCAGGACTTAGTGTCATGCATGACCAAAAATAACTTCAGCGCCGCGCTCGACGGATCCGTGGACCTCACGACCACTAGTGCCACCACGATACCCGATCAGGTCAAGGCTATCTGCGCTTCAGACTCGTGCAAGATAATTTTGTCTGCGCTCGTTGTCAGCGCCAATTTCAACATCACCAACTGCATTGTTGGCAATAATATCGAGCTGATGGCCCAGATCAGTAGCCTTCACGCTACATGCACAACTAGCTCGGCCGGTCCTTCTCCTACCAACGCTTCAACAGCCGCCGCTCAAGCTCCGACCGGAATTTCGGCAGGTCCCGATCAATCTCCGTCTGCTTCGACTGAAGAATCAAAAGCTGACGCTAAAGAATCGATTGCTCCAGTTGAAGCCCCAGCTGCCGCTGTTATTGGGACCGCCCCAATTGAAGCCCCAGCTGCGGCTGTTATTGGGACCGCCCCAGTTGAAGCCCCAGCTGCCGCTGTTATTGGGACCGCCTCAATTGAACCTCCGTCCGCTGGGACTGCCGCTACTGCTCCAGCTGTGACCCACCCTGCTCCAGCTGTGACCCAATCTGCTCCAGCTGTGACCCAATCTGCTCCAGCTGTGACCCAATCTGCTCCAGCTGTGAACCAATCTGCTCCAGCTTGTACATATTAAGGTTTCTACTAGCGCGTCTACTCCTACAATGTTCAATACTGGGCTGCATATGATTCTGGGAGAGAGAGTTAGCTGATATTCTTAAACAATGAATTCACATTCCTAAATAGAAGTAGAAATCGTTTTTCTCATCTCAAATTTGGTAGGTATCACTATTTTAGTCAACAGATGCTCTACAAGTGACACAACAAATTAAGGACTTTTTGTTATCGAAAGCTGGTGCCAAAATCAAATGGTAGTGGTCCGATTTTCGGCATCGAAGGTGGCGCTAGTAACGGGGTTGCATGACTTTGGAGACGTGACGGAGGAGATTCTGGATTGCGTGTACCAAGACCGAGAAGAAATGCTCGTGCGTGACGCCGCTAGGCTGCAGCTGCGTCTCGTGTCCAAAGATGAGGAGATCGAGTCACTGGTGCAAAAGAGCGGGGCAGCGATAGCTCCTCAGCTTCGGAAGGCCCTTCTATGGACTAGAGACCAAGCAACACCCACCAATGTAAAAGAAGCTCAAAATCTCTTGGAAGACGTTGACAAGCAATTGGCGGAAGCACTTGTGAGCAATCATCTAGTGAACCAAGAAGCACAGAAAGCGCGCAAGCTGCTGGCCGAGAGGATTCATCAGAGCGCTGGAACTCGCAACGAGTCGCTAGCTTTGGAGGTTCGAATTTTGGTACACTTGTGAATGTTTGGAGAAAATCTGATGACTTCATCATCTTGATAAGACAGGCTTATGAACGACAAACTGGGTCCAAAGTACGCCTCACAAATGAGCATTGTTACGTCCTTACATTTCCACCGCCAGTGGAAATGAGTAACGTGAATGATACGGGTCAAGCATCTGTTGACTACTCCTTACTGGCTGAGAAAAGTCAGCGCACAACGATATTTAAAAGCCAGCAGTTTGAATGGCCGAGTAGGTTCGCGCCTGTGGATTTGACCATGAACCAAGGGAAGGAAGAAAATCTTTTTCATGGTTATTTTTCTATCTGTGGCATGGTGGACGGTATTTCAGACGCGTTGAACTTCGCAGAAAATGACGAGTGGGAGCTTGTTCCGGTCGTTGTGGAGGTGAAGAATAGACTGCGATGCTTGCAAAATCCACCCCCTCTTCACGATTATATCCAGCTTGCTGTGTACATGAAAATGCTAGAGTTTGAACACGGAGACCTAGTCCAATGTATCTACGATACCGACTCCCACCCAACTATTCAGATTTCGCGCGCGTCGTTAGGAAGTGCACCGCTGTGTCTCCCAGTTTCTTCGACAGGACGAAAGAGCGATATCTGGACTGAAGTTATCGTTCCGCGACTTTATGCCGTCACGCAATTGGTGGAAATGCTACGCTGTGAGGAACTATTGCGTCTTGCTTTCCTTAACGGCAATGAAGTAGAACGATTCACAATGATACGTGCAGAGTGTGACTTTCTGTGAGGAATATATTATTTTGGCTTTTGGATTTAGCTTCTGAGAAAATAAGCCACCGTGGCTCGCTATTTTCTTGCCTCGCTCCATGTCTTCAGCCACGATTAGCTGAGCTCACAGCTGCAGGAACACGATAGTTCTCCGATACCCTATGCTCCGTGGTAATCGTGGCAATTTTTCTAAGTGGGCAAGAAGGTCATAAGTTAGGACGGGCAATCATATGACGATGCAAGAGATGGCTACAATGTGCGTCTACACCTTTGCCCGTCCAAAATGACAAGTTTTGTGACCAATGTCGAATGGGTAGCGAAGTAAAATATAGATTTCATATTTATTGTAACCAAAGTGAAAAGCCTTCCAACCAATGTGAAATGAAACATTAAAATAAAAACAAAAAACAATACACTGCATGAATGCACTCAGCGCCGCTGTACGTTTCGAAGACATGAGGTATGGAATGTAAATACTTTGAATACATTTTTTATTCAGATATATCTATTGGGAAATGAATTCGCCGCCACACTTTTGGCTATTTGTCGCCACACTTTTATTTAAATAATATTAATACTTGTGCAAGAACTGACTGCATTTTGATTGATATTAGTCGACTATACTACTGAGACGCGTCTTAAAAAGAAACTTAAGACAAAAAGTGCGGGCGGATGCTTGACGAGTGCGAGACGCCAATTACCAAAATTGACTGCAGCCTAGAAAACATTTAAGCGCACTATTACCCGTAACAGATGTCAAAATGGATATCTTACCAAAGCACAAACCAAGCTTGAGATGCCGTAAAAGTGAGCAATCTTGTGGATGAATGTTATATTAGCTGGTTGTGCAAACTACTGACGTGAATACAAACTCGTAACCTTTAGTGATTTTCATTCTGACCAATTATTTACAACAAGTCCGCTTGCAGCGCGGTATTAGGTTCGAAACCGATGGGAAGTTGATTGGGCTGGTAGATATAGGAAAAAATGAGTAGGCGTAGTGAATAAGAGCCGGCATCAGAGCGTACCAAAACGAGCGACTGCAACAACAAAGACAGATTCCCATTCGAAAGGCAGAATTAATTGTACTAATGATGAATACGGGAGTCAGTAGCATTAGCATGACAATGACCTGTTAGAAAGATGGAACACTTAATGGTTCGCATTAAAACCCTGCAGGAAATGACGTACGTGTCTGCGAAAGCGGAAATTAATAGTGGGAGAGAACTGTATGGCGATGATAGCGAACACAACCAAATGTGGGAGAATAAGGAGCAAAGCTCTGAGTAGGTCCTTACTTTGATTTACATCAGTAACGAACTCCCAGCCGCAAGTTACAATGGCAACCTGTCACCGTCGAGAGTAAGCAAAAACGATACTGCACTTGACGAAACATCCAAATACCATTGTCGTCTTAAATGGCACCTGGAAAACCTCCTGATTGTATTCTCAGCTTGCCTTTCTTGCATCGTGCGCCTTAGGTCTAACATCACGCACCACGTACTTATAGTACCTAGCATTCAGTTCAGATAATGGTGCTTAAGTTGAAGGTGTCTTTATTAAACAGTAATAATGTTGGCACAGGCGACTTGGGTAGCTTGAATTCGTGTTCTTGTTTGGGCTGTAGCAGCTCTCAATAGCTGTAGCCCGCAGTGTCGTTTTAGGCTGCTCGAAGTTTGTAAAAAATCAGAAGTCATATATATTAATCAAATATAAACATTTCAAGTCACTGACTCGAGCTTAATATTCCTAAGCGCTACTGACTTAAAACCTGTATACACCATACATAAAAAATGTTATCAGCCAATCCGTTTCCACCATATGGTTTACCTTGAAAGCCCATCATGGCTACATGGAAAATCAACACTCCTCCTGAAACGGCGCGCGCTGTAACACCCTCAATTCAAACCGATTTGGTTTCGCAAATCTTGGACCCGCTGCGCACTCAAATCCTTCGTAAGTAGGTCTGCCACCATATCCAAACTTGGTACGTGAGTCGCTTTAATCACTCCTTTTTTGCTCAGGTCCTTCAAAAACTTCAACTTGATGTCGATATGTTTCGTGCTTACAGCACTTGCCTCAGATTCCACGTGCGTGATAGCTGCTTGGTTATCCATCTTCATCAGCAGAGGTGTTCGAGAAAGCAAACCAATTTCCAGCAACAATTCACGAAGCCCAAATGCTTCGCGTCCACCGACAGCAGCAGCCACGAATTCAGCTTCAGCCGTAGATAACGCCACGGTAGTCTGCTTCTTACACTTCCATGAAACGATAATACCATTTAAATACACCACCACTGCGCTCACACTCTTTCGATCCGTCCTGTCACCTGCAAAATCAGCATCCGTGGCAGGTAATTCGAATTGGCAGTGGCAATTCGTCATCATGGCTTAGTCGGAGTTTAAAACTCTTGGTACCCTTTAGGTACCTTACGACTCGCTTCGCTGCTTTGAAGTCCCCCACCGCAGGCGCGTGCGTGCGCCGCGTTACGCGGTGAACTGCGAATGCAATATCCGGGCGGGTACAACGAGAAATCCACAGGAGGCTGCCCACCAACGATTAAAAAGTCTTCACACTTGGGAAATTCTCCCTTGACTTGGGTGGCAGCAACTCCTTGAAGCCTTCCACACCGTCCATGTTGAGCACCGGCGTGCGTGTCGCATTTATTTTCGTTAAATCATGCGCGATCAGGAGCTCATCGATAGCAGCCTCCTGATCCAACTTATATAACCATCGTGAATGTTTCCTTCAATACGAACACCCAGGAACTTGCTCACGACCCCAAGGTCCTTGAGCTCCAGTACTTTCATTTCGTCAAAAAACTTATCAACCGCTTCTGACGTGCTTCCAGTGACCAATTGGTCATCCACATATGCTCCAACTAGCACGGTACCATCCACACCACGCCTGACAAATACGCAGGTATCGGAGACGCATTGTTGAAAGTCCAACCCTTCCAATGTTTGGCACAGCAGTTGATGCCATAGCCTGCCAGCCTGTTTGAGGCCGTACAGATTTCTTTCCAACTTAAAGAAAGTTCATCATTCGATTCCACATCAAAAACTTCATATAACTCCACCGGAATCTGCATACCTTGTGGAATCTTCAGATGGATTTCACAATCATCTTCCGCTTTTGCTTTCGGGTAGGCGCTCGGCACATCACCGTGCCGCGCCGGTACCCCCCAAATCTGTGACATGGCCAGGATCAGCTTTACGTTGTCGACTTCCATGACTGTCGAAAATGTGAGGTGGTAATCCTGGCCATCAACTTGGCCATCAACTTGGCCATCACCGCGCGCCACCAGTCGAGCCTTATAGCGCTCGACTGTTCCTTCCGCGAGCAACTTAGTCTTGTACACCCACTTAGTGGGCGGCAACTTCTTGTCTGGACGGCGCTTGATAATTTTCCAGGTCCCAATTTCTTCAAGCGCTTGCAGCTCCTCCTGTTCCGCCTTCGTCCACAAGTCGGAGTGTGCGCCTTCATGCGCCTCCTTGTAGGACTTCGGATCAGGAACTGCAATCTTGGAAGCAATTCCACTGTCAACTGTATCCGCCACAGCGTAAACGCACATCGCGTGCTCCGAAATTCCAACTTCAGTTTCTTCGACTTCGAAATTGTTTCCATCAATCGAAGTTTTATTTCCATTCACTCCACGTTCCTTCACATCACTTACTGCAATCACACTCTCTTGGTCTTTCACTTTCTTCTTGCTGGTTTTTTCCAGCTCTGCCGCCTTATGCGTCTTCTTAATCACTCGTCCATATTTTCTCGGCGTCTTACGCGCCTTCTCACTCGCATCTTGCACTTCAGAGTGTTCCGATACGTCGGTTTCTTGAGTCGACTTTGCACTTGAGCGTCCTGCAGCGCGTTTCTTCATCTCTTCTTCATCTCCAACACCCAGCGCCCTTGTAATTTGGTCACTCGCCTCCTTGTCCAGTGTTTCAATTGCACTGACATGGCGAGTGACCGTCACCACCCTGTCTTTCAGCAAAAGAACCTTAAATCCCTTGGTTTCATCACTTCGACCTAAAATCAATGCCCTTTCGGCATGTTTGGCAAGGGTCTTTTTCTTGGGATCACGCCACACCATGCACGGCGACCCAAACACTACAATTTCCTTCAGCGACGGTTTCTTGTGCGTCAACATCTCTAATGGCGACACTTTGCCCGGGTTCAAACGGGTCGGGGTACGGTTTAAAATGTAAGAGGCGTATTCCGCCGCCTCGGACCAGTACATTGGCGGTACCCCCGACCCAAAAATCATACACCGGACCATGTTAAAAATGGTCCGGTTCATCCGCTCGAACTTTCCATTGGAGGCTGGATTGCCAGTCTCCGTAACTTGTCGACGCACTCCAGTTCTTTTGCAGAACAATTCTACAGTCTTGTACTCACCGCCTCCATCCGTGCGCAAGACGTGAATTCGACACTTTAATTCGTTTTCGAACCAAGTTAAAAAATGCTCAAACACTTTCGCCGCTCTATCTTTCGTTCTAGCGGCGAACACACGCATGTAACTTGAAAAATGATCCACAAACACCACCAGATATCTGTGGTGGAGTCAAGTTCGAAATCGAAAACATTAGCATCGATAACCTGGCTACCACCATCGCGCCCAGCCTTCCAACTTTCGGAGGGGGTACTCCGCGGACCACCACTCGAGATCTGGTCCGATCGTCCGCTGCAAGCAGACGACCGGTCGTCATCATAACCCACTTGGTCCGATTGTTTAGTGTACATCTCACCTTGTGTACCCGATGGAATGGGCTAGTTACACACTCGGTGGATCGGGATCGCAGATTGGATCGAACCGGTCTTGAATATAGAAGACCGATCTGGGTAGGTATCTCTGGGGCGGAACTCTTCACCCCAGACACAAACAGACCAAAAACACTTCCAAGAGATAAATTCCAATAGGTCGATCGTCCAAACGATCAAGACCTGACCAATACGAAATAATAGAGGGTAGACCAACCGTTCCGGTCTAGTCCCTGACCAATACGAAATAAGACCAAAACCGGTCTAGTTTCCAACCAATATTAAAACAAGCCAATATGTCTGCGTAAAAACTCAATATGCTCGCGAAACTCCACAAACGATATCTCCACCCCAAGACCAATCCAGTGAATAGCACGTTCCAAACGTACTTGAGTTGGGGTGTTGAGATCGCCAAATCGTACTCCCGTCGAGGGACTTCCGGTGAGCCAAAGTGCGCGTGCGGCGCGTCCAGACCGGGTATAATGGGCGAGAGAGGATAATTCGACCCTCTGCCCCCAAACACTCCGCGGCGGGCGGAGGCGACTAGTGTACGAAAAGGGAAGAACGGCGACCCCTAGCTGTGGTGTGAACCAAGACCAGAAGAGGTTTCAGCCACTTATCCGAAAGCTAAAAGATTTCCTTACTTAAAGGTATAACCTCTGTCCTAAAAGGTAAAACCACAACTAAAATACTACTAACCTATAGTCCCTAAATGTACCCCCACAAAATATGTAAAATACCTAAAGTCGGGTGACTCACCAAAACTTGCGTTTTTGACACTTCTTGAGTCTGATAGGCTGAAAATCCCCCTTTGTTTAAACCAATCCAAAATTAGACCAAATGCCTTGACAAAACTTGACCAGAAGTGTGCCAAATTTTGGGCACGCTTCTCCACAGCCTCCCCTGAGTCAGATCGTGTCGCACAACGACAACGGTCTGACCTCGTCCATCAAATTCAGTTGAACCTTGGTCATCCAGACTTTTCGGACATGGAGCAACCATCTTCTTCATCCGTTCCAGGTACTCGCACTGCTGGACTTGACCTTCTTGTATTTCCTTAACGACCGTTCTTGTAGGCACCTCGCATACCACGTCATCGCATGTCACTTCGCCCGTCCGGTCGGTCCGGTCTGGAAGCTCCCATCGTTCTACTGCACCTCAGACATCGGCAGGGCATCAGACCGGGACCGACGCGCAGTTGCATGACGCACTTGAAGAGATCGCACGTCTCCAAGAGCAGATTGCTCAACAGGCGACACAACGTAAGCATGCATGTCCGGTCTTCGCCTTGGACCTGTTCTAACCTTCGTTTGTCTTCAGCCCGTATACCTCCAGCCCGTATACCTCCTGGCATCAGCAAGGCGATCAATGCCCTGCTTGCCGCAGATCGGCAGTCGAATAAGCATGACCTCCAGCTGCGTCAGATTTTGACCGGACTAATAAACGCGCGCAATAGGTTGACCCGCTTGGAGGCTCATCAGCTTCATCTTGGGGAGCATCTTGTGCTGGTCCAAAAGCAGCAAGCAGAAGACCTTCTTGACCAGACCACGTTGAGCATTCAAAGCGACGACCTCGAGAGGCGTCTCACTGAGCTCCGAATTTCGATTCAAGACCAGACCGAGGAGGTCCAGTATAGTGAACGCAAGTCGAACGATTGGACGCAGGCAGCGAACGGTCGTCGGGCGGTATTAAAAGAATGTCATCAGCGCTTGGTTGACATGTTGAGTCCTCGTCGGCATCCGGTTGATGACTCCAGCGTAGACTGATCTGCGTCGGCCGCCATGGTGGACCTACACCGGGACCAAGACCAAGGCCGTTCATTGGCCGAAATTCCCCAGCCCAAAATTCGTCAAAAGTCTAAGAAGCGCGCGGACGCGCCGCGTCCCTCGAGGGCGCGGGGCACAGCGCGCGACCCTGAACTCGAAGGGAATCGTGCGGTACCTCGTAAGCAAGCCAAGATACAGGCGCCCCTCGTGAGCCCAAGCTTGGACGAGGATGACCACAGTAACATCTCCAAAAATCAAGCGCCCTCGACCGCCGGTGCTGACCGTGCCAAGTATTCAGAGGTCTCGTCCTGGGATGACTCCTTCGAAGACTCCGGTGATTCGGAGTTTTCTGTCCCCATCCCAACCAAGTCGCAAACAAGTCCACATGAAAGTTTTGTTCAAAATGCATCGATTTCGGAGCAGACCAAGAAGACCGGCCCGCATGGTGGCGTTCCACCACCTCATGCGTCGACAAAGTCAACACTTAAGGTCTTTCCTGGGACGTCCAAGTTCCACAAAGATGCTTTGTTGGCCAACGTGGCAATCGAAAGTTCTTCCCTTCCGCCACGAACGCGTGAGGATACTTTGCCGTGGTCGCGAGGGAAGATCGGTTGTTTACGCCGGTCCACCCTGACCAAGCAGCTCCTGGCCCGGTCTTTCTCTCGTCCAGACCATTGGCTTTTCCCGCCAGCGAAGAAAGTTCCTGCCGCGTCGGAATGGCGGCCGGACTTGATCACGTCGGCACAGATCTCCTGCTTGTACGCTGACGAGCCGTGGAAGATTTTCGAGCATCCCAAGCTGGGGTTCATCTTCCACTCGACTCCGTGGGCCAATGCTTTCATGAGTCGGGTGAAATATTTTAACAAGACTCACGCTCAAGCCATCTGGGAGGCATCCCACTATCTGGTGCTTCCCCCGGAACGAGTTCGGCAAGACCCTGGATTGGCGACCATCCAGAACAAGCGCAAGCGGCGTCGGATCAGAGCGGGTGAGGCCTGGAAGTCCCTGTGACAATATGTTTTGGACGGGATGCTGGCACACGAGTGCTACGTCGATGTGTTCTTATATCCAGTTGTACTTCATATGCCGCGGCGTCGCGTCGAGAGGACCCGGCTGCTGGCTGACGGTGGCACATGGTACCCCGGTCTTGGGTGCACTACACCGGTCTGGGACCTCAAGGATGCTTTGGTCCAACTAGACCAACAAGAACCTTGACGTAACCAGTACCAGGACCAAGTTGAAAAGCATCCGTCGTTGACCGTCGGCCGTCTGTGGGGCGATGGCGAGTGAGGTCGTAAGTAGTCGACCAGATAACACTTAATATATATCATCGTTCTTTTTCACATGTTCGGTCATCAAATCACTTGAGCTAATTCCACCACTTTCTCCAGAGTTGCACTAGACACGTTATCACCAACCGTTCCACTTACATCGTGAAAAAACAATCCACGTTCGTCACTCCACTATTCCAATTCGTCACATATTCACAATACACAAGACACAAGACCTTCCACCTCTTCACGTCGGTCGGGAAGACCGATGCTACTGCATGTCTTGGTCTTGGTCTTCATGGGTCTGTATCACTGCGAAACGCTTCCGACTGACTCGGTCCCGTTCGAATTCTCGTAGTATTACTCCACAGTTCAGGTCGGACTCATCGATCCAAGTTGTTTCATCGTGGTCCTTCCATCGGACCAGATATTCTCGGTGGGTCCGGCCGAACCTGGTCTTCTTGACCGATCGGACATCTAAGACCTTTTCCACTTTAAATTCGTCCTTCTCCAGCGGTCGTTCCCAACTGTCCTCCAGCAGTAATGCTTCATCGAAATCAAACCGTTCTGCCTCGTCTACTAGACAGGGCATTTTAATACGATCAGGAAATTCTCGGACCAGTTTTAACTTGGACACATGTACGATCGGGAAGACCTTGTAGTCCGTGCCGGTTGTTACTAGACGGGCAGCGTGTTCACCAATCCGCTCGGCAACAAGGAAAGGACCGTGCCACATGTGAGCCAGCTTCTTCGCATAGCGCTCCTTCACTCGGTCTAGGTACAACCATACCCTCGCCCCTGGTTTTATACCATGGGGTTGGACCTGGTCGTTGTTCCGGTCTGTCCGGTCTTGTGTAGCTTGACGTAACTTTTCGTTGACAATTTCTCTTGCATGCTGGTAATGTTTCTGGACCTGCATGCGCCAACGTCGAGCATCACGATCGCGGGTCCGAGTGCAGCCAATAGGTATCGCGGCTTCAAGAGTGGACCGGGGGTCCCATCCATACGCAAGATAAAAAGGCGTTTTCCCTCGGAACCGATCGGTCGACGAGTTGAGTGCAAACACCAGCCTTTCTGCGTATTCGTCCCCATCGCGCTGGTCTGGATCGGCACCGTACATCTTGATTGCTCTTGTAATAGTTTGTACCATACGTTCTGCCGATCCATTCGCTTGCGGACGATATGCCATCGTCGCGCTCTGTTTCTGGCCCAGCATATTGTTAAACGACCGGAACACCTCGGCCATGAAACCGGGTTCTCGGTCGTTTCTGATGACCTCGCTGGCGCCGAACCTTCGAAACACGCATTCTTCGTAACTTTTGGCGATCTGCTCAGCAGACCGGGACGCACTTGCCTTCGCAATAACTAGACCGGTGAACAGGTCTACCCAGATCAACAACTCAGTATTGACATATGTTGATTTAGGCAGCGACGGTATATGGTCCATCGCTATGACCTGGAAAGGGTAGGTAGCTTCGATATTTCCGGGCGATCGCCCCTTGATTACCGGTCTACCCTTTCCGGTCTCGCAATCCGTACAACAACCCACATATTTCTGTACACTTCGGAAAAGAACTCTCCAGTGAAAGTGGGACCTGATCTTGTGATACGTTCTGCCTATGCCCTGATGTCCCCCTTCTAGACTCACATGGTAGTGATGGAGGACATCCGGCTGCAGCAACTCAGGTATCACCAATTTTTACAATCGGTCCCGGTCTGCACTGTCTTGGTCGGCATCGCGGCAGTAATATAGTAAACCATCCTCATCCACTTCGTAACTGTCTGCGAACTTGGCACATTCTTTCGCTTAACCATTCGTCAACTTAGACAATTCACCGCGCAGGTAGGTCTTCAAATTCACAATCCATTCTTATTCGTCCTGTACCTTGAGGATCCGTTCTACCCTTAGTCGTTGCACAACAGATTCACTCAACCGTTCCTTTGGGAACGGTTGGTGGGACTTCCGAGCTTTAGGTCTAGTCGCGACCATCACATGCACCTGGTCCGGAGCGTTCTTGGGTCCGATCACCTCGGGGAGCCTGTTTATATTCATCAATTCATCAAGAACGTCCTCCTCGGTGATCGTAGCCCCGGTCTGGTCTCGCATGGCCTTGGTCGCGAGGTAGTCGGCGCTTCTGTTCCAGTCCCGTTTCGCGTGCAACAGCTCGTGGTTGGGATGGTCTTTCGATGCCTTCATTACCCGATCATTTAACGACCTCAGCCGTGGAGCCTTGCAGTCGATCTCTCCGGTGATCTGCCTGATCACTAGGTTGGAGTCACCACATATGATGACTCGCCCCTCCTCTTGCGACGACAGCAGGTCCAGACATTGAAGTAGACCTCGGTACTCCGCCTCGTTAACAGTAATATCCTACGTGAAATCGGCAGCGGCTGCAAATATAGACCATTGTGGCAACTTCCACAATATGTCACTATAGGCGCCGACCTTCTTCTTCACGCTTGCTGATACGTCAAAACTTAAGACCAAGAGCTCTTCATCATGGTCGACGGTCGGTGGCGGTCTCGAAACTGACTGCCGAGGTTGCTTCCGCGGGGCAATCGCTATCAATGCCTCGTCCACTTCATACCGAGGGGTGATACTGGCAGCTAATGCGCCCAATATCTCTTCCTCGCCCCTGGTGCTTAACGACCTCGAGGGTCCACTGCGACAAGACCGCCGACCATCTGCCTAGACTTCCGTCCATCCCATTGGATGATAATATCCAGGCCAAAGTAGACCGCCTTGACAGGACCTTTATAGGTCGGCCGACCAGCAGGTTGTAACACACATCTAGAATTCGTAGCAACGCCAGAACTTCTTTCTCGACAATTCCATAGTTCACTTCATTTGTCTTCAGCGTTCTGCTCGTTAACGTGACCGGATGGTACACACCATCATGATCTTGTACTAGAGTGGCCGAAATGGCCCACTGACTATCATATACAATAATGGTCGGGACCTTTTCGGGATCGAAATGCTTCAAATCGGTGCCGTCACCATCTTAGCCTTCAACATACCAAAAGCAAACTTTGCACGCTTCATATGGTCTTCGGCCTCCACTTGCGGACAATCTGCAGCAAGACCAGAGTCGGTGCCCCCATGTAAAGTTGCCCGATCTTCTTCGCGCAACATACGGTAGTCCACTTCCCGGAGCTCATACAACACAGCCGCGTAGATAGCAAAATCTTCGATGAAGCGGCTGTAGTAGTTTAAACTTCCTAGGAAGGACTGCATTGCCTTCAGAGACTTGGGAAACGGGAGGTTGCTTAACGAATCCAGGTCCTTAGGATTAGCCTCTAGACCATTGTTCGAAACCATATGACCTAAATAGGCGACCCTGGACATACCCCAAAAACTTTTTATGGCGCTGATAGATAGGTTCCAGCGGTCGCATGTCTCCAACAATCGTTCAACCCTCTCGCACAGATCGTTCCATGACGAGGCAGGTATCAGAATGTCGTCGATGTACGACCGCCTCCCTAGAACGGACGGTCTTCTTTCCCGATCGGGTTCACCCTCTGTAAACACATCATAACTTTCGGCAGGGTCCCGATCGGTCTTGATTTTAAAGTGTCCGTACAGTGCGTTGTCTATCAACCTTTGATAGATCTGGGGTGCGTTCTTCAGACCGAACGGCATACGGTTCCACTCGAAAAGACCAAACGGTGTCACAAATGCGGAAATCTCACGGGCTCGATCAGTCATCGAGACCACCCAAAATCCACTTGCCATGTCCAGCGAACAATACCACAAGGTCTTGTCCAGGTCTTCCAACAAATCATTAATCAGCGGCATCGGGTACACCATAAGTTTAGTTAACCGATTTACCATTTACCAGCCGATAGTCGATGCACAACCTAATGCCGACGCCGTTCTTCTTGATAACAATTACGATCGGCGAGGCCCATGGCGAGGTCGACGGTCTAATAATCTTGGTAGCCAACAGTCCTTTGATAAGATCAGAAAGCTTTTCCCGGTATTGTGGCGCCACGCCTCGACATCGCTGAGCAATCGGCTTGGCATCTCCAACGTCAATATCTCAAATCGCACCTCGGGCTGCAGGTGGTAAGGCATCGCCCTTTCCGATCAGCAGATGTCTTTTCTTCCATACGATATTCTTCAACTGCTCGATCTGGTCTGGACTGTTAAGGTCTTGATCACCCACTTGTAAATCATCCATTGTAACTTCGGGAGAGTCGGCAGACACTTCAGAGAAGACTGCCATTTGGCTTTCCAGCTCCTGAATGTACTGTTCCCCGCCTTCATGTATACAGACTTGTTCATCTTCTGGGGTGATATCACCTAGACCATCTATACCGGCTGAACGCCCCTGGTCTTGATCGACAGGCTGTCCTTCACTGATATCCGTCTGATTAGGAATACCGTCATGGTCCTACCTAGCAACTTCATGTTCCCCTTTCTTCCGTTTCTTGCTCCGCTGTCGCCTGGTCTTGTGCTGACACCACGTTGACTAGCCTCGGCTCGTCTACTTGATTGCCCACCGTTCCTGGTGACTGCGGCGCCTTTCTTCGGACCAACATCTTTTTTGGGGTGACATAACTTGGTCTTTCCACTAAAGGTGAGGTATCCTCTTCCACCGACCCATCATCGCTGATAAGATCGGTGGTCGATTGGTACACCAGGTTTTTCCACTCGACATACCGCCTCGACCCAATCGAGACGAACCCCATCTTCCTTGGTACCTTCCCTTCTGCTAACCACTTGCCTACAATAGTGTTATTGTCCAGTGTCAGCGGCTTGTCACCGATATTGGTAACACGGACAAAATCACGTCGACCAGCACTCTTTACGAAGGTCGAGACCCACCGATCGCCCCTGGTCAACCACAACTTCCTCGAACGAAAACCTTTCTCAACCGGGGTATCGGCAGACCGACCAACTGGGATAGTGAGGTCTTGGTCCCACCGGACCAGATCGGTATACGAACCATACAGAGGTCTTCGACCAGCCAACTGGACCTGGACCTCATCCGGGAGCGTAAGCACTCCATGTGACAGGTCTAGGCGAATACCAGCTGGGACCATGAAATCCATTCCTAGTAAAGCGTCTTGACCAGCCAACTTGCCAACCCAAGCGCTGAAAAAGTAGACCAGCGATACCGACAAAGTAATTTTCACACGCGTTCTTCCTTCGGTCATATAAGAGTTTTCGCCGATCCCGACGCATTCTTGTCTCTGGATATCGTCTATACGACATCCGACCTTACGAGCAAAGGCGGAGTCGATTATCGATACTTCAGCTCCAGAGTCGAACAACATCGTCGCTTTCTGGTTATTAATCTTGCCACAGGCTTTCGCCTGCTTGAACCATTTATCAGGCGCGTGATACTTCCAGTATCCGCGGGATTCTCCAGGCAGCAAGTCCAACTGCATAACCACCTTAGTCCGGGAGTACTCATCGGTCTTCATACTGTAGACCGGATGGTCTCGGTCGACGCAATTTGGAATAGAACGTGTATTGTCGGTCTTATCCTCCTTGCCGACATATGCATAGATGTGAACCGTAGAACGCTCGGCTCGATCCAGATTCCAACCTGGCGAGCGTTCTAGTTTAACATATTTTCTGCGTCCGGCGGCAGCATCCCCGCGTGCTTGTCCGGCACGTACCACTTTCGCATCATGTTAAAAAATTCTTCAATCTTGCAGTGGCCGGCCTCGTGGATCTCTCCACATGACTTGCATACGAAGAGGCAGTGGTCCGTCGGGTGGCCGCGTCTCTCGCACTTCTTGCACACCATCTTCTTCCAGCAGTTTGGACCATCATGTTTGCTCGAACCACAGTGGGAGCACTTCTGACGAGGTCGGTCTGGATCGGACTTGCTTCCGTTCCTTCCCTTCCGGTCCACCTGGTCGGACTTCGACTTGGTCTTCAGGGCAGGTCCCGCAACATAGACGTAAGGATACTGGTCTTCATCCGATGAATCCTGGCTGGATGGACTTCCACTTTCCCCTTCTGACCCCGTGCTGTCATCAGCTACAATTGCCTTGACCGCTCGGGTCGGTCTGTTCCAAGGTCTCTTGACCGGATCGGTCTGGGTCTTGGAACGATAGCGACCTGATCCACCCAGCGGTCTTCGATCTCATACTACGCGACTGTTGTAACGTCCGCAGGGTCTGTTCGACTTCGCCCGCATCCTTAAGACGCAGTAGAGTAAGCTGGTCCGCCAGTTCTTGATCGTCAAGGGTACTAATATAGTGACCCACATGTTCTAAGGCGGCACCGTTCGGCGGGTTATTCTCTTTGATTGTTATGCCGGCGCGAAGTGCAGCCACGTTCAACCGATGCAAATACTCGATCGGTGTTTCGTCGGCCCGCTTCTGCATATGGTGGTACTTACGGGCGCTTGAAAATCCGGGGTTACAATATTGACCTTCAAACTCCGCACATAACAGGTCCCAGTCAGACCGGACGCCCCGACCCAACTGTTGAATCCAGTTCGCAGCAGTCCCTTTTAACAAATCCCGGAATATTAAACAACGTTCGCTTTTTGGGGTCTGGTCTCGCAGGAACGCAGACTTGACCCGACTGAACCAAGACCGGGCCTGGTCTTCATCAGCATCCTTGCCGGTGAAGTCCTTGAGGTCGGTCGTCGCGGCCATACGGATGCTCGGAATCGCAGCAGATCCAAAATCGTAGGCAGTAGTGGAGGCTAGGTTAGCCTTGCGCACCTTGCCTGCGCCTGTACCATCTGACCCACCATGGTCGTCAAGACCGCCGACCGACTCCATATCACAGTCACTTGTCTTGCTTGGTCTACGCGGTCTTGCCGGTTGCGGCTTGCGCCTTCCCTTGCCGGTTGGTTTATCACTTCTAATAGGCTTATCCATATATGTTACCGATTCCATATCCACATCTTTGCAAACATTGACACCTTGACAGGTAGACCGGTCTTGGACATGTGGGCGCATAGGTGGTCTAACCCGTTCTTCCATGAAAAGTTGTATCATCGTCTCAAACATGGCTTGGACGTTGGCTGGCGTCATGGGCAACGTGTTTATACCCTCCTTTTGCGGAACTGAGGCCTGTGGGGCTTGCTGGAGCCCCGACTGGCAAACAGCCCCTTGCTGCCGCATGTCCCTTTTTTGTTCAGACCGGGCATGGTCCACCCCCATGGTCATCCGCTTGACACCGGTCTCCAACTCTGATGAGCTGTTAGAAGCCGGTGGAGACTGGTAGATCGATTAATCATCGGAACCAATGTCAACAAGCTCTGTGGAGGCTTCGGTGACCTTCATTGCCGTGGTGGGAGTTGGGTGGCGAACCGCCCCCACCAGTGGCACCAAACGGTCGTGAAAGTCCGACATCGACGCCTCCAGTCTCCAAGCATCAAATTCAAACAATTTATTGACACCGGCGGGGTTCTGCATTTTAATGCCAACCTCCTCCAAATCGCCACCAAATTCTTGACGAGCAGTAATGATCGATCACTCTGGATCGGCTCGGTAGTGGGACCGAGAAGACGGTCGGGGATATGGAGGTCCAACACCCGAAAGACCTGGTTTTGGCGAACAAATCGCTTCAATTCAAAAACATAATACATCTTGTCCAGGTCTTGTTCGGTGATAGCCTCATCCCCGACCTTCGACTTTGCTTCGAAGTCGTCTTCGTCGGGTGGCATTCCCAGCCCTTTTATGGGCACCTTGGGTACCTTGGGGACTTTAGGGAGGTAGACCGGATCGTTCCAGTCAGCCTCCAAGTAATTTTCATCTTTTAGTTTTCCATCAATTTTTTCATTCATACACATAGGATCAGGACCTTGGTCCTGATCCTTTCCGGAACTATAGCAAGACCTGCTATAGTCCCGATCGGCTCCGGTGGGAGCCTTTTGGGGAGGAAAAAACTTATTAATCCCGATCTGGTCCTCCGCCAGGCCATATCGGACATCGCCATCTTTATCAACAACGAGAACGTAAAGCGATAGCCTTTCCTTACGTCCTCTCCAGAACGACTCCATATTCAAATCATTCAAATATTCGAATCCAATTTTTGATGGAATATCAGCACGGTGATATCCACGATCACCAAGTGATCCGGGCACGCGCACCATTGTGGTGGATTCAAGTTCGAAATCGAAAACATTAGCATCGATAACCTGACTACCACCATCGCGCCCAGCCTTCCAACTTTCGGAGGGGGTACTCCGCGGACCACCACTCGAGATCTGGTCCGATCGTCCACTGCAAGCAGACGACCGGTCGTCATCAGAACCCACTTGGT
>CM047584.1:13611406-13634962 GCA_026184515.1 Peronosclerospora sorghi
AAAAACAGGCCACAAAGCGCGGAGCAAGCACCCTGGAGCACGCAAAAACAATTAGACGAGAGACGATGCTCCTGTGGACGGAACGCAGGAGCGACACGTGTGTGAGGGGGAAAAGCTTAAGTCGAGGAAACAACAGGAGGAAGAGGAGGAAGAAAAATAAAGTGTCCGACGACGCTCGGTCGGGAGTCTTGGCGATTGATGAGCTTTGTTGGATACAGACCCCAGACAATCAAGAGAAAAAAACGAGGGACGACGCGACAGGAGCGAGAGAGCCGTGTCGGTGTGTTGTTGTGTTCGAAGAAACGGAAAAGAGTCGCCACGACGAGCGCGAGCAGGGTACGCGCCTTGAAAGTTGCAGTGTGTGTGTGCGTGGATGCTGTCGACCACGTCCGTACGTACGCCTTCCATCCTGATCGTACGCTTGCCAGTTATAGTTTTAGCATTTTGTCAAGTGACAGAAAAAAACGAGAAAATGAATATCCAACTACTACGATGTCAAGAGTTCCAGTCGAAGTGAGTCAAAGTTCTTCTTTAACTGTATGAGCACGCCAAGGTGGGAGACGCACACACCATCACATCACGTGGAACTAGACTATAGAGACACTGACGCTAATGTGTCCTTACTTGATTTTCATTGCCTTGAAAGACGGGACCGAACCTTTGTCTCTTAGATATTTTATTTTGCCCTGTGGAAACTTGGATTGTTACTCGGTAACGTGACAATAATAGAAGGGAATTTTTCTGCTGATTTTGAGGCAAGAATCCTGCTGATTTCGTTAAATTTAATGGACGAAATCAGCTACCTTTAGAGGTTGCTGATTTTGTTAGATCCTGCTGATTTCACTTTAATTATAACGTTTATTTTACAAAATCAGCAGTCCTAAATCAGCAGCCAATTTTCCTAGGTGTAACCCCCCCTAATATCCAGAACGTTCCACGTAAAAAACAGTGTTACTTTCTTAACAGGAAACTTTTACTCAGAATCAAAACGCGATAACTTAGAAATTTGGACACTCGATTAAGTTAAGTCTTACTTCCTTCGCTTCATGGCCTATTGCTGAAGGAAGTTGTGGTTAGTGCCTGTACCGTTTAAAGTCCTTGTTGTTGTCTCCTATCGCGCTATTGCTAGGAGTCTGAAGAGTTGTCCTCATTTTTAAAAGGATTAAAAACCGAACTTCACAAGGTAATTTACTGTATGCAAATACTTAGGTTAGAATTTAGAAATTTCTAAATTCTAACCTAAGTATTTGCATACAGTAAATTACCTTGTCGTAAAGTTCCGACCAGCATGAATGGTGTAACGACATTCCCACTGTCTCCAGTATAGACTCACGTGAATTTAAAATATCCGTGAAGATGCGGAACTGTTGTAATAACCGAGAAAGAAAGCAACGGATTGTATATGAGTGAAAACGAAAGACCTGAACTACCTCCTCTAGGTCCTTTGTAAAGTATACAGCAGGGCCAAAACTCCCGTACCCCAGTGGCCCAACATCCACTACAACACCAACGGTCATCCAGATAAACATTATCCGGGGTCCGTTCCAACGCGCCGTCGTTGTGGTCTTCAACTTTGAACACCGTATGGCGTATGGAATAATTTTGTTATGCGATTTGGTGAAGAGTCCGCTGGATTATCTTCGCCCTTGACCTTGACAAGATCAAGTAGATCACGCTGAACCTGATCTTGAACGAAGTGCCACCGTAGCTCAATGTGTCGCGTGCGCCTCGAGTAGGTCGGATTTGTAGCCATCTAAGGTGCCGCACTATTATCGATCCCAACCACAGGATTCATCCGTCTAGTGGGCAGCACTTCTGAAAGAATATTGTACTGAGCTTTGCTGGGGCTAACCTTACATTCGTTTCCATTGGATTACCTTACTTGTTAGCTCGCCATGCCCAAGCCTCAACAGCATCCCCATGACACGTTTCTTCTGATTGATAAATACACCTTCATTATCTTGTGTAACCTCAATCCTGAACAAGTTTGTCAACTTGACTTGGTCTTTTAGACCGTACGCTGGATCGAGATCAGCAAAAAGCTTTACTTTGAACTCTGCATCCTTCGTGGCACATACAACGTCACCAAGACACTAGAAGAAGCAAAAATCTTGTCGTCGTCAATAAGGTAGTAGAGACACAGTTGAGTCTCACGCCGCTCAAATCCTAACAAGCATTTTTGATCGCAGAATTCCATTTTCTTCCAAACGGACGCAACCGTACAACACCTTCCTCATTAAGTATGTGTGAGAGGGGTTCGTTGCATGAAAATTTCTGCCAATCAACTGTGCATCACAATAAAGACATCCTTGCAACTGGTGCAAGTGTATCGACAAAGTTGGTACCGGGGAGTTGTCAATTTCCTAATACAAATAAACGCACACAATAAAACTTAGAGCGTCCGTTTTCAATGCATATACCCTCAATGTCTTAATAGCTTGCTCTTGTATTTCAGCTTCGTGAACCTCCTCAAGCATCCATTTAGCCTTTAGTGCTGCCATCTCTTCAAGATCATCCATATACGCCAAAACTCTGCCTATTTGGAAGGCATCGCTTGATGTCAGTAATTTGGAATTTGATGTACGGCGCACCGATCGGTCGGCCATGCGACCCAAACTTCGTGCAGCCACATTTGCTATCTTGATAAATCGTTATAATATGCCGGTGGATGTCTCCCAAGTAGACCAGTTCGCACTTTAGTTTTGTTGCTAAGTTCATTTCGTTGGAGCTCCGACGTATCTCTTCACGATGTATGCGTTTACTGAGTCCTGTCGGAAGTATGAAAACGTCCCGTACTATCTCTCGTCCACCCGTAGCAGCAGATCTTGCATACACTGATGCATCACCACGAACCAGACGACATCTCTCGTTCAGCATCGCCTTCCTCGGCTATACTTGCGGACGGACCAGCATTAGATCCATAACGGTCTGAGACATGTTCATCGTCGCTTCCATACGATTACAAACTGGATCATCAGATGCTTCATTACCACGAATACCTTCATTTTGAACATCATCGATTATATCGTCGCTAGCATCTTTGTTCTCATCCCCATAACTAGTAACACCGTTCTTATCATCTTGATCATCGTCACGTCCATTGTTGTTATCTGATTATCTCCAGCATCATTGTTATCATCATGATCGTCACTACTGCCGTCGTCTTCTTATTAGAAATCAACCTATTTTTCACGTTTGGGAGACTCTGACCGCATTGAGCCAATCAAGGAAACTTCTTAACCTATCGTAGCATCTACAATAATCTCAGCATCGTCTGCTTGCTCCATGCCATCACTTGGTCCGACTCGTCAACACTATCGAATTTACTATCAGCGACATCTCCTTCGTCCACCTGAGCATCATTCACCACGGGCTCTTGAGCCATTCGCCTTTATTACGATCGGCTGGATCAACATGATGACGGTCGCCATACATAATATCCTCGCAGACACAGCCTCAGCAACAACCTTGACAGTGTTCTCACTAGGATTGTAGACCCGAACGCCATCTATGCCCTCTTTATAGACCAACGAGAGACCCATAATTGCATTGTCGTCACTCTTAAGTTTGATCTGGGGTGTTTGGAACTTGCATACATTTTACAATAGATCTAAACGGTCTGAGCGATGAATATCTGGTTTTAGATGACGAATATCTTCTCTAAGCAGGTTCATATTCTCGCTGAATGATCTTGACAATATCACGCCCAGCCTGACGCTCTAACCACACATCACGTGTTGCTGCATTAGCTTGTTTACGGTGGGAATAGACTTGTCCTTGTGCATGTGTACTGTATATGTACCCACTCCGGGCATCCATTATCACTAGAACCGCAACATATCGCGATCCATTGTTCTGTGGCGCAAACAATCAATCCGCGTACACAAGTTCATTTTGTGCCGTAAATTTCCTGTCCAATTTTTGTCGTCACTCTGTCGTTGCGTTCTACTAGTTTGTTTGCGACTAGCATGCCATTCACAAGTCCGTGGTCCGCCATATACTTCACGTGTTGCATGTTTGTGTGAACGTACGAAAATGCCATTGAAGGAGTGTCGCTACACCGTTTGCCACCGTAAATTTACAAATATGCGAGGAATTTTTTTCCCACGCGGAGCATTCGCAGCACTAGCGTTTGCTTCAAATGCCAAAATCCAATGTTCTGGCATACTGACAATTTATTCTTGTCGGTCTTGTTGTGGCTTGACAAAGCGCAAGACATTGAGGGTAAACCACCTTCAGCATCTTCAACGTACAGTACATCATCCAAGAAGAAATCCACTTCTGTTCCCTCTTCACTATATCAATGCCTGAGACTCCGCTTATTGTTGAAGACGCAACTCATTTAACCTTTGCACCAAAACTTTCAGGGTCAATTTTTTCGAGGTGAACAAATAGCAATCGGTTTCTAGTCAGACAGTTAAACCGGTGTCAGAACACCACCATGACGACCCGTTTATCACCTCTTGCTTTGTGTGCAGTCATCAGCGTTGGTGTCGTGATTGCACAGTTCCATACACTTACACCTGGTTCATCAGTTTACACACTACCTTTCTTTACCTTTAAGAAATTTGAACGCTGTTGACACCGTCCTGGCACGCTGTTGTTGTTGTCTTTCACATCATTTCCGTTGCCTACCACGCCTGGTCCCAACACACCATCAATGACTGCTGTGCCCTGTGCTTTGAAATGACCGCATTCGCCACACCTGTGGCACGACTTATTGCGCTTTGGGATGTCATTGACTATTGTCTTTACCAACATTCTGTTGGCCATTTTTGTTGCCATTTCCGTGTCTATTCCCATTGCTTCTATTTTGACGCGTGCCATTTTCAGAGCCATTTACCGATTCATTTCCGTTGCCTCATCACTGACGCGCTTGTCGCTATTGACGCTCAGCCGCCTGTTCAACGAGCCAATGAAACGTTTCAGGAGTTATGTTCGCACTCTTTCCACCTTACTTAACACCTCCACGCAGTTGCTCAAATGCAGGTCTGGGATATTCCCAAGCGTCATCTAACTGGTAACCATAGCTAGCCAAAACTCGGTACGGATATTAAACATTTTGGCTAGACCAATGTTCACATCGCCATCCACCAGGCATTTTAAATTTCGTAGGTCATCCAATTTCCGTAGGGTATACTCTCATTGGTGAATGGGTCCATGCGCTTCTCTTAGATTTCACATATAGCCACCCACATCTTCGTGCCCGTCTCCAAATGGTCCAATTCTTGGAGGCGGTGTCGTGGATCGCTAAATCGATGAGACTCATGACCTTGCATTGTGTCCGATCAAATGTTATCTCTCTTTCAGCAGTGACAAGCTGCTATCGCCGTAGCTTGCTTCAGAGATATTCAACATACCATGCTCTTTAAACGTCGAACGTAGCAGCCATTTGCGCTCATCGGTCAATCTCCTCCCTTTGGATATCCTTCAACCCATTGATCTCTGGCCTTGTCCAGTAGGATCAGCAATTTTCTCGATTCGCGTCCGTGCTTGTGCGTACTTGAGATTGCTCCATCCTTGTGAGTTTTAGCGCGGGTTGCTTGGACACATAACCCTGTTGTAAAATCGAGTGCCGTACTTAACAAAAAAACACCTGGCCTATTTTTCAAAGGTGATTGATTGGGTTAATACTAAAGGTGGCAAAATATGAGCCAAAATTGGGGACAGGCTAAACGGCAGCAAGTGAAAGACTAACCAGCAGCAAGTGAGGCATCGACTAGGAAAAAACAAAAAAGTACCAAAAAGGATATACTTTTACTTTTTTGGGATTTTTATGCGCGGATCAAGGCATTTAAAGTTGGACATCTTCGTACAAGACCAAAAAATAGGTATACTCAATGTTTGTGTATTTGTGTCAGACTATAATTTAGCTATAGTCAAATGTATTACTTTTGCATTTCTTTTTTTGCGACGAGACGTTTTCTCTGACCGTTGATTCTTGGCGCTACGCATCCTCGCACATACATTTTTGTGTGTGCTAATTACCAGACTAATCAACCCCGCATTAACACGCAAGGCTGTTGTTTTGACGACTGCTGGATCTGTTGTGGAGATTATTGTTTATTTGACTGATTCACGTGGAAGAACGTTTGACTAAGTGGAACGCTACGTTTGGAGTAGACGCAGGGAATACTAAGTTGAAGTTTACGCATCAAGCTGTAGATTATCGATTTAATAGGATGGTAAAGCACGTCGGCGATCAACAGGAACGAATACGACTTGAAAATTTTAGACGCGCGAAAGCTTCAAATGAATATGTGAAGCAGAAAATGCAGGAGCGACATCAACGGATGGCCGAGAACAAGTCACAACCAGACGCGGAAGGGATGCAATGAATTTACGATGCCGACGTGAGAATCTCTAGACGTATTCGCATGCGTAATCACGAAATAGTTCTATCACTGACATACGCACACTCATAGATAGAGTGTATACCTCACTACTGCTCTCACCTTCGTGGAGTTTGTCGCCGATTGGGCGGCCCTAAACCGAGTATCTAGTGGTCAGATTCCAGTATAAAGCTTCCCGCGATTATCTAGCGCTGAACGTCAGCTACCGAAGCGCTGTCCAATAAGCACCACGTTATCATCATGAGCTCCTGCATTTATACTTTGTATTTTCTTTTCTATATTATCAAAGGTGTTTAATGTAAAAAGCTTTGCCCATTATAGTCTACATCATAGTATGCGGTATCATAGAATATACTGCTTGTTTGACAAGGACAGCAGTGAGTTATATTGTAGGAAGTCCGTAAAGGATGTTAAAGCAGCAGCAGCCGACCGCACATAAAAGTCCCAAAAAGTTAAAAGAATATCCTTTTTGGTACCTTTTTTTCCTAGTCGCTGCCTCACTTGCTGCTGGTTAGTCTTTCACTTGCTGCCATTTAGCCCGTCCCCCAAATTGTGAATATTTTGTTAACTTTTTGGATCGCCTTTTCAAAATTCATTTAAGCCCGTACAATACAACCGAAGTGTCGAAAACAAGTATTTGATAAGTTTATTACAAGAAAATCGCGGATCAGTCAAATTCTAAACATTTTTGGATTTCCAATAACGACTTATACACTCCTTTTTCCTCATGCTTGGCCAAATATTCGATAAATGCGGCCAGATTGTCAGATCGATGATCTTGGCCATAAGTACTGAAGGCTTGAGATATTCGTGACAATGAGGACAGATTCTCATCAACTTCCTCGAATGCCTCTTCCGGCCACTGAATTACGTCTTTGCGGTCGATTTTGTACTTCCCTCCTGGACCTGGATCGGATCGAATTGTCCACGAGACATATCGCTTTTTGAATGCCTGTTTAATTGGCTATTGGCTATCAAATAGCAGATTTGAATCAGACTTGTGCAACCAGGAGGAATTGCTCCCAAGACAATATTTAACGCAGCCGATTTTTCCATAACCTTGTCACAGAAATGGCTCGATGCCGCATCCCAGACCAAACCTAACTTGGCATCGGGATAACACGATCGCAACCAGTCCAGATAAAGGCAGCACCCCTCTTTATCCATCCAATGTTTTGGATGGAAAGTGATCTGGCTCGTTCCATCTCAATTAGCGAAACGTCTGGAAAACGTACCATTAGGTTGACCGGTCATTATAATGTAAGGCGACATCAAACGTGATTCAAACATTTCACAGGCCACCATGAAGGTACATCCCTTCTTTTAGTCCTCACTTCTATTGGATCCGACGCGATGGACGTTCACTGGGGAAATCAAATGCGATTCTTTTGGATACAATTGAAGATACATCTCATCTGCGTTCACCAAACGCGTCACACCAGCTGATGACATATTTCTCCGAATTAGTGCAGTTAATTCTTGACAAACTTGAAGCCAATTGATGGGGACAGTCTGTGATATGGACTCTTTACGGTTTGTGAAATGGTGTCTCTGAAGTACTCTAGTGAGCCACTGCGAAAACGCTGGGGTAATGTTGCCTGAATGAATGCTCATTTTGATCTCCCATTCAGTTAAATCGACTTCTGAATCGTGTCCAAACTTGGCAATCAGTAGATTATAAGCTGAGGATTTGCAGACTGTATTTCCGGTCTCCCAGCCCTCAATAACGTGTTCGATTATAAATTCTTCTTGTTCTTGGTATTTCACTTTTCTCCCAGACCCTGCAGTCTTGGAAGTCTGGCGAAGATAAACGATATTATCGTGATATGTACTCATCTTCCTGTTTAATTGGCGGTTATCGTTCGAGGACGATGAGACATATGTTTTTCCAGATGTGCTGACGCTGAACTTTGGGTCAATATTGACTTTACTTGACGGTTCGACGCCATCATAAGCCTCTCTGTACGAAGATGGTGTCGACGGTAGAATATCAGAGACTGTAAACGACTCCACATAGTGGAACCATTTTTCGAAGTATAACTTTTGCCGAATCCAATTGTTGAACGTATTGATGTTAATACCGAACAACGAGCAAGTTAGTTTGGCACCCGCCTTGCCGAGAGATTTATGGAGATAAAAGAATATAGCTTTAGACTTCTTCTCCCATGTCATGGTCCGGTACAGCTCTGATGTCTTTTTCCCCAACAATCCTTTAGATTTAGCTGATTCTACTAATTCTTTCATCAATCGGCGATGCAACTGCCGTTGACGGGCCTCGATGACGATTTCGCTGGGTATTTTGGTGACACCAGTTCGCGTATCGTTTGTGATGACAGGCTGCAGCGTCTGCAGATGCAATTCAGGGAACATTTCGCGACGAACTAGGCGAGCTAGATTGTCGGAATTGTCTCGCCCACGCTTTCGCTGCTCTTGGGCGTCGATCCAGCGCTGATTCGCGGGATTGAAAAGGAGGAATCTCTTCATCGCGATATAGAGGAATGCGGACTCCGAGGTAATTTTTTTGCGAACTCAGCCGAACTAGTTGGTGATTTTTTTGTTAATGAGCAATCACCTTAATATTAAAAGGTGATCAGAAATCCCGGAATTGTGATTTTTCTTGTGTGGCTTTTATTTTGTTAAGTACGGTGATAGAAATCACCTGATTGTATATGAATGATAAAAAGGCATGTACTACCTGTTGGGCTACTTTGTGTTTACCATAGTGAAAGTCAATATAAACCACAATCTACGCAATCGTTATACGTAAACTCCATGTTACACCACGTAATCGTATCTCCGCGTGATAATCTGCATCCATGAGATAATCTGGCTCCACTTAATATCCACAGCGTAAGCGTGAGGGTCCACAGAAACACTTAAAAGAATAGTCTACTCGTGAATTAAGAAAATGTAACAGTGACTATATATGATTAACCTAAAAAATTATAGTCAATCACAAAAGTAAATTGTGCATACCTATTTTCTTATTTTGCACGCACGATGATGCTTCACCTGAAATACCGCGGTATTTTAACACTCCTTCTTATCATTGTGCACTTCGAAAACATCCCATGCATGCTCTTATAAACGAATCGTTGTCTTCCAGTCACGGCGCCGCTAACGGCTTCGTGAATAGTCAGCAATCATGTCCTTGGTATTCTTCTAACGCACTTCAACCATCCCGGTCTCTCGCTTTGACACTAGAAGTTTAATCCTCACATCGACGAGCTTCATCTTCGAAGAACTGTTTTCTCGTTGCAAAAATTTATAGCGGCCTGGTTATCCGCAAGTAGCACCATTGGCAATTTAACTTGTATT
This sequence comes from Peronosclerospora sorghi, assembly GCA_026184515.1. Taxonomy (NCBI): domain Eukaryota; phylum Oomycota; class Peronosporomycetes; order Peronosporales; family Peronosporaceae; genus Peronosclerospora; species Peronosclerospora sorghi. The sequence goes on from CM047584.1 coordinate 13,621,078, forward strand.
CCAACTTCTAGAAGTAGTTCATATACTCCAAGTAGTTCGCATTAAAACTTGCGAAGCTGCATAAAAATCTGCTCCATTCTAGAGAGATAGAAAAACACATCCCTGACTTTTGCAAATCCAATACAAATTTATGCCATTCTGCGAAAGTAATCCGCCGGAGACTGATTTTCGATCTTCTTTGCTTCCAGCGTAATAAGCATCGCTGAGAACTTCCAGAGTAACTGAGTCGTCACTATCAATGTTTTGCAAATTTGCCATTTTCAACATTAGTTTTTTGTTCCCTTCAAATATCTCAATGAACTTTTGGCGAGCTCCCAGTCCAATCATTTTGGCGCATATGGCTGACAAGTGGCCTTGTGTACCACAAACGCGATGTCAGGTTGGTGCATCATGCTATCCATAGCAAACATCCTACAAGCGACTGGAAGTCCCTCGCAGTAGGTGACAGGTCGGCTGACTTCGCCAACAAATCAATTTGTTTTTTCATGCAGTTGCGTCAAAGTCATTTCCAATCGACGTTCTGACGCTATTAGTGTCTGCCAAACCGAAACTTTCAAAAGACTTTGTATCATCATCTCTTGATCCATAAAATAACCTCTTTTCATGTCATAGGTCACTCTTATACCCAAAAATGTCGACACTTCGCCCAAATCTTTTATCTACAGAACTTCCATATCCTCAAAGAACATTACCACTAGGCTCTTGTGAGTTCCAGTTACCAGTATATCGTCAACGTAAACGCCCACTACCAGTGTATGCACCGTTCCTTTTAAAAAGAGACACATATCTGTGTAGGCCTGAACGCAATCCAGTTCCATCAGTTTCTTATGCAACATTCGATTCCACAAAAGACTCGATTGCTTCAAACCGTATTAGGTCTTCTTCAACTTGAGGACCAATTCGTATACATTTTTCGCTTAGTGTAATTCCAAGAGTTTTTAATTTATGGTCATGCTTTTGGGAATGAAGAGATAAATATCGTGCTCTTCTTCTAAAGCCTTCACATAGGCGTTTGGAATATCCACGTATTTTTCTTTCACATTCCACTTTCTGGATAATGCCAGTTATTTTACCGTTCACATGTCCATAACGACTGCAAAGGTGAGTCCATAACCAACGCCGAAACGCTGTTCATTTCCACTGGCAACTAGTCTTACCTTGTATCTCTCAATGTTTCCATTCTTGCCGGTCTTGGTTTTAGACACCCACTTGGTGTTTGGTGGCTTGCAACCGTCACGCTTCTTTATGATGTTCCACACGTCGTTCATTTCCGAAGCCTAAATTTTTGAATTCATGACCATATTCCACTTATCTTTGAGGCAGCTCTTCATGGCTTCCGAATAGTTCTTGGTATCCATCTCGGTTATCATGTTAATCACTCCCCTGCCTTCGACTTCGGATAGTTTCCCTTCGTCATCTTTCTCGTCATTATCCACACTTTTCTTGGCGTACCCACGGGTTTCGTCATGGTCCCTGGTCCAAGAGATTTCTTTTCGTCGCTTTTTTGTACGAAACTTTTCTTCAGCGTGAGCATCTTGCATTGTGACTCCTTCTAACTCCCGACTATTCTTGTCTAGAAACAAACGTCGCAGTTGCTGGTTTTGCGTGTCATCCAATGTTTCGACATTTCGAATGTGCTGCGTCACAACAATGTTTGGATCCTTTTGCAAGAAAACTTTGAGGCTCTTTGCCTCTTCACTTTTTCGAATAATGACACCAATATGGGATCTGTGAGCCAACGAATTATTCCCGGGATCTCGTTAACCGGTACATGGAGACCCAAATGCGACACTCTCTCCAAGATATGGTTTCTTGTTTGTTAGCATTTTGATCGGTGACATACGCCTGGGATTAGCAATTGTCGGACTTCTATTTATAGTGAACGCTACATAGTACGCGGCATGACACTAAAAAGACAAATTCAAACCACAAGCATCAATATGAACCGTGCCATATTCATTATGGTTTGACGCATGCGTTCAGCTTTACCGTTGTTCTCTTGATTCCGGGAATCGCTTATTTGACTTACAATGCCCGTACTCTGGGGAAATAATCGAGATTTTTAAACTTGCCTCCACCATCCGTGCGTAATATGTGCACCTTACAATCAAAACTTCTTTCAAAAAACGCTATGAGATTCTCGATTTTTTTTCCGCCATATCTTTTGTATTGGCGAGAAACACACAAAAGTAGTTGGTTTTGTGATCCACAAAGTTGATCATGTAACGGTTTCCAAGGCGGTCTTTAGGCGTGATTGGGATTTTCAGGTCCTAAGAATTACACTCCAAAACTATTGATAGGATAATGTTCGCCACTGTCTTCCTTTGATTGATTGTTTTTTGTTTGTTTGACTTGAGCACAGGTAAGACAGTTCAAACACTTCGTATTCGTTAACTCGATTCTAAAGCTAGGGTCTTTTGCTAACCTTTTGATCACGTCATACCTTAGATGCCCCATTGGGGCATGAAAATGCATCAAGGAAACACGTTGAACCTTATTATTTTCATCAAAGTCCTTGTCATTCGCATCAATTACAGCCATGACGACATCTCCAAAATTTTGCTTGGGTACATCGACCCTAATGTTTATGGTCAGAACTTAATTGACCTTTTCAACATCAAAGATTCTTTCTCCAGTTTCTTGGTGTGATCATCAATATAGGCTAATTCACAGCCTTGTTCTTCTAGAAGACCGTAAGAAAGGATATCCCGTGTCCGATTCTCAACGAAATATACGCTTTAAACCTCAATGAGTCGTTCAACATTTCCACAACTCACGAAAACCGGTGTTCCCTTTTCGTGATTTTAGCTGTTTTCCGTCCACTTGAAAACACACGCGTGGTACATCTTCAGTATCACGTAAAAAACCTCAAATCGTTTGTCAAATACATACTTGTACCGCTGTCAAGTATCCATTTTTCATTGGCAATGGTTCCATAATTTGTGGTTACTGTCAACGTAAAGTCGACCCTTTTTGAGTTCTGTTTTGGACATTTTAATTTAAAATGCCCTATATCACCACAAATGTAAGATATTCTTGACTTAAACTTCCTTTAAGCCACAAGATTTTACAATTCCGTATGCAGTTCCTTTTGTTTTATTCCCTTCCAATTCAGCTGCCTGCGCAAACTGACACAATTCTTATGCTTGGCACAAATAATCAACACGCGTGTGGTCGAACTTTGACTTAATCGCTTGTCTCAACTCGGTCGCAGCAGAAACAATCACGTTATCAAGCACCAACGAGTCCGCACGACCTCCCACAGACTTAGCAACAGCCAACAGATATAAATAGTTCTCCGGCAAAGTGCGGCTAGCACTTTGACGAACAGAAAACAATTTCATGGACTGTAAAGACTTTAATTGCGTGTGGGGAAACGAGCTTAACATCTTATCCATGATTTAACATAACGCAGGAGTCTCACTCACTCCACCACGTTTCCACTTTCCTGTTATACTAACTTTCCGCTATACCAGAAAGATAATGCCCTAGGAGGTCTACCTTTACATCCTTACTCCATGGAAATCCACAGGCTGCTTCATCAATGCCAATTTGACACAAGAATTTTCTTCCTCACAAATGAAATCCCAAACCTATCCCTCGCTACACCTCCGTACTGTCAAACATTCTTATTTGAAGCTTGAATTGCTTGGGCGAAGAGTTTCTAATCGCTGGCGTCGCAGAAGCATGTTTTGGTCCTGTTGAGCCCCTGGGTGTACATAGCCCTTCCCTTGAACCCTTGGTCATGTCCTAGCCTGCTCGGCGTTATTACCGCCACCTTGACCAAATATGCTTCTGCCAGATGTGTTTAAAATTTTGTGCTTCAGTGCTTCCGACCTTATAAACACTCTTTACTCCTGACTTCCGTCCAGGGATGCCATACTCATTTTGGTGTTAACTTTTGGTGTATGGTAAACGTTACCAACCCCATCTGATACAACTCCACGTGAATCTTCTTGTTTCGTCAAACTTTTGGAGATTCCACGCAACATCGTTAAGATATCGCTCGACTCCACATTTTCTTGCACAACGACAACTTTTTCCTCGGTTGAGTCGCGACCCTCATTTACCGTTATGTTAATTCCCTAACCATGGTCGCCATGATTCCATTACCGTGCATTGATCATCTCTTTGACCGCATTGAGGGCAAGAAGATGCTCACCGTCATCGATCTGGCTCAAGATTACCACCATATGCGCGTCCACATAAGTACACTACTTTTCGCACTAACAACGAGACTTATCATGGGTGTGTCGGCTGGCTGGCATACCAGGTGCTTGATGCGGGTACTATTCGGCAAATTCGACTTTATGTGGTTTACCTCGACGATATTTGTATCCTCTCCGACTGACTAGAACAACAATCGATTCATCTCCGTGTTGTTTTCGACGTGCTTCGCCGCAAAAATCTGTATATCTATTCAGTCAAGCAAGTTTGGCGTCAGCGAAATCAACTTCTTGGACCACACGGTGTGGGAGCATGGCCTTTATGTGGTGAAGTGAGATGAAATTTTGTGACCAGTGTGTACCGGTATACCGTTGATCGGTTTAGAGCGATCAGGTTGGTTAAAAGAGGAGAGTATTTTGGGCCGATCGTGTTTCAGGAGTGTTAAGTACACAGTTTTAGGTGAGTCACACGATTTTGTATGTAGTTTACATATTCGGTTTTTTATTGATTTTAAGTATAGTGTTCGTTTTTGTTTGGTTTACGCATAAGTCGCCCCCTCATACCACGGAGTCTTTGGAAGCAGAGGGCTAACAAGGTCCCCTCTAGCTCAACTTACCCGGCCAGGCGCGTACATACGCACTTTGGCCCACCGGAAGTCCCACGACGGGAACGCGCAGCCTTAAAGACACTCAACCTAAGGTCGAACACGTTTGGAACGTGTTATAGTTTTATTGGTTGAGTCTACGCTTCGCTGCACGCGGTCTTCCCCAAATTATTGACGTATTTGGAGTGACGATTTCCGCTCCATCTATACCCCTTAATTATATTGGATTATCTATATCGTTGGAAATTGACGTGTCTAGGGTGCTTTTCTGCCCTTGACACAAGTTTCCCCAGAAGTGGTACATTCCATATTGGTACCCACCGACATTCATATTGCGCGACGGTCCACCACCGAGTGTGTTGCCACCCAAACCAATGGGTACACAAGGTGTGAAGTGTCAAGATAAATCGGACCATGCGTCCTGCAATACAGATTGATCATCCGATCGGGATGCGGGCTAAGGTTCTCGGGGTACCCAAGTTGGTCGGCTGGGCACGATGGTGATCGGGTTCAGGAAACTTCGGTGTTCGATTTTGACTCGACTTCACCACAATGGTGCGCGTGCGCGGATCACTTGGTGACCGTGTATATCACCGCAATTTCTCGCAAACTATGGATTTTTCAAGTTTCACTATGGATTCACTCTGGAAAGGACACAAGGTCGCCTTGTGTTCTTGTCGTTGGAAAGGAAAGCTATGTTCAATCTGGCCAGGGGGAGGGCCAGGTCGAAATTAATGAACTTACGCCTCCCCATAGTGCTCCAACTGGAGCCGATCGACACAAGGAGCACTTATCGCCTTGTGTCGTGGTCGTTGAAAAGGAAAGCGATGTTCGATTTGGCCAGGTAGAGGACCAGGTCGAAATTAATAAGGGTTTTCCTCCCCATAAGGCTCCAACTGGAGTCGATCGGGACTATAGCAAGTTTTGCTATAGTTCCGGAAAGGATCACGACTCTGTTCCTGACCCTATGGATTTCGATGTCAAATTGAATAAAAAACTGGAAAACACTGTGGGGCGGATTATTCCGATCCGCCCGAATTATCTATGAAAACTCCTAAGCAAAGGCTCACGATGCTCTCGGATGATGACGACTTGGAAGAAAAGTCGTCGCTCGGTGATGTGGTTGTTAATGACGAAAATGTATAATGTTTACGAATTAAGGAATTTATTCGTGAGAATGAGGTCACGCGGATCGTCAACTCCCTAATTCCCGACCATTTTCATGGCCCTACTACTGAACCAATTGCCGCGGATCTACCGCTGGAACTGGTGAATAATTTTCTAGAAATGTTGGCTGAGGTCGAGAGGAAGGTGCAGAACCTCGACGGTGTCAGAAAGTTGTTCGAGGTCGACACATGTAAGCTAAAATTAGGGATGTCGACCTTGCACGACTATTTGGTACCGTTGGTGGGGCGCTGCGCCGCCCAACTCCCACAATTGCACTAGAAGCCCCGCACTCACTAAAGCACGTGGAGAATCTTTACTTTCTGATGACAGTTCACTTTACGTGTCGCCACCTTCCTCGAAGGACTCATCGGAGTTGGAAGTCGGTGTGGAGCGGATGACTATGGGTTACAACAACATTCACACGGAACAAAAAAGGACATGCGGCAGCGTGGGGCGGCATGCCAGTCGGGGGGCCCAGGGGCGCCCACAGGTATCGAAACCCTCCAAAAAGGACCCGGTCACCCAGCCCACAACTCAAGGAAGCCTGCAGGCCATTTTTGAGGCTATGATGAAACGTTTCATGGAAAATCATCACCGATCATCTCAACTCCCTCATGCCAAAGCCGACCGGTCCGGCAAAACGACGAAATTTGCACGGACGTCGATATGGAATCGGTCACATCGGCGGAAAAGGTGTCTGAAAGTGAAGGAGTGGTTTATAAAGCTAAGAGCAAGTCGAATCCAGCCCGCTTACCGATCGACAAGTAGCAGCGCTTTCGACATGGAGTCGACTGGCGAAATTGACGATGACTATGGTGGTACGGGCATAGGCAGGGAGCGCAAGGCGAGCTTTGCCTCGACAACGTTTTTTGATTTTAGTTCGACGGAGATCCCAAGGATTCGTATGTCTGCAACCACCGAATGAAGGATTTTACAGGCAAAGATGCTGATGATGTGCAAGCCCGAACGTGGTTCGATTTTGGAATTTGAAGGGCAGTATTGACACTCCGGTTTTTCTACCACCTGAAAATACCACCACATGAAGAAAAGGGGCGATGAAACGCCTATTGAATACCTAAATCTTCTCAACGTGGCCGCGATGCGTGCAGGGATAATAATTTAAAAAAATAAAATTAAAATATTTCATAACTGAAACAGCTGCAAATAAACTAGAATATTCAAGAGTTCTACTTTTGTAAAAAAGAATTAAAAACCCTAATAATAAAATTAAATCACTAATTCTATTAATTAACATTGCTTTAATTGCTGCTTTATTTGCTTGTAAACGTCTGGGCCAGATCGAGTAGACTGTTCCACCGACCGGCGCTGCCGGTGAACACGTTAGCCACTTCATTATCACGCTTGACGATCAAGAGCTGGCTGATAAGCTTACCTTTCTACGTCTCAAGGATGTAGGATATATGGAGAAAACACTACGTATGTTGCGCCACTCCCGCAGTATGAGAACGAAAGTTGCTGTTGGATCAAACCGATTTTGATCGAAGACTCCAGTGAAAAGACCAAAGGCCAGGTCATCCCGAGCGATTAAATCGATCGTTACGGGTGATAGAACCGGATCGGAAGAGGATAGTAGCGGTTGCAACCGATACCCAGCCTGGAGTCAGACGAGGAGCAGTACCGACACATTTTTGTCGCAGTCTGCGTCGAGAAACAGACCGGTACCGAGCCACGCCGAACGAAAGGGAAGAAGTGGCAACACGTCAGGCCCAGATTCGCCGTGACAGGAGTGCACACATTGAGGATCAACTAAACATGATGATTGAGGCTTCTGGAAGAAAATTACCTGTAAGAAGTGTGAAAGACGCGGCCACCCTACCGATCACTGTTTGTTTGTATGCAAGGCGTATGGAGAAATTCACGAAGATGGATAGTGCAAGATGGAGGAGTTCTTTAACCATATGCACAAGTGGTATGTGTCGGACAAGCATGCAGGAATTTTGCCACCGGATGTAGAGAAGAAACTAGGTCGATGGCCAGGTTGGAATCTCGGTCGAGCCGAGCGATCTACGTTCAGGATCTATGCATATGTCGGAAAGCACAACAAGTCAACACCAAAAAGGACAGGTAACAGGAGTAATTCGATTTACAGTCTTGCGACTGATGAATATTCCCGATCGAAGGTCGTTATGCCGTTAGACCTGCTGCCTGGTGAATCACGTAGATACTGGAAATATCGCGCTCCCGACAAATGGTGCAAACAATCGAAAGATTTTGGGAAGATCAACAATGAAAATGCGACGGTGTTATTTAAATCTCGAGCAGAAGTCTCGATTATTGACTCCACCTTTGATCGTAAAGTCGGATGTCAAATAGACTACACAAAGAGGCAAGAATGTGTCGGAATTGGAAAGAATTCCTATATGAAAGAAGGAAGGACGCGTGTCAAGATTACTCTATCTGGTTTATTGGTATATTTCTTTAGCGCCTGGGCGGTAAGCGGGCCGGACAGGACGCGCTCCTTGGCATGGATTTCATGGTACCGGCTGATATACGTCTCGATTTGTCCCATGTAGTACTCACGCTTCCGGATGAAGTCCAGAACCAACTGGCTGGTCGACGCCTCTTATACAGTTCATGGTGGAACCAAGATATTATTCCTGTGGGCTGATCGGCGGATACCCCTGTGGATAAGGCTACCCGAACGAGGCAGCTGCGGATAATTAGGGGCGAACGCTGGGTATCGACTTTAGTGAAAAGTGGAGGTCGAAAAGATTACATACGGATTACTAATATTGGTGACGAACCCACTGACGTTAGACAACAATACGATCGTTGGTATGTGGCTTGCAGAACGAAAAGTTCCAGGGAAGAAGGGCTTTATTTCGATCGGATCGAGAAGATATGTTGAGTAGCAAAACTGTGCATATGAAGCTGCCACTGATCTGGTCAGCGATGATGAACCGGCCGAAGAAGACCCCTCACCTTTAGTGGAAAGGCCGGATTACGTAACACCCAATATGTTCCGTAGGTCATCAACACAGTTACCTGATACAGTGAACTCACAGGTAGATGTGCCCAGAGTCGTCAACACAGTTGCGTTACAAGATCAGGTGACAGTGGAGCCGATGGTATATGGGGAAGGTCGTAATATTGTCGAGGACGAGTGTAATGGAGCTTCCACCCGCGTTGATACCACAGTAGGACAGTCCGTCAATAGGGAATAGCATTGCCCGTTCGAAAGGGGCAAATTGAGCTAAGTTACCCCAGCGGATGACCAGGTGTGTATACACGGAGACGTAGAGAAGTTCGTTGAAGGATCAAAGAGTCAGATGGCGGCTCTAACCGAAGTGTCAACCAATCCGCCTGAGATGACCCTAGACAATCCACAACCGTGTAAACGAGACGTCGACACCCCTGAACAACTCTAAACAACTCGATCAGCTCAAGAAAATAATTTGGAAGAAGAGATATTTGCTGATCGGAAAGGGTATTTTTGATATCGGCAGGAGTAATGTCAAGCCTATCGCCCATATTTCCAAGCTGAAGCTGGTGGACGAATCAACCCGATTAGACTTCGACGAAGTCCTATTGCCCAAAGCCAGTCAGGAAAGACCACCGAAGAACGTGGAGTACGAAGTGGAGAAAGTACTGGATATCAGATTGGTCAAGAAGACGAGTTTTAGTCAGACTTGCCGGATATATCTGATCCATTGGAAAGATCACGAAGAAGCAACTTGGATAGATGAACTCGATCTGAAATGTGGTCTTCTTACAGAGTCAGATGGGACAATCGGGTAATCTGAAAATGAAGCTGAGTATTGATGAATATATGAACGATTACCCGATCGGTGCCTACGACGTCAAAGTTCGCGGTCTCCCCACAGACGACTGACAGTCATGGCTGGATGATCCGCAATCTTCTGACGAAACAGGTTGCGCCAAGGTTGTTCCTGGTCAAGCTGTGTAATGGGGTGCCATTACATAATTTATATTCAAGTTAGAATATCACAGTTAAATTTCAGAAGCGTTGTCTGAAATTTAAATAAGAGATTATAAGTTATTATAATCTACGAAGGAAAAGTCGATTCGGTATAAATACCGAATCTTGCAGGTTAACTAATAGTACAGTTAGTTGAATACTTGATATTATTATATTAATTAGGTAGTTACTATACTATTAGCCGCTAACCACTCATTAAATAAACACTCTTAATTTTGCGTTCTAGAACATAAGTGAATATTCATATATTTACTTTTACTATAGGATTAGTTGATATCAACTAATCCTGCCCTATTGTATTGCGCGCTTCCTCGCACAACACAGTGTAAGCCGGTAACAGGATCAGTCCTGTTACACCTGGTAGCACTTTGTGGTCCGTCCTAACGACCACAGTTCCGTTCCGCTGGTTAACTAGCGGAGCGAAGATTAAGAGCAGCTCGGCATCATGTCGCGAGACATGACGCCTTCCGAGAGAGAGAGAACGCTGGAAGTGGTGACGAAACACTTCCCTCACTTCTCGTCGCGTAGTAAAGACGAAACGGTATAAATGGTTCGGTCCATGGGGACTGACATCATTACCTTCCTACTGAGTAAGACCCCGGAGGAAGTGATAGAGGTGGTGAATCGCTTTAGGCGAAACCACCTAGAAAGGCCAGCACGGCCCGCTTAAGAGGCAGCGCGGACCGCACCTTCACCTGCAACGCATAGCGTTGAAGTGGTAAAGGCACGAGTACCGCCCTTTACCGGTGAAGGGGGCGAGCCCCTTCGTAGATGGTTCGCAGAGGTGGAAGATGCCATATCTGCGCAAAATATTGTTGACGAACGTCAACGGGCGTACTTCTCCACAACATGTCTGGGCGGCAGAGCCAGGGCATGGGCGATGAGTCGCAGAGCCACTGATGACTCTGCGTTCCTGACTTATCAGGAATTAAAAGCTGAGCTAAAGCTCAACTTTGAAGCTCCAGAAATGGAGCTAAGTAGTCGGCAGGAGTTCATGGAACTCCGGCAAGGTAAGCTTGACCTTCAAGCTTACGCTCAGAAGACGCAATATTTGCTGTCAAATATTTTGTATGAGCCGGTGCCCCCTGCTATACAGGTCACTGGCTTCATTAAGGGACTCAATGATGGTCCCGTCAAACAGAGTATTTACCGGCACCCTCCAGATACTCTAAGGGATGCCATTGATATGAGCATCCGTGAAGAGTTCAGCATGCGATCAGCGTCATCGCATGCTGGGTACAGCCGAAGGGCTCAACAGCCCTTCGCTTTTGACATGCCGCAACAGCATGTCAACAAGCAGCAGTCGGGCAGACGAAGTTCACACTTCGTCTCAAAAAACATCCACCCGCGCCAGAGCATGGGCGGTAGAGGTCCAGAGCCGATGGACCTATCGGTTGCGGTTGCTTCGAGCTCGAAGCAACCGAAATTTAAGAAGAATATTCGCTGCAATCGATGCGCGAAAGTGGGGCATTTTGCCCATTATTGTATGGCACCGCGTCTGGTGCCACGCGGTCAGCGGACGGAACCGTCCGCTGCACGGCGAAAACAACAGGGACATCACCCGGTTGGTGCAAAAAACGTAAATCACCAGTAGGGGTGGGTTGCCTACTGGGAATGTTATCCCACATGCCGACATAGGGCATGTGAAGGTAATAGCCCCAGACGGGACTATGTCCTGTCAAAAGGTGCAGGGTGATGATAAGCCTCTTACCACCCTGGAGGTTAAGCCGCACGGGAGCGATGTCCCCATGCGAGCTTTGTTTGACACAGGAGCGTCAAACAATTTCGTTAGAACCCAGAGTCTAACGCTGCTGAGCTTCGTGGAGGTAGAAACCCCACGAAGTATGTTGTCAGTCCGGTTAGCAACAGGTGCAACCGTGACTATTCCAAAGCGTGTGATTAAAACACGCTTCGAGTTGAATGAACTGTCATTCGAGGATGAATTCATCGTCCTCGATTTAGATGACAAGTTCGATGTGATACTTGGAATCCCATGGATGTCCAAGTTTAAACCTTCGATCGACTGGGTTAACCTATCGATCGACTGCGGCGGACCCACAGGATCTGATCACCCTGTGTGTAATCCAGCTGTATCAGAAGATACAACCGCAGCGTCGGACAGTCTGGTGAATAGAGATGGCACCACCAGGTCTGTTCCGACACGATCAGCGGAAGGTACATCCGCTGGTGAGAGTCCAGAGGGACTACCACACGCAACAGAAGAGTCGTTGCGTGTTGGAGAGAAATATTACACGGGTGATAAAGACCACCGTGAGAATGAAGTGATATCCACGGTGGGAAACACCCACCGTGAGAATGAAATAATTTCTACAGTGGGAAACACTCACTGTGCGACCGAAGGTTCCAACACGACGAATGAATTCCGTGTTGATGAGAGTGAACTCACGATCGAGTGCAATCGTGAGCACAACTCCGTGGTGGCCAGTTCCCACCACGTTTCGTTAGCCATGCACATGGGTGATAAAGACCACCGTGTCGCAAAACAGGCGGCTGATCAGACGAGCACATCTGATCGCCAAGAAGATTCCATGGTAGGCAGTGGCCACCATGATGATGAGTATTCGCACACGGTGAATCGTAATCACTGTGTAGCAGTCAATCAGACGATTGCGTCTGATTGCATGGACAGTTCCGTCGAGACGATCAACGTCTTGACGCAAACGGAGACCGGATTAGTTACCCAGTCTCTGTTGATGGAACACCCTCCGAAAGAAGGTTCGGAGGTAATGGCTCTTCCAGCGCTAAGCTGGAAGAAGTTTATGAGAAACTTGCACGATGATCAGATCGAACAGATCTTTATTATCGTAGCAACAGATGATGTAGTGGATATTCGTTCACGAATATCCACATTACAAATGGAAAACATTGGGAAAGAGGTTCCCAATGATCAAACCAAAGTTCAGCGCTTTGAAGCGCAGAGCTGGGAGTCACTTAAAGCGAACTCCCCATTTTATGAGGTACTTCGAGAATACGCTGATGTATTCCCAGAAGAAGGTACCTAGCGATCTCCCTAAGGATAAGGGAACTCGTCATGAGATTGACCTCGTGCCAGGCACGAAGTATTGTGTTATGCGGCAATGGCCGTTGCCGCGTGATCAAGTGAAAGCGATCGACGAGTTTTTCGAAGCTCGTCGTAAATCAGGCCAAGTTCGGGAGTCTATCTCACCGCGCTCTACCCCCACCTTTTGTGTGAAAAAGTCCACAGGTGGGTGGAAAATCGTTCACGCTACAACAAGCAGAGCGCAGCGACGGTACCGACGCAGACGCCGATACCGCGAAAAGATGTCATCATAGATGGCATGTGCGGGAGCACCATCTTTAGTGCTCTCGATCTAAGAGATGGATTTTATCAAATCCTAATGCGTGAGAAGGATATCCCTCTCACGGCGGTAAGCACCCCAAGCGGCATGCTTTGGGAGTGGCTTGTTATGCCGCAGGGGCTTCGAAATGCCCCTGCTACGTTTAACAGATGCGTAACGCATCTATTACGCCCGGTGAGAGAATTCGCACCGAGTTATTTCGATGACGTGTTCATCCATAGTAAGGGTGAACACGATAAAAGCGATGTAGATGTCCATAGGGAACATCTACGTCGAGTGTTAGAGCTTATGCGTAAGCATAAGCTCTATGCAAATCTGAAGTGCACCTTTGGTTCACCTGAGATACCCGTTCTTGGATGCTATGTGGGCAAGAACGAGGTGCGTCCTGATACAGAAAAGATCAGGGTGATCGTTGAATGGCCTACGCCAAACAACGTTAAGGAACTTCGAAAGTTCCTTGGGTTGGCAACCTATTTGCACAAATATTCGTGCAAATATGCTGGGTTAATACGACCTCTTTCTCAACTACTTAAGAAAGATGTCGAATGGCATTGGGATACCCAATGCCAAGATGCTTTTGATGCAGTCAAGCAAAGCTTGACTGAAGCGCCTGTCTTGGCTATAGCCGATAACGAGCGTCCGTTC
>CM047584.1:13634972-13648387 GCA_026184515.1 Peronosclerospora sorghi
TGGAAGTCCATTTCAATGGACTTCGTATTCGGTCTTCCACCCGACAATAGTCGGAAGACCGGAATAGTGGTCTTTGTAGACCGTTTCAGTAAGATGGTACATCTTACTGCAGTATCAGCGAATGTAACCGCCGCCCAAACAACGCGGATATTCGTTGATAAGGTATTCCGTTTGCACGGAATGCCGGAAGACATTGTCTCGGATAGAGATCCGAGATTTACAGGACGTTTCTGGCAAGAAACGTTCTCATTGTTGGGAACCCAGTTGAAGATGTCAACTGCGGACCATCCGGAAACGGATGGGCAGACGGAACGGGTTAACCGCGTTCTCGGAGACATGTTGCGATCATACGCACATGCCTTTGAACAGTGGAGTGACTATCTGCCACTCACTGAATTCGCGATTAACAATTCGGTGCATGCTTCAACTAAGCATACACCGTTCTACGTGAATGCCTTAAGGCATCCACGAACCCCAGCTTTACTTGGCGGTACGCCAAATCTAAGTGGGGGAGGGACCCGCTCAAATTTTGAGCGAGTCAATGCGCAAGTTGCGAATGCAACTTGTGAACAAAACGATGGCCCGGCCCTTCTACTGAAAGTACAGTAGAAGCGGAAGCAGCTTCAATTGAAACTGAAGCTGCATATGATGAATATGTGTGTGCAGCAATGGCTGCAGACAATGAGGACAACGCACCTACTGCTGATAAAGCAGTAGATGAATTCGTATTACAGCGCCAAGCTGTAATACGCTATATAAAAGATGCACTTGCCTCTGCTTTTGATAAGCAGAAAAAAAATGCAGACAAGCAAGGAAGGAAGAACAAAAACTCCTTTCTGAAAGGTGAATTGGTATTATTAAGTACTACCAATTTTCCTATACATGCAATAAGCAACTTCCCTACACGGAAGTTGCTTCCTAAGTACATTGGACCCTTCAAGGTCCAAGAGATTCGGGGGAATGTCTATACTTTAGACATTCCCACAGCAATGCGGCTTCACCCAATATTCTATGTTGGGCGGCTCAAACCGTATTATTCGTCTTCGTCTTACGACGAGACGCAGAACCACGGAAGATACCGTGCTTCTCCAAGTTTCCGAAGAGAGACTTGTAATCGGCTTCCAGCCGTTGATGAGCAGAGCGGAGAGTCATTACCTCCGCCTTCGACTGCTCAAGATCAGCCTTGTGCCGATCGAGCTCTTCCTTACAGCGGGAAAGCTCGATGTACAGAAGATCATTCTTCTGCTGGAGGGCAGTGTGCGCCCCGAGGATGTCGCGGACATCCTCGCGAAGAGGCCGATATGTCTTCACAGAGTGAGACATATCGCTGCTCAAGGAGGAACAACCCTCCTCGAGTTTGCGGAGCAAAGAACCATGCTCCGAAACAACAACGGCGAGGGAATTATCAACCTCCGCCACCCCTGATCGATAATCAGGGGAATAAGCGATACATTCTCGAGCGCTTGATCTCGAAGCGCTCGGTTCCTTCGAAGAAGAGGCGGCGTACCGAGTACTTAGTACGATGTCTGGGTTATCCCCAAAGAGTTCGACTCTCGGGAGCCGATTGAGGTTCTGAGGGCCGACGCCCCAGACCTTTTAACTGATTTTGAAAAGGAGTCTCAAACTCATAATGCGAAGTAGCATCAACACTAGGTGTTGATGCATTTAGGGCATCGATTAAACCCTGAATTTCGGCGGGTACGAAAAAACCACCGTACCCCCGCAACTCCACCTCTTACAGACGAGGAGCGCCCTGCGTACACCGCGGGAAAACGAGGTGATAAGGGACACCACACGTTAACCCTTCTTTGATGCAAGCAAAATGGATGTATTCCATTTTGCCTGTTCGCGAGTGCTTTAAAAAGCGCTCGCGCATTACGTGAACTTTATTCACGTAATCATCTGGGCTTTTGTTGTAGTTGTCAACAAAAGCGTTCCAACTCTGCGTCAGGGCGTCTTTATCGTCCCTGTTCCTCCTTGACCATTTCCGGCTCGAATAATATCGAACCTGGAAAAAGAGGTCAATAAAGTACAGACGTCTATCGTCTGTACTTCGATCGAATCGACGTGACTGGATGTCTTCGCAGTCATCCAGCACGTTGATATCGAACAACGCATATTGGCAGTCCCGCTTATGGTGACCGCCACTGTTGGGGGCAATAGCCCATCCAGGGGTCCAAAACCCCACTCTGTACGGAACATGTGGTTCCGTACGATGATACGCCTTAGAAGCGGCAGGCGCCGCTTCTGTTCGAGCTCTTTTAGCAGGCGGAGCACCGCCTGCTTCAACAACACGCGCCGGGGTTAAATCACCCCGACGAGGAGAAGTACTTGGTCCAGGTGGGGAGCTGCGTTCCCTCAACCACCTGTGATAATCATTGTCGCTGTCATAGCTGACAGCGACACCAGAGTCTTCATCGCTGTTAGGCGATGAGCACCTAGCGAGTTTCGACTCGCTAGATCCTTTAGTGGGGACAGCTGTACCCTTATCACTTTGTTCGGAGTCAGAACTTCCGAACATGGCCCTCTTGGCAACATGCCATTCGTAAGTTGCCATCGTGCGAGATGTTGCATTAGCAACATCTCCCTGTTTCTTGCCAGATGCCGCCTTAGCAGCATCTGTGGTCGAAGACGGTACTTCTTCCGACCTTTGCGTAGTTGACGCTGCTAATGCAGCGTCACTGTTGTCACTCAACACCAGCACCTAGTGCTGAGGCGGAGGAAGAAGCTCCTTCGATATTTTCAGCAGCGCTCTTTAGAGCGCCGCCGCGTGCTTTGACCATCGAGTCGATGGTCAATCAGTTGATAAATGAGAACGACCAACAAGTGCCACCCATGATTGGCCAAAATAAGAATTATTACTGGCCAACCACCTTAAGTGAGGGGTGATGTAATGGGGTGCCATTACATAATTGATATTCAAGTTAGAATATCACAGTTTAATTTCAGACGCGTTGTCTGAAATTTAAATAAGAGATTATAAGTTATTATAATCTAAGAAGGAAAAGTCGATTCGGTATAAATACCGAATCTTGCAGGTTAACTAATAGTACAGTTAGTTGATTACTTGATATTATTATATTAGGTAGTTACTATACTATTAGCCACTAACCACCCATTAAATAAACACTCTTAATTTTGCGTTCTAATAGACAAGTGAATATTTATATATTTGCTTTTAGTATAGGATTAGTTGTCATCAACTAATCCTACCCCTCTAGTATTGCGCGCTTCCTCGCACAGCACAGTGTAAGCCTGTAACAGGATCAGTCCTGTTACAAGCTGAGTCAGAGCGTACTGCAAGTTGTCTATACCGTGTCGCAGTGATAGTCGGGATACCAAGCGCCGTCTTCGGTCAATTCCCCGGCTTTCTCAACGCGACGTTTAGCCATATGGAGGACGACCGGGTATAGGAAAATGTCGATATAGCATTCGCGTGACTTCATGCCCTCCAGTACGAACTGGTATATGGACAGCCACACTTCACCCGCCCGGCTCCGACGTTGCTTGCGCTTCTTCTGGGAGGCATCCAGTTCTTGGTCCTATTTTACCCGTCCGGTGGGGAGCACTAGGTAATGCGTAAACTCCCAGATCGCCTGACCATGGGCATCATAAAATTTCCAAAGACGATCCAAAAACAAGCTGCTCCAGGGAGTCGACGCAAACATGGTGTCCAAATCGGGGCTGAGTAGAACTCTCCATGGCTTGGTTTCATACAGACAGGCGATCGGTGGCCCCGTGACAAGATCAGGCCGCCACTCAGTCGAATTGATATGACTCACTGCTGGAGGGAAACGCCAAAAGTCTGGGCGTGACAGGGTCCGGGTAAGCCGCTTCTTGGTCGGAACTGACCGGCTCAAGAGATCAATCTTCCCGGCGACCAAGGGGTGGCGACATCCATACTTTGAGGTGGGAGAGGCACATCGACCCTCAACCCTCCCAATGACGCATGACGGTGTAAAACAGAAGTGCCAGGCTGGCGAGAGGGTCTAGACGCCTTACCGTCCAGTCCTGATGCTCCCTCAACACTTTTGTCCTTCTTGTACGTCACTGGATCGGCTTCTGACTCTGGCTTCTCAATAGCTGCAGTGGAACGACGACGTTGGGTGGACCTAGATTGAGAGAGAGAAAGAAGTAGCTCATCCGAAGCCATCGATTCACCCTCCGAGTCTTCCCCAGGCGCGATTTGTGGGCGCTTGAGCCGGACAGTGTGTGGGGTCGGGTGCTTGTTTTTTCGTTGCTTGTAGTGACGTACTTGGACTCGCTGTCGCGTTTGGGAGCTTCACCTGTGTCTTGGCCTTTTTTTGCGGCGCTGCTGGTTTCTCCTCGTAGTCTAGGTCGATTGCTATACCCCGTACCCTCGCGCCTCTCGCCGCGTCCTTACTCTTCCGATTATGCTTGTGAATTTTGTGGGGTGGAATTTCAGCCAATGAAGGGCGTGATAATCCACCCGGGCTTGATTTAGAGGCGTAGCCGGTGAGATTCGATCGAAGACCCGCGAGGGTGCTCGAAGCTGATCCACAGGGATTGGAGCTAGCGATTGATGCATTTGACAGTAGGCCGGTCAACTCATGACGGCACTAGTGGATGGTGCCCCAGCGAAGATTCGACTCCTTAGTCCAAACGTCCAACCGACCTTGGAAGGTATAGACTCTTTCAGTGTAATCTCTTTTTGAGAGTTGCAACTCGGAGATCTGCCACTCTAAGTCGCGCTGCTGCGAGTTCAGGAACGACCGGTCGGATTGATTTTCGGACCTCTGCCGAGTGATTAGCGCGAGCTGTTCTTGGAGATGTGACTTGCAGACCTCGAAGCAATCCAGATCGTGACGAGCTCCGATCAGCCCCTCCAATATCTGTCACATCTGGCGATCGGCGGTGAGCAGCGCGTTTACTGCTTGGGTGATACCAATAGGCAATGGATCTGCAAATGGAAAAAAGAAAGTGAGAACAGATTCAAGGTGGAGTGATCGTATGATCAACATACCCTTTTTGACTTGTTGCGAAACCAAGGTCTTGAGACGTTCATTCTCGGCTGTCAAGACCGTACGACCGTCTTTCAATGCATCAACCTGTTTGTAAACCCGTTTTACGTCTTGACTCAACCGCTGATATGTGGAGTCGACCGTGGTCCGCTTCTGACGTTCAAATTTTAACTCCTGCTGGAGAATATTGTTCCCTTACCGAAGCCGATAGACCTCGACTCGGTACTCGTTTTGTTCACCGACTATTTGAGTATCGCCGGAGTCGTCAGATCGGTCCAATCGGCTAGGGATAAGAATGTGCGGAGAGTGCGAACACCGATAGCCTACGAAGACAACTGTTAACGAAAGAAATGTAGCGATTCGAGATCAAGCGGAATTATCTGGCGGATTAGAACCAGATTGATACATGGAAATTGGAGACTGTTGGTGCGATCGGGCCGCTACCGTTGTGCGGCTGCGACCAGACCTGTGGTGAAGTGAAGATGAAATTGTGTGACCAGTGTGTAGCGGTATACCGTTGATCGGTTTGGAGCGATTGGTTTGGTTGAAAGAGGAGAGTATGTAAGGAGTGTTAAGTACGCAGGTTTAGGTGAGTTACACGATTTTGTATGTAGTCTACATATTAGGTTTTTAATGGGATATTAAATATAGTGTTCGTTTTTCTGTGGTTTACGCAAAAATCGCCCCCTCCTACCACGGAGTCTTTGGGAGCAGAGGGCTAACAAGGTCCCCTCTAGCTCAACTTACCCGGCCAGGCGCGTACATACGCACTTTGGCCCACCGGAAGTCCCACGACGGAAACGCGCAGCCTTAACGACACTCACCCTAGGGTCGAACACGTTTGGAACGTGTTATCGTTATATTGGTTGGGTCTACGCATCGCTACACGCGTTCTGCCCCAAATTATTGGTTGGGTCTACACAACGCTGCGTGCGGTCTGCCCCAGATTATTGTTTGGGTCTACACATCGCTACACGCGGTCTGTTCCAAATTATTGAAGTATTTGTAGTGACGATTTCCGCTTCATCTACACCCCGGAATTAGATTGGATTATCTATATCGTTGAAAATTGACGTGTCTAGGGTGCTTTTATGCCCTTGTATTGGTACCCACCGACATTAATATTGCGCGACATCCACCGAGTGTGTTGCCACCCAAACCAAGGGGTACACAAGGTGAGAAGTATCAAGATAAATCGTACCATGCGTCCTAAAATGCAGATCGATCATCCGATCGTGATGCAGGCGAAGGTTCGCGGGGTGCCCCCCCCGTAAGTTGGTCGGTTGGGCACCATGGTGGTCGGGTTCAGGACACTTCGGTGTTTGATATTGAACTCGACTCCACCACATTTCTGTGGACGCGTTGCATTTGCACAGTGGCATACCCCATCGTCCCTCAAAGAGTTGCATAGTTCTCTTGGCCTTGTTGGCTATTACCGTCCGTTCATTTTGTCAGTTCGCGCGATCGTGTTAACCCTCAGTGGGTTAATCAAGACAGATGTTCATGGGTATGGGGCTCTGCCCAGGCATCTGCCCTTTGACAAGCTAAAGCACGCACTACGATCGGCACCAGTCTTTAAGTTAGCCAATTTTTCCAGACCTTTTGCCCTCACCCACAGATGCTTCCGGTGTTAGTGTTGGTGGTGTGCTTTCTCAATTTCACAAGGGCCACGACCATCCAATTGCGTTCTACTCCAAGAGATTCGGTGTTTACGAGGTAAATTGGTACATGCGTGAGAAAAACTATTTGCCATCAAACTAGGATCTGAAAAGTGGAGCCATTACCTTTATGGTCATCCTTTCGTTATCTATACAGATAACAGTGCCTGCTCTTGGTTGATGCAGTCCCAGCTAAAACTCGCCCGCTATCTCACCTTTTTGCGCAATCCAACTTTAACATCCATCCCGTTACTGGTGAACCGTATGTCGCTGCGTATGCGCTTTCACGACGGCCTAATATCGCCACCGTCGCCACAGTAACGTTCCATCGCTGCGATCCTCGTTGTTTTGTGCGTGCCTGTCAATTCGTTCTTCCCCCTCGGTACCATCTCTGCCCGGGGATGATGCTGTGCACATGAGGTGGGTAAAATGTCCAGTTGGCACCAGAAGTGAAACAAAAAACTTCAACAGGGTTAAAGTAACAATCTGGAGCTCAAAGATGCATGGGAAAGAGAATCGGGGAAGAACTTGTCAAAGAAAGAGACCTACTCTACGAGAAATCGAACAATCGAAATCTGTGCGCGCTGGATATACGTTAACCAACGGAAGAACGGGCTCACGATGCTGATTTCTGTACCGGATCAATGATCGAAAGTTGTATCAATGGAATTCATTACGGGTTTACCAAAGTCTGAAGATTTTGATGCAATACTGACATCGTTTACAAACTCTCGAAAAGACACAAGTACGCCCAGTTAATGCCGCTGACGATGTACCAGCCGTCACAAATACATTTTTCGACACCTTTGTTCGTCACATGAACTTCCTGAAGCCATCATCAGTGATCGCGACTGCAATTTCACGTCCAGTTTCTGGCCATCGTTGATGGGGATTATGGGTACCAACTCTGCATGACCAGAGCACATCCCGATCAAGCTGACGGACAAACAGAACGACAAAAATTAGTCGTTGAAGATGCTCTACGTCTATGGTGCTTATCCAGGGACTGAATGTGGGTACGATTGAATATGATAATTCCACTCTTGTCAGTTCCTCGACCGGGTTCTCTCCAGTTTGATATCGATACAGGACTGAAGGTGTGTTTTTTTGTTGCAAAGGGCAACACGTTCGACCCTCAAAGAGTGAGACAAGGACATCGCTGAGTACGCAGACATATTTGGCGGCGAAAGAGCTGGAATCGTCAAACTGGCTCGTACGACTCTGATCAAGGCACAAGAGACGCAGAAAAAGTATTATGACTAGAAGCGCGACTTCATCCCGACAGAGTTCAAGCAAGGAGACTTCGTCATGCTGGATACAAGTTGGATCTCATTCGCACACGTTGCAAAAGGTGCAACAACAAAACGCGCGAATTTCCCGCCCGAACAACGGATCCGTTTGAAATCATCCTAATGAACAACCCGAAGTAGCCAAGTTGAAGCTGCCAAGGTTGATACGACGCATCAATCCAAAATTCAATGTTGATTGTATATTCCGACTCCCGATAAGTTCTTGTGTCGTCCTAATCCGAAGGATTCGAAGTTTGTGGTCAATAAAAACGATGATAATCTTCAAATCATTGAGAAGCAGCTCAAGAAACGGCAGTTCAATCAGCAGTTAGAATGGCTCGTGCAATGGCATGTCGAAGCCAAACACGAGGCGTCATGGGAACGTGAGAAAGACATCAAATATTTGTCCCACTGGCATGATCTAGTTGACGATTTTAAAACACGTCAACGCTTAATTCGGGGATGATGTAAGAAACGACAGGACGCTCTCTACAGGCGTCGCAAGACTCATCCATACAGAGAGCATCCTGACGTCAGATTGGTTGGTGTCACATCGTCCATAAAAAAACTAGAACAAACATAAAAGACGCATTTATATTTAGTAGGGAAATCCTGACAGAGAACCAGAGCCAGAAAAAGAACCATAAAAAGTAGAAGAGGTAAGACAGATAAAAATCTAGTAGAAGGATAGAGATCCTCGGCACCTCGTCCCATGCATTTGTTTCTCATTCCAAAATATACCATCATCTGCGGAAGCTCAACAACCGATCTCTCTACGAGATCTTCTTCTTTCCTCTAGAAGAAGTGCTTCCTCTGCCCCAGACAACTGTTGCTCTCCACGTAAGTACGAGATCCTCACATTACATGTCCGGACAAATAATCACTTCAACATATACATTCAATTGAACAATTCCTTGACTTGGTTATCTTCACGTATGCCTGCGAACTATCTTGGTGTGGTGTGTAATGGGCCCCTGCCATTACATATGAAGTAGTTGTTATAATACTATACAGTAGAACCCGTCAGATTTAATACTGTCAAAACTCATAACCTGTCATAATTAATAAAAATCGTCGGTCCCGTCTTGGGCCAAGCCAAAAAACTAATAACTAATACTTAATAGGTTTCGGTCAGTCCCAACCAGTATAAGATTAATAATTCCATATATTTTTTCTGTGACTTCTACTGAAAGTACTGTGTTATGCTAGTTTGTGTAAGTTTTTTCTGGCGAATACTAAACGAATGATCCTTCATCATCTGAAGCGTGGCAGGAAATGATGCTGAAGTAGAATATGCTTGTTGCATCCAGTAAATCTGCAGCTTACCAACATCTGATTTGCCTCGGCGTCGGATATCGTTGGAGGTTCTTCACTTTCATCCTCGCCTTCTGGATCTTCTGGAACTCCAAAGTTTTCGTACGTGTTGAGAATCTCCGCAACAATCTCTTCTTCATCCGGAACATAACTGACTTCCTGCTCGGCGCGATAATTGAGCAGGTTGCGGATGTCCATCGGATTGCTGTACCGAAGCTGGCGTATTTGCTCCTCTAATTCCTGGATGACTTCCTGCGGAGGCTCAACTTCAGCTGCAGCAACAGTTTCACTGGAAGACTCAGAACGAATTGAGCAATGTCTGAAGCAGTTTTGAATCGTCTGCGGCTTCACATCGTTCTTCCACGCTGCCACGGCCATGCGAATCCCATCCAGAACGTTGTTTTTTCGGGATTGGCAACACTGTCCTCAATCTGCTCCAAAAGCATCCGGTTAAAATGTAGCCGGTGCGTATACGCACGGTGCGGCTAGCGCACAGAGGAAGACTTTTCCTTAAAGCGGTAGCTACCGCTACTTAGCCGATACGCCCTTGTAAAGGGCTTAGTAGGAGAAATCTCCTACTCGGGGCCAAGATTCCCGGGTTCGTTTACAACTTAGCCTTAACGGCTGTATTCCCTTTACGGGATGTAGGTAAAGGGAGGGCTCCCTCTTATCTATGACACTCACTGCACGTGCGACCGGTCGAGGTCGCACGTCCGCAAGATAGAGTGAAATCTAAACTGAATATATTTAATATGTAATTAGCCTAAATTTATTAAACTAATATAAACTATATGTAATACTAAGTAGAATATTCCTAATTCGTACCTAGCTAAAATGTAGTGTACACACCTGTGTACTGACACGTGGATGGCTGACACACCACCACACCAAGGGCCCCTGCCCTGATTGGTTAAAATAACCAAAGGTTCAAAACCTTTCAAACCGGCCAATACTGACCTCAACCGTGGTGTACTCATGTACACCAACACTCAATGTAACCCGAATGTAACCCCGTTTCATGAAACGCCGACGATAATAGGCCTTGAAGTTGCGAATGATGCCAGCATCACAAGGTTGAATCTTCTATGTGGTGTTTGGCGGCAGGTAGACAACTTTTGTGTTGACCAAGGTGACCTGCGCCGGAAGGTTCTTGATGGGAATGTGAGCCCTGCAGTTGTCAAGCAGCAGCAGAACTTTGCGTCCATGCATTCTTTTGTCGAAATCCGTCAGCCAAATTTTGAAAACATTCAGCTTCATCCATGCTTTTGCGTTTGCATGGTATTTGCAGCCGAATGAGTCTCGATTGACATTTTTAAAGCATCGAGGGTTCATTGACTTGCCAATCACCAACAGCGGCAACTTGTCAGAACCATCCCCGTTGCTGCAGACAGCAATCGTGATGAGTTCCTTGTTTTGCTTACGTCCTTCCAGTTGTTGTGTTTCAAGCGAGTTGTCGGATTGCATTCGATAAAAAAGGCCAGTTTCATCCATGTTGTAAATGTCTTTCCATTCATATTGGTCAAGACATTGGCGAAGTTCGGGCAGGCTCTCAGCAAGAAGCGTCGTGTTGACGGAGCCGATTTCTCCAAAGCGGCGGCATGATTGAATTCCATGACGTTTTTTAAATACTCCAGCCAACCATTTGAGAACTCGTACGTTGGCGATGCATCGGGATAAAGCCGCCGTAAAAAAATGGCGGCTTTCTCACGAATGAGGTCTCCTGAGATGTTGATTTTTGCCTAGTAGATTTTGACCCACTGGATCAGGGCCTCTTCGACAAGAGGATAAGTGACGGTGCGGTGCGTCTTGATGCTGACATTTTTTTTAAACATCAATGCGAAGCAGAGAATCTGACTGCTTCAGCGTGTTTGAGATCGTGCTAACTAAGATGTTGTGGGTTTCTTCTAGCCACTTTATCAGCTGACTGTGTGTGAGCATGGGGTTTGTGCGCTTGTGTTGACAAAGAGCGATGCGGATGGCATCGGTCATTGTCTTAAGAGGTGGTTTGTTGTCTAGGAGGAATTGGAATGGCTGGATGAGGGGGAGTGAATGGAGTGAGGAAAAAAAAACAGGAGAGAAGTGCCCATTTTATATGCAAAAATCAGGGCAAAATTTCGTTTTTTTGGCCCTTAGTAAATAGATGACATCAGCAGTTTACTACCTATTGCATGAGGTCAGCAAAAAAACATACCTGTCAGATTTAATAACCTGTTAGAATTAAAAGCTTAGGGGTGGTCCCGTGGCTATTAAATTTGACAGGTTCTACTGTAGTTGTGTTCCTTATAGGAACACAAGTGGCATCTTTTCATTGGTTGAAAAGGCGCTTTGTGATTAATGTGTTTTCTGCATTTCGGATTGGCTGTAATTGGTGGTATTTCTCCCTACCACCAATTACTGCCAAACCGTTAGGTTTTATAAGGTATTAGGTTTAAAGGGTAGGGGCAACAAATATATTCAGTTTAAAATAGCTGTAACGGGGTTACATTTAGTTACGTTGGTGTACGTAAATACACAACGGTTAAGGTCAAGTATTGACTGGTCCGAAAGGTTCGGACCTATTGGTTATTTTAGCCAATCAGGGCGGGATCCCTTGGTGAAGGCGTGGCAGCCTGCCACGCACTGCCACGTGTTGTTACACAGGTGGTGTACATTACATTTTCGGCTAGAAACGGATTAAGTAAGTTCTACCTAGTATTACATATAGTTTACATTAGTTTATTAAGTTAGACTAATTACATATTAAATATAAATCAGTTTCCATTTAAAACTAAATCCAGCTAGACTAAATCCAGCTAGACTTTCGACCGGGAAAGGTCGAGCGTGCTGTGAGTGTTGTAGCAGGGGAGTACCTCCCCTAGCTACTCCCTACTAAGGGAAGCGTAAGGCTAAAGCGTTAGCGTACGCTAAAGGAAACAGGGGAAATCTTGGCCCCGAGCGAGAGAGTAATCACACACTAATCCCTTTCATTAGGGCGTATCGGCTAAGTAGCGGCGTATCGCCGCTTAAGGAAAGTCTTCCTCTGTGCGCTAGCCGCACCGTGCGTTTACGCACCGGCAACATATGGTAGCACTGGTAGTCAATCCAACACCTGTGTTGGTGGACGTCATCCTCTGAAAAGGATGGACCAGGACGATTGGGATCAGCTGATCCCCGTCCAACAAGGAGTCTTTAAAAGGCTGGTACCCATATGGGTCAGGATGGCATGCGCCTCCTAGTGGAGCAGGGTCTTGATACCGTGCGTGAGTGGGTGAACGCCCTCATCGCCCATGAGGCGAGTTTTCGCGGAAATTATCCTGTGTCTACGGGGGTGCGCCCTCCGTTATCTTTTAAGATAAAGGAATTCACCGGTGAAAAAGGTGATAACCTTTATGTGTGGCTTCGCGAGGTCGAAACGGCCTTCGCCGCAGCGAATGTGATCGAGGTGTCGAGAAGGAGTTGAAAATTGTAATAAATTCATTTAATCAACAACACAAGGGGTAATAATTCAGTCCTCCTTGCTTTACTTCCCGGGTACTTAATACTAGCGCCCGAACCAACAAATCAACCAAGCACACTAGGCACACACTTCAACAGGTAGCTCCAGGCTGCCCCCAATACTCACTAGATTTAAACGGCTGCTGCTCCACTTGCTAGGGCGTTGCATCAGGGGAAATTTGATTCTATTAAGTGTTACTAACTCTTACCTCAAAGTCAACCACTTCTCTCACCTACTTCTTCTTGGTTACTTCAGCGATGACTTCAATACTTGACAGTTACTGCTGCGACCCTCTGTAATCTGATTGATCATACTTGCACCAATTCCACTCAACCCTCCACAAGCAGATCGAACAGATTAGATATCGCGAGACGGCCGTCGCGGGTCACTTCTGATTGGCCGAAAAATCCCACTTAAAACATTCCAGTATCCCATATCAATTCCACTCAACCCTCCATAATCCGATTGAACAGATTGGTCATCGCGAGACGGCTGTCGCGAGACGGCGTCGCTCGCTGGTCACTCCTGAGTGGTCGAAAATATCCGTCCACAATTAAAATATTTTGCAGTGTGAGAATAATCGGGAACATCGCGCGAGTAATGTGGGAAACCGAGGGTGTAACAGGACTGATCCTGTTACTGGCTTACACTGTATCTTGCGAGGAAACGCGCAATACAATTAGGGCAGGATTAGTTG
>CM047584.1:13648397-13680450 GCA_026184515.1 Peronosclerospora sorghi
TGTATCTTGCGAGGAAACGCGCAATACAATTAGGGCAGGATTAGTTGGTAACAACTAATCCTATAATAAAAGTAAATATATTAATATTCACTTTAGTCTTAGAACGCAAAATTAAGAGTGTTTATTTAATGGGTGGTTTAGAGGCTAATAGTATAGTAACTAACTAATTAATATAATAATATCAAGTCTTTAACTAACTGTACTATTAGTTAACCTGCAAGATTCGGTATTTATACCAAATCGACTTTTCCTTCTTAGATTATAACAACTTACAATCTGTTATTTAAATTTCAGACAACGCGTCTGAAATTAAACTGTGATATTCTAACTTGAATATCAATTATGTAATGGCACCCCATTACATCACCCCCCACTTAAGGTGGTTGGCCAATAATAATTCTTATTTTGGCCAATCATGGGTGGCACTTGTTGGTCGGAATTTCTCATTCACCAACTGATTGACCATCGACTCGATGGTCAAAGCACACGGCGGCGGCGCTCTAAAGAGCGCTGCTGAAAACAATGAAGGATCTTCTTCCTCCGCCTCAGCACTAGGTGCTGAGGTGTTGAGTGACAACGGTGACGCTGCATCAGCAGCGTCAACTACGCAAAGGTCGGAAAACGTACCGTCTTAGACCACAGATGCTGCTAAGGAGGCATCTGACAAGAAACAGGGAGATGTTGCTAATGCAACATCTCGCATGATGGTCACTTCCGAATGGCGTGTTGCCAAGAGGGCCATGTTTGGGAGTTCTGACTCCGAACAAAGTGATGGGGATAAAGATGTCCCCACTAAAGGATCAATCGAGTCGAAACTCGCTAGGTGCTCATCGCCTAACAGCGATGAAGACTCTGGTGTCGCTGTCAGCTATGACAGCGACAATGATTATCACAGGTGGTTGCGGGAACGCAGAGCCCCACCTGGACCAAGTACTTCTCCACGTCGGGGTGATTTAACCCCAGCGCGTGGTGTAGAATCAGGCGGTGCTCCGCCTGCTAAAAGAGCTCGAACAGAAGCGGCGTCTGCCGCTTCTAAAGCGTATCATCGTACGGAACCACATGTTCCGTACAGAGTGGGGTTTTGGACCCCTGGCTGGGCTATTGCCCCCAACAGCGGCGGTTACCGTAAACGGGACTGCCAGTATGAGTTGTTCGATATCAACGTGCTGGATGACTGCGAAGACATCCAGTCACGTCGATTCGATCGAAGTACAGACGATAGACGTCTGTACTTTATATTGACCTCTTTTTCCAGGTTCGATATTATTCGAGCCGGAAAGGGTCAAGGAAGAACAGGGACGATAAAGACGCCCTGACGCAGAGTTGGAATGTTTTTGTTGACAACTACAACAAAAGCCCAGATGATTACGTGAATAAAGTTCACGTAATGCGCGAGCGCTTTTTAAAGCACTCGCGAACAGGCAAAATGGAATACATCCATTTTGCTTGCATCAAATAAGGGTTAACGTGTGGTGTCCCTTCTCCCCTCGTTTGCCCGCGGTGTACGAAGGGCACTCCTCGTCTGTCAGAGGAGGAGTTGCGGGGGCACGGTGGCTTTTCCGTACCCGCCGAAATTCAGGGCTTAATCGATGCCCTAAATGCATCAACACCTAGTGTTGATGCTACTTCGCATTATGAGTTTGAGACTTCTTCTCAAATTCAGTCAAAAGGTCTGGGGCGTCAGCCCTCAGAACCTCAATCGGTTTCCAAGAGTCGAACTCTTGGGGATATCCCATCCAGCGTACCAAGTACTCGGTACGCTGCCCCTTCTTCAAAGGCACCGAGCGCTTCGAGATCAAGCGCTCGAGGATATATCGCTTATTCCCCTGATTATCAATCAGGGGCGGCGGAGGTTGAGAATTCCCTCGCCGTTGTTGTTGCGGAGCATGGTTCTTCGCTCCGCAAGCTCGAGGAGGGTTATTCCTCCTTGAGCAGCGATATGTCTCACTGTGTGAAGACATATCGGTCTCTTCGCGAGGATGTCCGTGACATCCTCGGGGCGCACACTGCCCTCCAGCAGAAGAATGATCTTCTGTACATTGATCTTTCCCGCTATAAGGGAGAGCTCGATCGGCGCACGGCTGATCTTGAGCAGTCGAAGGCGGAGGTAACGACTCTCCGCTCTGCTCACCAACGGCTGGAGGCCGATTACAAGTCTCTCTTGGGAGACTTGGAGAAGCACGGCATCTTCCGTGGTTCTGCGTCTCATCGTAAGACGAAGACGAGTGATACGGCTTGAGCTGCCCAACATAGAATGTTGGGTGAAGCCGCATTGCTGTGGGAATGTCTATGGTATAGGAATTCCCCCGAATCTCTTGGACCTTGAAAGGTACAATGTACTTAGGAAGCAACTTCCGTGTAGGGAAGTTGCTTATTGCATGTGTAGGCAAATTAGTAGTACTTAATAATACTAATTCACCTTTAAGAAAGTATTTTTCGTTCTTCCTTCCTTGTTTATCTGCATTTTGCTTCTGCTTATCAAAAGCAGTGGCAAGTTCATCCTTTACATAGCGTATTACAGCTTGTCGCTGTAATACGAATTCATATACTGATTTATCAGCAGTAGGTGCATTGTCCTCGTTGTCTGCAGCCATTGCTGCAGACACATATTCATCGTATGCAGCTTCAGTTTTAATTGAAGCTGCTTCCGCTTCTACTGTATTTTCAGTAGAAGGGCCATCGTTTTGTTCACAAGTTGCAGTCGCAACTTGCGCATTGACTCGCTCAAAATTTGAGCGGGTCCCTCCACTTAGATTTGGCGTACCGCTAGGTAAAGCTGGGGTTCGTGGATGCCTTAAGGCATTCACGTAGAACGGTGTATGCTTAGTTGAAGCATGCACCGAATTGCTAATCGCAAATTCAGTTAGTGACAGGTAGTCACTCCACTGTTTAAAGGCATGTGCGTATGATCGCAACATGTCTCCGAGAACGCAGTTAACCCGTTCCGTCTGCCCATCCGTTTCCGGATGGTCCGCAGTTGACATCTTCAACTGGGTTCCCAACAATGAGAACGTTTCTTGCCAGAAACGTCCTGTAAATCTCGTATCTCTATCCGATACAATGTCTTCCGGCATTCCGTGCAAACGTAATACCGTATCAACGAATATCCGCGCTGTTTGAGCGGAGGTTACGTTTGCTGATACTGCAGTAAGATGTACCATCTTACTGAAACGGTCTACAAAGACCACTATTCCGGTCTTCCGACTATTGTCGGGTGGAAGACCGAATACGAAGTCCATTGAAATGGACTTCCAGCACTCTGTCGGAACCGGCAGAGATTGAAGCGGAGCCTGTGCGGACTGCGCAGGCTTAACGCGCTGGAAAATCTCGCAAGCGCGTACGTATTTTCGTACCCACTTGTACTGGTTTCGCCAGTAAAAGTCACGTGCGAGAGAAGCGTATGTCTTCTCTCGACCTTGATGCCCCGAAATCGGTGCATCATGATACTCAAACATAATTTGATGTTTGAGATCATCGTCGTTTGGAACGACTATTCGACTTTCATTATGGTATGTGCTGTAGAGCAGCAGACCATCGTGCAGTCGATATCGATGAACGCAAGCGCGGAGGAACTCTGGGAGTTCGTCGCGCTACTCACTTGATTGATTACGTAAGTAATCAATCAATAGACGTGTCTCCTCGTCTGTTTTTGTACGCCTCGCGTACTTGTCGTATAATTGACGACGACAAAGCAGTGCAACGGATCGCGTTTGCACTGGCACCTTCGGTTACGGACGGTTTCGTCTCGTAATCGGGCCTTCGTGATAGCGCGTCCGCTATCACGTTCAACTTTCCGGGTTTGTATTCAACCGTAAAGTTGTATTCAGCAAAGAATGATAGCCATAGAACCGTTCTTTGAGAAATGTGTGGTGAATTCACGGCCGTGCGTAGCGACGCATGGTCCGTGTAAACCACAAACGGTCTATCTCCCAATAGATAGATCCGAAACTTAGCCAGTGCATACTTCATGGCAAGGAGTTCCTTGTCATGCACTGGATAGTTGCGTTCGGCTGGGCGCAACTGACGCTATTGATAGCATATTACGCGATCACGATCATCGTGATCACGCTGCATCAAAGCACGGCCGATATCGAAATCGCTCGCGTCGCAAACGACGTGGAACGGACGCTCGTTATCGGCTATAGCCAAGACAGGCGCTTCAGTCAAGCTTTGCTTGACTGCATCAAAAGCATCTTGGCATTGGGTATCCCAATGCCATTCGACATCTTTCTTAAGTAATTGAGAAAGAGGTCGTATCAACCCAGCATAGTTGCACGAATACTTGTGCAAATATGTTGCCAACCCAAGGAACTTTCGAAGTTCCTTAACGTTGTTTGGAGTAGGCCATTCAACGATCACCCTGATCTTTTCTGGATCAGGACGCACCCCGTTCTTGCCCACAAAGCATCCAAGAACGGGTATCTCAGGTGCACCAAAGGTGCACTTCTTCAGATTTGCATAGAGCTTATGCTTACGCATAAGCTCTAACACTCGACGTAGATGCTCCCTATGGACATCTACTTCGCTTTTATCGTGTTCACCCTTACTATGGATGAACATGTCATCGAAATAACTCGGTGCGAATTCTTGCACCGGGCGTAATAGATGCGTTACGCATCTGTTAAACGTAGCAGGGGCATTTCGAAGCCCATGTGGCATAACAAGCCACTCCCAAAGCATGCCGCTTGGGGTGCTTACCGCCGTGAGAGGGATATCCTTCTCACGCATTAGGATTTGATAAAATCCATCTCTTAGATCGAGAGCACTAAAGATGGTGCTCCCGCACATGCCATCTATGATGACATCTTTTCGCGGTATCGGCGTCTGCGTCGGTACCGTCGCTGCGCTCTGCTTGTTGTAGCGTGAACGATTTTCCACCCACCTGTGGACTTTTTCACACAAAAGGTGGGGGTAGAGCGCGGTGAGATAGACTCCCGAACTTGGCCTGATTTACGACGAGCTTCGAAAAACTCGTCGATCGCTTTCACTTGATCACGCGGCAACGGCCATTGCCGCATAACACAATACTTCGTGCCTGGCACGAGGTCAATCTCATGACGAGTTCCCTTATCCTTAGGGAGCTCTCTAGGTACCTTCTTCTGGGAATAAGTCAGCGTATTCTCGAAGTACCTCATAAAATGGGTAGTTCGCTTTAAGCGACTCCCAGCTCTGCGCTTCAAAGCGCTGAACTTTGGTTTGATCATTGGGAACCTCTTTCCCAATGTTTTCCATTCGTAATGTGGATATTCGTAAACGAATATCCACTACATCATCTGTTGCTACGATAATAAAGATCTGTTCGATCTGACCATCGTGCAAGTTTTTCAAAAACTTCTTCCAGCTTAGCGCTGGAATAGCCATCACCTCCAAACCTTCTTTCGGAGGGTGTTCCATCAACAGAGACTGGGTAACTAATCCGGTCTCCGTTTGCGTCAAGACGTTGATCGTCTCGACGGAACTGTCCATGCAATCAGACGCAATCGTCTGATTGACTGCTACACAGTGATTACGATTCACCGTGTGCGAATACTCATCATCATGGTGGCCACTGCCTACCATGGAATCTTCTTGGCGATCAGATGTGCTCGTCTGATCAGCCGCCTGTTTTGCGACACGGTGGTCTTTATCACCCATGTGCATGGCTAACGAAACGTGGTGGGAACTGGCCACCACGGAGTTGTGCTCACGATTGCACTCGATCGTGAGTTCACTCTCATCAACACGGAATTCATTCGTCGTGTTGGAACCTTCGGTCGCACAGTGAGTGTTTCCCACTGTAGAAATTATTTCATTCTCACGGTGGGTGTTTCCCACCGTGGATATCACTTCATTCTCACGGTGGTCTTTATCACCCGTGTAATATTTCTCTCCAACACGCAACGACTCTTCTGTTGCGTGTGGTAGTCCCTCTGGACTCTCACCAGCGGATGTACCTTCCGCTGATCGTGTCGGAACAGACCTGGTGGTGCCATCTCTATTCACCAGACTGTCCGACGCTGCGGTTGTATCTTCTGATACAGCTGGATTACACACAGGGTGATCAGATCCTGTGGGTCCGCCGCAGTCGATCGATAGGTTAACCCAGTCGATCGAAGGTTTAAACTTGGACATCCATGGGATTCCAAGTATCACATCGAACTTGTCATCTAAATCGAGGACGATGAATTCATCCTCTAATGACAGTTCATTCAACTCGAAGCGTGTTTTAATCACACTCTTTGGAATAGTCACGGTTGCACCTGTTGCTAACCGGACTGACAACATTATTCGTGGGTTTTCTACCTCCACGGAGCTCAACAGCGTTATACTCTGAGTTCTAACGAAATTGTTTGACGCTCCTGTGTCAAACAAAGCTCGCATGGGGACATCGCTCCCGCGCGGCTTAACCTCCAGGGTGATAAGAGGCTTATCATCACCCTGCACCTTTTGACAGGACATAGTCCCGTCTGGGGCTATTACCCTCACATGCCCTATGTCGGCATGTGGGATAACATTCCCAGTAGGGCGCCTCGCCCCTACTGGTGATTTACGTTTTTTGCACCAACAGGATGATGTCCCTGTTGGTGTCGCCGTGCAGCGGACGGTTCCGTCCGCTGACCGCGTGGCACCGGACGCGGTGCCATACACTAATGGGCAAAATGCCCCACTTTCGCGCATCGATTGCAGCGAATATTCTTCTTAAATTTCGGTTGCTTCGAGCTCGAAGCAACCGCAACCGATAGGTCCATCGGCTCTGGACCTCCACCGCCCATGATCTGGCGCGGGTGGATGTTTCTTGGGACGAAGTGTGATCTTCGTCTGCCTGACTGCTGATTGTTGACATGACGTTGCGGCATGTCAAAAGCGAAGGGCTGTTGAGACCTTCGGCTGTACCCAGCATGCGATGACGCTGATCGCATGCTGAACTCCTCACGGATGCTCATATCAATGGCATCCCTCAGAGTATCTGGCGGGTGCCGGTGGAGACTCTGTTTGACGGGACCATCATTGAGTCCCTTCATGAAGCCAGTGACCTGCATAGCAGGGGGAACCGGCTCATACACAATATTTGACAGCAAATATTGCGTCTTCTGAGCGTAAGCTTGAAGGTCAAGCTTACCTTGCCGGAGTTTCATAAACTCCTGCCGACTACTTAGCTCCATTTCTGCAGCTTCAAAGTTGAGCTTTAGCTCAGCTTTAAATTCCTTATAAGTAAGGAACGCATATTCATCAGTGGCTCTGCGACTCATCGCCCATGCCCTGGCTCTGCCGCCTAGACATGTTGTGGCGAAGTACGCCTGTTGACGTTCGTCAACAATATTTTGCGCAGAGATGGCATCTTCCACCTCTGCGAACCATCTACGAAGGGGCTTGCCCCCTTCGCCGGTAAAGGGCGGTACTCGCGCCTTTACTACTTCAACGCTATGCGTTGCAGGTGCAGTTGCGGTCCGCGCTGCCTCTGGCGCGGGCCGTACTGGATTTTCTAGGTGGTTTAGCCTAAAGCGGTTCACCACCTGTACCACTTCCTCCGGGGACTTACTCTTGAGGAAGGTAATGATGTCGGTCCCCATAGACCGAATCATTTCCACCGTCGCGTCTTTACTACGCGACGAGAAGTGAGGGAAGTGTTTATTCACCTCCTCCAGCGTTCTTTCTCGCTCGGCAGCCGACATGTCTCGCGACATGATGCCGAGCGGCTCTTAATCTTCGCTCCGCTAGTTAACTAGCAGAACGGAACTGTGGTCGTTAAGACGGACCACAAAGTGCTACCAGGTGTAACAGGACTGATCCTGTTACTGGCTTACACTGTATCTTGCGAGGAAGCGCGCAATACAATTAGGGCAGGATTAGTTGGTAACAACTAATCCTATAATAAAAGTAAATATATTAATATTCACTTTAGTCTTAGAACGCAAAATTAAGAGTGTTTATTTAATGGGTGGTTTAGAGTCTAATAGTATAGTAACTAACTAATTAATATAATAATATCAAGTCTTTAACTAACTGTACTATTAGTTAACCTGCAAGATTCGGTATTTATACCGAATCGACTTTTCCTTCTTAGATTATAACAACTTACAATCTGTTATTTAAATTTCAAACAACGCGTCTGAAATTAAACTGTGATATTCTAACTTGAATATCAATTATGTAATGGCACTCCATTACAGAGGGCGCATGACTTTTCCTTGGATTCACCGCAATGAATGGACCCGCTGTTACACTTGTAAGTTGCACCTGTGTCTTGACTTCCTTGGGTGTTGCTGACAGTTTGTTTTTATAGTCTGGTTCACCTGTTATACCATGTGCCCTAGCGTCCCTAGCCACGGAATATTAAATATAGCTGAGGGCGCATGGCTTTTCGCTGACTTTGCCACCATAAATGGACACGCTGTTATGCTTGTAAGTTGTGCCTATGTCTTGACCTTCACCGATGATGCTAATGGTTTGTTTGCATAGTCTGGTTAACTTATTACTTCATTCGCCCTAGCGCTCTAGCCTTTACTGCCATGATGCTAAAACCAACACGACTGTACTGAGACACAGTGTGGACGCAAGATGCATTACTAAAACGTACACATCGCACCACTAGCGCCATTCCACACTAAATGTTCACATTTTTCATAGGATAAAGGCACAACACAATCTTTGTTGTTAATGTCCAGTGTGTGCAGACATTACCATCGTGAAAGGCAACATTGTGCTAGCATGTAGAGTTTTGGCATAGTAAAAATTATACCGTGAATTGATAACTACCACAGATCATCTTCTATATGTTGTAAATAAAGATTCCACTTCAATCGAAATTTAATTCGAATTTATTTTTAACAATCGCCCCTTGCGTAACTTCAGCGTATGCGAGCAAAAGGTACGCACACACACATCGTAATGGTCATACATCAAATATTTATGTGCTGAATCTTCATTCATAGTCGTATCAAAGACGAATTCAACGTTGAATTGATAACACTGATGCTGACACTTCATTTCCCGGAGGTGCTCTAATCAATCGTTCAAACATCTAAATCTTGATCCAATTCACGCGCTCAAAGTCGATTCGACCCATAACAAACGTTTGCAATTGCATATGATCACCAATAATCTCCGGTTTCCGTAAGGAAGAGCCAAAACACGAAACCAAGAGTGGCTCCATCACTTCCGACGCTTCTTCGGCCAAAAACGCAAAAAGATTCGTCGTGCAAATCTCCTTCAATCGCGACACGCAACCTGTAATGGTCCTTTCAATCACAGCCTTACCCTCGTAGATGCGCAATTAGCACGCAAAATCTCACGCTGCGATTCGATCATTAAATTCTCCAGTTCTGCACTAAATGCATGTTGAAATCGAGTATTAATATCGCTCCATAGATTTAGTACCGATTACAAGGCATTCGATCGTTCTTCCAAGTTCATACCCCAGTGCCATTCAATGGGGAGATAAATTGCTGGTTTGAACTAGCGCATGCAAATTCCTCTTCGTCTTCGACTTCTTCTACGATCTCAATCACTTCATCGGTCTCAATCGTCCCCAACCTCATGCATTTCACGGAGATGTTGCAAATGCTCCGATTCTTTGACTTCATCTCCGTTGTCGAATGGAATGGCATCCTCAAAGTTATCCACATCACTATCCGAGCTCCAAGCACTTTCAGCTTTAGCTTCTTCTTTAGTAATTGACTCTAGCGTCTCAAGAGTCTCCTCTGGTTTGGTGTCTTGTAGGTCTTCCACTGTGAACTTCTGAAGGTTCCGAGCTTCATTTTCGCACTCTCTTCTGCTTATTGAAGGAGAGCGACTTCTAGTTGCGTTTTGCGTCACCTCTGCTTCCTTTTTCTCCACTATTCGCTCTAAACCATGCACCTGCTCTTCCAGTTCAACTCTCTCCTGCTCAACTCTCTCAATCTTCTCTGTAGCCTCTTCCAAATGAACTTCTAGCGACTGTTACGTAGTCTTCCAACTCTCTTCTCGAGTTCGTTGCTATTTGTTTAACGCAGAAATCTGACGAAGCAACGGTTGTATCGCCTCGGAAACACTTTGTCCCGACATATCCACACGAGCCACCGCATCTTGCCACTTGCGCTTCCACTCTACAATTTCCACCCTCACCATTTTTTTCAATCGAGCAGCGTCTTTCTCCACATCTTGAACGGTCTCGTGCAACACCTGCAGCGTTTCTTGCAGCTCCAACTTCTCCAGATTCAGTGCTTGAAGTGGTTCGCATGTCGCCTTCAACCGCGCCATTTCTTCATCTTTCGTTGCATCAGCCTGCGTCAGTTTTTCTACTTGACGCTGCACCCTTTCCAGCTCCTGCGTAGCTTGTGTCACTCTCTGCTTCTGCTTTTTCCACTTGACTACTTAAGTCATCGACTGTGCTCACTAACTAAACATTTTCTTGGAGCACGCGCGCGGTTTCCTCCTCTTTTTGTTTCAATTTCGTCAAAAGGTCCCTCTCATTTCCACAAACGACTCGACCTTCGACGCTCTCTCGTCTGCCTCGCCCTTTTCTCTCCGCAGCGCACGAATTTTCTGCTCCAGCTGCGCCTGCTTCATTGATAAGGCATGACCTTCCTACCAGTTGAGCGCAAAAGTTCCAGCTTACTCTTTAACGCAACTTGCTCTGCCTTTAACGCTATCCTCTGCATCGTCAACGCTTCCTTCTCCGCTACAACCTTCTCAGGCTCCGCCGGATCAATTGCTGATACTTCTCCACAAGCCGATACACGCGTTGTTTCCAGCGCTTGTTCGCATCGTTCAGAGCGTCAATCCTTTGCTTGAACGCAACCACTTGCTTCTTTAACGCGGCTTCAGCCTGCTGCAACGGCTCAAGCTTTGCTTCGAGACTGCGCACCTTGCTCTCCTTCCTCTGTAATCAGTTTATTACCCCATGACTTATTTTTTTTTTCGTACCATCTCGTGACTCTCCATACAAGTTTTGCACCTGCTGGACCCTTTCGGGTATCTCTTCGTACAATCGCCTTCGATGTACATGTTTTCTTCGTTTTATTTTACAATAGCAGTACAGGTTTCACACCTTTAGTACCCTGACAGGTTTCTCTTCGTACGATCTTTGTTGTTGCCGTACAGGTTTCACACCTTTCGCACCCTGACAAGTTTCTCTTCGTACGATCTTTGTTTTGTCATGAGGTTCTCCGTGTTGTTTTCAATAGAAGTACATGTTTCACACCTTTAGTACCCTGACAGGTTTCACTTCGCACGATCTTTGTTGTTGCCGTACAGGTTTCACACCTTTAGCACCCTGAAAGGTTTCTATTCGTACAATCTCATTTATACACAAATTTCACATCTTAATTCTAATTCATGGATCACTCATAGGATCACTCTTCATATTACCATCGTCATAGTTAACCATATTGCGTCAATAAAATTAAATGGCAACGTGACTTATCCACATGTTCCAACAAGCTTCCAGTTCTTGGCTAAACATGTATCTTTGTTTCGTATTCTGATTTTCTTTTGTAATTCCACCTAATGCAACCAACTCGGGTCCGCATTCTACTCAGCACAACCAACATGGGTTCGTGATAGAGATTTACTACATCGTTAGGGTCTTGTCATACTTTTTCTTCTTTTTCTTGCTATTTTCTTGAATGTATTGTTATTTTCTCCTTTTACTTTTTATTTTGTGAGGCTTCTACATCTCAACCTCATCTGCATCCTATTCTGCTGGGTTCCGACTTCTTTAGATCCAACAGCATTATCTTCCACAGAGTATGAACCACCATTTATGTCCGCCCC
The DNA here is from genome assembly GCA_026184515.1 of Peronosclerospora sorghi. NCBI lineage: Eukaryota > Oomycota > Peronosporomycetes > Peronosporales > Peronosporaceae > Peronosclerospora > Peronosclerospora sorghi. The sequence goes on from CM047584.1 coordinate 13,660,131, forward strand.
TTGTCCAACACTAACATTTTCCTTGGGTTGAGGCGTTCCATTATTTGTCTTCTCCATACTCCTTCTCCTACATTTTTATCCACCAGTGCGACACATGCTGAAATCTCTGTTACTTCATCACTTATTGTCAGTTCAGCTTGTGTCTTATCCCCACTGGAGGTAGCTTGTTTTCTTATTTTTTCTTTCGTTTTCCGATTTTCTTGATCCTCATCCAAAGTTAGTGATCCATCCATACTACATGTGGTATGTTTCTTGGTTTTCTTTTTTATGCAGGGTGACAGCGGTGTAGCTTCACTTTCACTTGACAATGCTCCCCTTTTTCTCTCGACAGTGGTTGCAATGCACTGTGGGGCTAGGCGTTTAACTGCTCCGACACCCGAGCTTTGGTCAACTCTCCTGACTTCAATTTAGTGCGCATATCGGCCATCTCTTCAATGAACTTCCGACAATACTTCGCATCATGACCGAAGTTCTCACAATGATCACACTTCACTAATTTCCAGCAGTGGCTCTTGTCATGTCCTCTTCGATTACACTGTTCACATATCACACCATGGTCAGTATTTTTATTTGCTGTCAATCGCGCACTATTATCTTCATATTCCGGTCGTGCCCGCTGTGCTGCATGTACTTACCCGCTCATCATATGCACGCTAGGTTGCGGGTCTCCATACATAGCATCAGCATTCTTACGTGTAGCTACCTTCTTTCCAGGCCTCATAAGACTTGCTTCATGATTGATCAATAATCTTTCTAGCTCTTCAATATTTGAGAAAATGATATGTTGATACTGCATCTGTATGGTGCGATCATGAATGGTATCAAAGAATTGTTGAATGTTCTCTTCCAATAGTGAAGCATTGAACGCATTTCTAGAGTTAATTCCTGCTCGCAACGCTGCTGCGTTTCATCGGTACAGATATGTAGTAGCCAGCTCATCATGTTTCTGTGTCAATCTTGAATACATAACTCGGGGCGACACTTTATCCACACAGAACTTCTTTTGAAAAAGCGCAATCATCGTGCCCCAGTCATATTTTACCGAATCTACAATTGTTCATACCACCATGATGCCGTGCTTGTCAAGCTATCAACAAACATTCCCAGACGTTGACTATCATTCCAATGTGATATATTAGCTACGTGTGATAATCGGGCAACCCAAGCCCGTGCACTTCCAGCATCCTGCCTATTCCCATCAAAAGATTTTATCTCGGTATTCTGAATGATGGCTGTAACTGGTTGAGGTGAGGGTGCCCATGCGTTTGCACTTCCACCAGGCATACCATACCCCGAAGTACTATGATGCATTCGTGGCTGCTTAGATGGTATATGATATGAGGTACTAGGCGCCCTCTCGTTGTATTGGTTGCGCGACTAGCTTACAAGGCTGCCGTGACTTCAGTCAATTCCTCCAAACTTAGATGCCCATATTGCATCATCTTTACTAAATTGGATACCACTGGATCTTGTTTAGGCGCAGCCAACCCTGGACCCTGCCTAGGCGCAGCCACGCCTGGACCCTGTCTAGGCACAGACACCCCTGGCTCTTGTTTAGGCACGTTTAGTTTGGGTGTGGACATAATTTTTCATCGTCTTCTGGCGAGAATTTCAACTTCTTTTTTTGTTTTAGTGAGTTTTCTGGGTCGTAATTGTGGCACTTCTTCAAACTATCTCTATCAATGAGCTCCAACATACCCGGTGGCTTAGATTTCCTCACCGGTGTATGTACGGTCTCTGCTATTATGTAGTAGTTGGGAATGATATTGTCAGTTTCTTCTCGATATACCTTTAATGATGTCTCCCACTGATTTTCTGTTAATAATAACGACACCATCAGTCCAGATATTGTGGTGAAGTGTACCACAAATTTGGTCACTTTTGGTCAAGGCAGTTGGTCGAGTTTCCGATTTCTCTAAACAAGGGGGGGCTTTTTAGCCTATCGGATTCAAGGAGTATCAAGAGCGCCGGTCTTGGGTGAGTCACCTGACATTGGGTATTTTACATAATTTTGTGTGGGTACATTAGGGACCATAGGGAGGTAGTATTATTGGTTAGTTGCGGTTTTTCCAAGTAAGAGTCTTTTGGTTGCGGGTTTTCCTATTAAAGGTTTTTGGTCTAGGAATAAGTGGCAAAAACCTCTGCTGGTCTTGGTCTACACCGCAGCAAGGGGTCGCCGTTATTCTTTTCACGTACACTAATCGCCTCCGCCCGCCGCGGAGTGTTTGGGGGCAGAGGGTTGAATTATCCCCTATCGCCTATTATATCCGGTCTGGACGCGCCGCACGCGCACTTTGGCCACCGGAAGTCCCTCGACGGGAGTACGATTTGGCGATCTCGACACTTTAACTCAAGTACGTTTGGAACGTGCTATTCACTGGATTGTTCTTTACGTGGAGATATCGTTTGTGGAGTTTCACGGGCATATTGGGTCTTTACGTGGACATATTGGCTTATTGTAACATTGGTTGGAGTTTAGACCGGTTTTGGTCTTCTCTCATATTGGTCAGGGGCTAGACCGGTTGATTGGTCTACCCTCTATTATTTCGTATTGGTCAGGTCTAGATCCTTTGGACGATCGACCTATTGGAAATTATCTTTTGGAAGTGTTTCTGGTCTGTACGTAACTGGGGTGAATAGTTCTTCCCCAGGTACACCTAGCCAGCACGGTCTCATATTCAAGACCGAATCAGATCGATCTGCGATCCCGATCCACCGAGTGTGTAACTAGCCCATTCCATCCGGTACACAAGGTGAGATGAACTTAAGTGAATCGGACCAAGTGTCTTTGGATGATGACCGGTCGTCTGCCAGCAGCGGACGATCGGAACAGTTTTCGAATGGAGGTCCGCGGGGTACCCCCCCGTAAGTTGGAAGGCTGGGCACGATGGTGGTGGTCAGGTTGTCAATTCAAATGTATTCAATTTCGAACTTGACTCCACCACAATGGTGTGTGTGCCCGGATCACTTGGTGATCGTGGATATCACCGCGAGGTGTCATCAAAGATTGAATTTGAAGATTTGAATTTGGAATCGTTCTGGAGAGGGCGTAAGGAAAGGCTATCACCTTACGTCTTCGTTCTTGATAAAGATTTCGATGTCCGGTCTGGCCTGGTGGAGGACCAGATCAGGATTAATATTTTTTTTCCTCTCCAAAAGGCTCCCACCGGAGCCGATCGGGACTATAGCAAGTCTTGCTATAGTCCCGGAAAGGATCAGGACCTTGGTCCTGATCCTATGTATGTGCATAAAAAAGTTGATGGAAAATCAAAAGACGAAAAATACTTGGAGGCTGATCAGAAAGATCAGACCAACCTCCCCAAGATTCCCAAGAAAAGGTTGGGAATGCCGGCCGACGAAGACGACCTCGAAGAAAAGTCGCAGGTCCGAGATGGAGGCATCACTGAAGAAGACCTAAACAAGATGTATTACATTTTTGAGCTGAAACGATTTGTTCGCTTTGACGTGGTCTTTCGGGTGTTGAACCTACAGATCCCTGACCATCTTCTCGGTCCCACTACCGAGCCGATCCAGAGTGATCGCCCATTACTGTTGGTGAAGAACTTGGTGGCGATGTTGGCGGAGGTTGGCATTAAAATGCAGAACCCCGCCGATGTCCAAAAACTATTTGAATTTAAAACTTGGAGGCTGAAATCGTCGATGTCGGCCTTCCACGACCATTTGGTCCCACTGGTGGGGGCGGTTCGCCGCCCAACTCCCACCGCAGCAGTGAAGGTCGCTGAAGCCTCCACAGCGCTTGTCGACATTGGTTCTGATGACGAATCGGTTTATCAGTCTCCACCGGACTCTAGCAGCTCATCAGAGTTGGAGACCGGTGTCGAGCGGATGACCATGGGGGTGGACCATGCCCAGCCTGAACAAAAAAGGTACATGCGGCAGCAAAGGGCTGCCTGCCAGTAGGGGCTCCAGCAGCCCCCACAGGCCTCAGTTCCGCAAAAGGAGGATTTCAACACGTTGCCCATGACTCCATCTAACGTCCAAGACATGTTTGAGACGATGATGGAGCGTTTCATGGAAGACCGGGTTAAACCACCTCTGCACCCACATGTCCAAGACCGGTCTACCCAGCAAAGCGCCAATGTTTGCCGAGATGTGGATATGGAATCGGTAATATCTGTGGACAAGCTCACTCGAAGTGATAAGCAAGTCGGCAAAGGGAAGCGCAAGCCGCAACCGGCCAGACCGCGTAGACCAAGCAAGACAAGTGACTGTGACATAGAGTCGGTCGGCGGTCTTGACGGCCACTGTGGGTCAGACGGTACGGGCGCTGTCAAGCCACGCAAGGCTAACCTAGCCTCCACTACTGCTTACGACTTTGGATCTGCTGCGATTCCGCGCATCCGTATGGCCGCGACGACCGACCTCAAGGACTTCACTGGCAAGGATGCTGATGAAGACCAGGCCCGGTCTTGGTTCGGTCGGGTCAAGTCTGCGTTCCTGCGAGATCAGACCCCGAAAAGTGAAAAATGTCTGATCTTCCGGGATTTGTTGAAAGGACCGGCTGCCAACTGGATCCAACAGTTAGGTCGGGATGTCCGGTCTCACTGTGACCAGCTATGTGCAGAGTTTGAAGGGCAACATTGTAACTCCGGATTTTCGAGTGCCCGCGAGTATCACCATATGCAGAAGCGGAGCGGCGAGACACCGATCGAGTATTTGCATCGGTTGAACGTGGCTGCACTTCGTGCCGGCATAACAATTAAAGAGAATAACCCGCCGAACGTTGCTGCTCTGGAACATGTGGGTCACTACATTAGTACCCTGGACGATCAAGAACTGGCGGACCAGCTTACTCTGCTGCGTCTTAGGGACATGGGTGAAGTTGAACAGACTCTACGGACGCTACAGCAGTCGCGTAGCATGAGGACGAAGAGTGCTGGTGGATCAGGTCGCTACCGATCCAAGACCCAGACCCAGACCGATCCGGTCAAGACCCTGGACCAGACCGACCCGAGCGGTCAAGGCGATCGTAGCCGAAGATAGCACGGGATCGGAAGGGGAAAGTGGAAGTCAATCCAGCCAGGAGTCATCGGATGAAGACCAGTATCGTTACGTCTATGTTGCGGGACCTGCCCCGAAGACCAGGTCAAAGTCCGACCAGGTAGACCGGAAGGGAAGGAACGGAAGAAAGTCCGATCCGGACCGACCTCGTCAGAAGTGCTCCCACTGTGGGTCGAGCAAACCTGATGGTCCAAACTGCTGGAAGAAGATGGTGTGCAGGAAGTGCGAGAGACGCGGCCACCCGACTGATCACTGCCTTTTCGTATGCAAGTCATGTGGGGAGGTCCACGAGGCCGGCCACTGCAAGATTGAAGAATTTTTTAACATGATACGCAAGTGGTACGTGCCGGAAAAGCACGCGGGGATGCTGCCGCCGGACGCGGAAAAGATGTTAAACTAGAACGCTCGCCAGGTTGGAATCTGGATCGAGCCGAGCGTTCTACGGTTCACATCTATGCATATGTCGGCAAGGAGGATAAGATCGACAATACACGTTCTATTCCAAATTGCGTCGACCCAGACCATCCGGCCTACAGTCTGAAGACCGATGAGTACTCCCGGACCAAGGTGGTTATGCAGTTGGACTTGCTGCATGGAGAATCCCGCGGATACTGGAAGTATCACGCCCCTGATAAATGGTTCAAGCAGGCGAAAGCCTGTGGCAAGATTAATAACCAGAAAGCGACGATGTTGTTCGACTCTGGAGCTGAAGTCTCGATAACCGACTCCGCCTTTGCTCGTAAGGTAGGATGTCGTATAGACGATATCCAGAGACAAGAATGCGTCGGGATCGGTGAAAACTATTATATGACCGAAGGAAGAACGCGTGTGAAAATTACTTTGTCGGGATCGCTGGTCTACTTTTTCAGCGCTTGGGTTGGAAAGTTGGCTGGTCAGGACGCTTTACTAGGTATGGATTTCATGGTCCCAGCTGGTATTCGCCTAGACCTGTCACATGGAGTGCTTACGCTCCAGGATGAGGTCCAGGTCCAGTTGGCTGGTCGAAGACCTCTGTATGGTTCGTATACCGATCTGGTCCGGTGGGACCAATACCTCACTATCCCAGTTGGTCGGTCTGCCGATACCCCGGTCGAGAAAGGTTTTCGTTCGAGGAAGTTATGGTTGACCAGGGGCGATCGGTGGGTCTCGACCTTCTTAAAGAGTGCTGGTCGACGTGATTTTGTCCGTGTTACCAATATCGGTGACAAGCCGCTGACACTGGACAATAACGCTATTGTTGGTATGTGGTTAGCAGACGGGAAGGTACCAAGGAAGATGGGGTTCGTCTTGACTGGATCGAGGCGGTATGTCGAGTGGAAAAACCTGGCGTACCAATCGACCACCGACTTATCAGCGATGATGGGTCGGTGGAAGAGGATACCTCACCTTTCGTGGAAAGACCAAGTTATGTCACCCCAAAAAAGATGTTATTCCGAAGAAAGGCGCCGCAGTCACCAGGAATGGTGTACCATCAAGTAGACGAGCCAAGGTTAGTCAACGTGGTGTCAGCACAAGACCAGGCGACATCGGAACAAAAAACGGAAGAAGGGGAACATGAAATTGCTAGGTAGGACCATGAAGGTGTTCCTAATCAGACCGATATCAGTGAAGGACAGCCCGTCGATCAAGACCAGGGGCGTTCAGCCGGTCCAGATGGTCTAGGTGATATCACCCCAGAAGATGAACAAGTCTGTATACATGAAGGCGGGGAACAGTATATTCAGGAGCTGGAAAGCCAAATGACAGTCCTCCCTGAAGTGTTTGCAGACTCGCCCGAAGTTACAATGGATGATTTACAAGTGGGTGATCAAGACCTTAACAGTACAGACCAGATCGAGCAGTTGAAGAATATCATATGGAAGAAAAGACATCTGCTGATCGGAAAGGGCAACGCCTTACCACCTGCAGCCCGTGGTGCGATTTGCGATATTGACGTGGGAGATGCCAAGCCGATTGCCCAGCGATGTCGACGCGTGGCGCCACAGTACAGTGAAAAGCTTTCTGATCTCATTAAAAGACTGTTGGCCACCAAGATTATTAGACCGTCGACCTTGCCATGGGTCTCGCCGATCGTAATTGTTATCAAGAAGAACGACGTTGACATTAGACTGTGCATCGACTATCGGCTGGTAAATCTGTTGACTAAACTCATGGTGTACCCGATGCCGCTGATTAATGATCTGTTGAAATACCTCGAAAAGACCTTGTGGTATTGTTCGATAGACATTGCAAGCGGATTTTGAGTGGTCTCGATGACTGATCGAGCCCGTGAGATTTCCGCACTTGTGACACCGTTTGGTCTTTTCGAGTGGAATCGTATGCCGTTCGGTCTGAAGAACGCGCCCCAGATCTATCAAAGGCTGATAGACAACGCATTGTACGGACACTTCAAGATCAAGACCGATCGGGACCCTGTTGAAAATTATGATGTGTTTAGAGAGGGTGAACCCGATCGGGAAAGAGGACCGTCCGTTCTAGGGAGGCGGTCGTACATCGACGACATTCTGATACCTGCCTCGTCATGGAACGATCTGTGCGAGAAGGTTGAACGATTGTTGAAGACATGCGACCGCTGGAACCTGTCTATCAGTGCCGTGAAAAGTTTTTGGGGTATGTCCAAGGTCTCCTATTTAGGCCATATGGTCTCGAACAATGGTCTAGAGGCTAATCCCAAGGACCTGGATTCGATGAGTAACCTCCCGTTCCCCAGATCACTGAAGGCAAGTCAGTCCTTCCTGGGAAGCTTGAATTATTATAGCCGATTCATTGAAGACTTTGCTATCTACGCGGCTGTGCTGTACGAGCTCCGGGAAGTTGACTATCATATGTTGCGCGAAGGAGATCGGGAAACTTTACAGGTGGGCTCCGACTATGGTCTTGCTGCAGTTTGTCCGCAAGTGGAGGCCGAAGATTATATGAAGCGTGCACAGTTTGCCTTTTGGTATGTTGAAGGTTAAGATGGCGATGGCACCGATTTTAAGCATTTCGCTCCCGAAAAAGTGCCGACCATTATTGTATATGCCAGTAAGTGGGCTATCTCGGCCACATTAGTGCAAGAATACGATGGTGTGTATCATCCAGTCACGTTTACGAGCCGGACGCTAAAACCAAATGAAGTGAAATATGGAATCGTCGAGAAAGAAGTTCTGGAGTTGCTACGAATTATTGATGTGTGTTACAACCTGCTGGTCGGCCGACCTATAAAGGTCCTGTCAAGACGGTCTACTTTGGCCTGGCTATTATCAGCCAATGGGATGGAAGGACGTCTAGGAAGATGGTCGGCGGTCTTGTAGCAGTGGACCCTCGAGGTCGTTAAGTGCACCGGGGACGAGGAAGAGATATTGGGCACATTAGCTGCCAGTATGACCCCTCGGTCTGAAGTGGACGAGGCATTGATAGCGATTGCCCCGCGGAAGCAACCTCGGCAGTCAGTTTCGAGACCGCCACCGACCGTCGACCATGATGAAGAACTCTTGGTCTTAAGTTTTGACGGATCGGCAAGCGTGAAGAAGAAGGTAGGCGCCTATAGTGCCGTATTGTGGAAGTTACCACAATGGTCTATAGTTGCAGCCGCTGCTGATTTCACGCCGGATATAACTGTTAACGAGGCGGAGTACCGAGGTCTACTTCTATGTTTGGACCTGCTGTCGTCGCAAGAGAAGGGGCGAGTCATCATATTTGGTGACTCCAACCTAGTGATCAGGCAGATCACCGGAGAGATCGACTGCAAGGCTCCACGACTAAGGACGATAAATGATCGAGTAATGAAGGCATTGAAGGACCACCCCAACCACGAGCTATTGCACGTGAAACGGGACTGGAACAGAAGCGCCGACTACCTCGCGAACAAGGCCATGCAAGACCAGACCGGGGCTACGATCACCGAGAAGGCCGTTCTGGATGAATTGGTGAATATAAACAGGCTCCCAGAGGTGATCGGACCCAAGAACGCCCCAGTCCAGGTGCATGTGATGGTCGCGACTAGATCAAAAGCTCAGAAGTCTCGCCAACCGTTCCCGAAGGAAAGTTTGAACGAATATGCAGTGCAACAGTTAAGGATGTAACGTATCCTCAAGGCGCAGGACGAAGAAGAATGGATTATGAACCTGAAGACCTACCTGCGTGGTGAACTGTCCAAGTTGACGAACGATCAAGCGAAAGAGTGCATCAAGATCGCGGATAGCTACGAAGTGATGATAATGGATTATTGTATTACTGCCGCGATGCCGACCAAGACAGTGCAGACCGGGACCGACTGGCGAAATTAGTGATCCCCGAGTTGCTGCAGCCGTATGTCCTTCATCACTATCACGTGAGTCTAGAAGGGGGACATCAGGGCATAGGCAGGACCTATCACAAGATCAGGTCCCACTTCCACTGGAGAGGTCTTTTCCGCAGTGTTCAGAAATATGTGGGCTGTTGCACGGATTGCGAGACCGGAAAGGGTAGACCGGTAATCAAGGGGCGATCGCCCGGAAATATCGAAGCTACCTACCATTTCCAGGTCATAGCGATGGACCACATACCGTCACTGCCTAGATCGACGCGCGGCAACACTGAGCTGCTGATCTGGGTAGACCTGTTCACTGGTCTAGTTATTGCGAAGGCAAGTGCATCTCGGTCTGCGGAGCAGATCGCCCAGAGCTACGAAGAATGTGTGTTCCGAAGATTCGGCGCCAGCGAGGTCATCAGACACGACCGAGAACCCGGTTTCATGGCCGAGGTGTTCCGGTCGTTCAATAACATGCTGGTCCAGAAACAGAGTGCGACGATGGCATATTGTCCACAAGCAAATGGATCGGCGGAACGCATGGTGCAGACCATAACGAGGGCGATCAAGATGTACGTTGCTGACCCAGACCAGCGAGATTGGGACGAGTATGCAGAAAGGCTGGTGTTTGCACTCAACTCGTCGACCGACCGGGTCCGAGGAGAAACGCCTTTTTATCTGACATATGGATGGGACCCTCGGTCGACACTGGAAGCTGCGATACCTATCGGTTGCACCCGGACCCGCGATCGCGATGCTCGACGCTGGCGCATGCAGGTCCAGAAACACTACCAGCATGCAAAAGAAGTCGTCAACGAAAAGCTGCGTCAGGCCACACAAGACCGGGAAGACCGGACCAATAACCAGGTCCGACCCCACGGTATAGAACCAGGGGCAAGGGTATGGCTATACATAGACCGAGTGAAAGAGGGCTATGCGAAGAAGCTGGCTCACATGTGGCACGGCCTTTTCCGTGTTGCCGAGCTTATCGGTGAGCACGCTGCCCGTCTAGTAACAACTGGTACAGATTACAAGGTATTCCCGATCGTGCATGTGTCCAAGTTGAAGCTGGTCCGAGAATTTCCTGATCGACCCAAAACTCCCTGTCTCTGTAGACGAAGAAAAAAGATTTGATTTCGATGAAGCGTTACTGCCGGAGGACAGTTGGGAACGACCATTAGAGGAAGACGAGTTTGAAGTGGAGAAGGTCTTAGATGTTCGGTCAACCAAGAAGACCAGGTTCGGTCGGACTCACCGAGAGTACCTGGTCAGATGGAAGGACCATGATGAATCAACGTGGGTCGACGAGCTCGACTTGAATTGTGGGGCTCTTCTACGAGAGCTCGAACGAGAACGAGTCAGTAGTAATCGCTTCGCAGTGATGCAGACTCATGAAGACCAAGACCAAGACACGCAGTAGCATCGGTCGGTCTAGACCGGTGTGAAGATGTGGAAGGTCCGGAGTTGATGTGAAATTGTGATGAAATGTGACGAATTGGAGTAGCGGAATGACGAATGTGATGACTATTTTCGTGATGGAGGTGGAACTGTTTACGATAGCGTGTTCGGTGCAACTATGGAGAGAGTGGTAAAATTAGTTCAAGTGATTTGACGATCGGACATATGAAAAAGAAATGATGACATGTATTGCGAGTTATCTGGTCGACTACCTGCGACTTCACTTGCTATCGCCCCACAGACGGCCGATGACCATCGACGGATGATTTTCCACTTGATCCTGAAACTGATTACGCCAGAGGTCCTTCCTGTCAAGCTGTACCAAAGCATCCTTGAGGTCCGCGACCGGCTCAGCGCAATCAAGACCGGGGTACCATATGCAGTCGTCGGCCAGCAGTCTGGTCTTCTCAACGCGACGCCTCGGCATGTGGAAGAACACCGGGTACAAGAACACGTCGACGTCACACTTGCGGGCTCGCATCCCGTCCAAAATGTATTGGCACAGGGACTGCCAAGCCTCGCCCGCCCGAATTCGACGTCGCTTGCGCTTGCTCTGGAATGTCGCCAGGCCCGGATCTTGTCGCACCCGGTCGGGAGGAAGCACCAGGTAGTGAGACGCTTCCCAAATTGCTTGGACGTGGATCTTGTTGAAATTCTTCACCCGGCCTAGCAAAGTGCCGATCCACGGAGTCAAGTGGAACACAAGTCCTATCTTGGGGTGTTCGAAAAATTTCCATGGTTCATCGCCGTATAGGCGGGAGATCTGCGCCGACGTAATCAAGTCCGCCCTCCATGCAGACGCGGCAGGGGTTTTCTTGGCCGGTGGAAAAAGCCAGAGGTCCGGGCGGGAGAAAGACCGGGCCAGAAGCTGCTTGGTCAGGGTAGACCGGCGCAAACAGCCGATTTGCCCCGACGACCACGGCAAGGTGATTTCAAACGTCCGCGGCGGAAGGGAGCTGGTGTCAACTGCCATGTTCTTCATAGAGCGTACTTGTAAAGCTTGGATGTTCCGGGGAGAACCGAAGGCGCCGGCTTCGCTGATGTCGATACTGGTGTGGCGTCACTTGGCAAACCGGTCTTCTGTTCTGACCCCAATGTCGACGCCACTTGGATGAAACTTTCACGTAAATTCGTTCGCGACTTGTACTGGATGGCGACCATAAACTCGGAATCGCAAGACCCTTCGCTGGAGTCCTCCTCGGACGAGACCCCTGTGTGCTTGGTGCGATTTGCAGTACGGCGCGAGGGCGCTCGACTTTCCGAGGGGCTGTAGATTTCGCCCGTGTCCGAGTCCAAGTCCATAAGAAGCGCCTGTGTCTTGGCTTGCTTATGAGGCACTGCACGCTTCCCCTCGAGTCTGGGTTCGCGCGCAGTGCCCCGCGCCCTCGAGCTACCCGGCGCGTCCGCGCGCTTCTTCGATTTGTGTGCAATTTCGGGATGCTGAATATCAGCCAATGAACGATGTCGGTCTTGGTCTTGTTGCAAGCGGTGTTATCCTGCTGCAAGCGGTCTTGGTCTTTCTCCGAGGCGACTAAGGTTGCCGACGCAGACCAATCTATGCTGGAGGAAACAAACGAACACGGATGCAGCAACTTCATCAAGCGCTGGCGGACTGGTCTAGTGCCACCTGACGACGACCCGACTCTAGCGTCCAAGCGTCTTAATTGTCTTGATAAGACCGGACCTTCCCCGTCTGGTCTTGAATTGAAATCTGAATCTCGGCAATACGTCGCGCGAAGTCCTCGCCTTTCATGCGCAGTGAGGTCGCGTCAAACTGTCCGTCCAGCTGCTGCCGGCGAACAAGGGCAAGTTGATCCCGGAGATGGGACTGATAAGCCTCCAGACGTGACAGCTCATGACATGCGCTTACCAGCTCCTCTAGAATTGGTCGGAGCTGGTCAACATGATCGTCGTACTGCCTATCGGCATCAAGCAAGGCACCTATTGCCTTAACGACGCTGGGAGGGATGAGAGCTGAAGAAAAACGAGGTTCAAGACAAGTACAAGACGAAGACCAAAGATTCGTACCTCGTGTTGCCTGGTGGTCCACCTGGGTACTGAGACGCATGTTTTCTGCAAGCATGTCCTGCATCCGCGTGTCGGCTTCAGTCTTACACCCTTCCGATGTTTGAAGTGCAGGAGAATTATGTGGGCTGTCAGACCGGGACGACCGAACAGGTGAAGCAATGTGGAGCGACTCGGCACATAGAGTTTCTGCAGAACCAACAAGAACAAGCGTCAAAGGGAAGCATAAGAAGATCAAGTGCAGTAAAGTAAGTACCTGGCGCAGGTGGCGAAGATGGCTCGTCCATAGTGAAGAAGTGCGAGTGACCAAGGTCCAGTTGGTCGAGTGATGGGTGAGTCAGACCGTTATCGTGGTGCGACACGATCGGACTCAGGGGCGGCTGTGGTGAAGTGTACCACAAATTTGGTAACTTTTGGTCAAGGCAGCTGGTCGAGTTTCCGATTGATCTAAACAAGGGGGGCTTTTTAGCCTATCCGATTCAAGGAGTATCAAGAACGCCGGTCTTGGGTGAGTCACCTGACATTGGGTATTTTACATAATTTTGTGTGGGTACATTCGGGACCATAGGGAGGTAGTATTATTGGTTAGTTGCGGTTTTTCCAAGTAAGAGTCTTTTGGTTGCGGATTTTCCTAGTAAAGGTTTTTGGTCTAGGAATAAGTGGCAAAAACCTCTGCTGGTCTTGGTCTACACCGCAGCAAGGGGTCGCCGTTATTCTTTTCACGTACACTAGTCGCCTCCGCCCGCCGCGGAGTGATTGGGGGCAGAGGGTTGAATTATCCCCTACCGCCTATTATATCCGGTCTGGACGCGCCGCACGCGCACTTTGGCCACCGGAAGTCCCTCGACGGGAGTACGATTTGGCGATCTCGACACTTTAACTCAAGTACGTTTGGAACGTTCTATTCACTGGAATGGTCTTTACGTGGAGATATCGTTTGTGGAGTTTCACGGGCATATTGGGTCTTTACGTGGACATATTGGCTTATTGTAACATTGGTTGGAGTTTAGACCGGTTTTGGTCCTCTCTCATATTGGTCAGGGGCTATACCGGTTGATTGGTCTACCCTCTATTATTTCGTATTGGTCAGGTTTAGATCGTTTGGACGATCGCCCTATTGGAAATTATCTTTTGGAAGTGTTTCTGGTCTGTACGTACCTGGGGTGAAGAGTTCCGCCCCAGGTACACCTAGCCAGCACGGTCTCATATTCAAGACCGAATCAGATCGATCTGCGATCCCGATCCACCGAGTGTGTAACTAGCCCATTCCATCGGGTACACAAGGTGAGATGAACTTAAGTGAATCGGACCAAATGTCTTTGGTTGATGACCGGTCGTCTGCCAGCAGCGGACGATCGGACCAGATTTCGAATGGAGGTCCGCGGGGTACCCCCCCCCGTAAGTTGGAAGGCTGGGAACGATGGTGGTGGTCAGGTTGTCAATACAAATGTATTCGATTTCGAACTTGACTCCACCACAATATTTTGCGGTCCGTGCCAAATCATAATCACATGCATTGTCAAACTCGTCCCGTCTGATGATTTCATATCCCAATTTTGAGAACATATCTTCCAACAACAACACAGATGCTTCCAAATCCCCAAATGTAGTAAGATCCTCTCGCACTCTAAATTTGTGTGCAGCCCGCTTTACCTTGCGTATCTCAAACAGTGAGAACCAGCTGCTTGAATCACCCGGTAGTCTAAGCACATGTTGTTGGTACTGCGCTACCTTTTAACAGGCTTCGAAAAATGTGTCAAGTCCTGTTAGTATCATCTTGGGAGTATTCTAAAGTAAAATGAAGATCTTGACCATCCCCTTCTGATACTAACGCCATTGTGTAAGTTTAATTTGAAGTCGGCGCTAGTCCCGGGTCACGGCACCAGTTGTCGTGAAGGAGTTGAAAATTGTAATAAATTCACTTAATCAACAACACAAGGGGTAATAATTCAGTCCTCCTTGCTTCACTTCCCGGGTACTTAATACTAGCGCCCGAACCAACAAATCAACCAAACACACTAGGGACACACTTCAACAGGTATTTACAGGCTGCCCCCAACACTCACTAGCTTTAAACGGCTGCTTCTCCACTTGCTAGGGTGTTCACTCAACGACTTCCTTGTATTACACTCGGTTTTTGTATTGGAACAGTAAAGAAGGTTTTTGAGGGACGCCAGAGATATTTCTGCTTCAGGGGAAATTTGATTCTATTAAGTTTTACTAACTCTTACCTCAAAGTCAACCACTTCTCTCACCTACTTGTTCTTGGTTACTTCAGCGCTGACTTCAATACTTGACAGTTACTGCCGAGAACCTCTGTAATCTGATTGATCATACTTGCACCAATTCCACTCAACCCTCCACAAGCCGATCGAACAGATTAGACATCGCGAGACGGCCGTCGCGGGTCACTTCTGATTGGCCGAAAAATCCCACTTAAAACATTACAGTATCCCATATCAATTCCACTCAACCCTCCATAATCCGATTGAACAGATTGGTCATCTCGAGACGGCTGTCGCGAGACGGCCGTCGCGGGTCACTCCTGAGTGGTCGAAAATATCCGTCCACAATTAAAATATTTGGCAGTGTGAGAATAATCGGGAACATCGCGCGAGTAATGTGGGAAACCGAGGGCGCATTACTTTTCCTTGGCTTCACCGCCATGAATGGACCCGCTGTTACGCTTGTAAGTTGCACCTGTGTCTTGACTTCCTTTGGTGTTGCTGACAGTTTGTTTTTATAGTCTGGTTCACCTGCTATACCATGTTCCCTAGCGTCCCTAGCCACGGAATATTAAATATAGCTGAGGGTGCATGACTATTCGCTTACTTTGCCACCATAAATGGACACGCTGTTATGCTTGTAAGTTGTGCCGATGTCTTGACCTTCATTGATGATGCTAATGGTTTGTTTGAATAGTCTGGTTAACTTATTACTCATTCGCTCTAGTGCGCTAGCCTTTACTGCCATGATGCTAAAACCAACACGACTGTACTGAGACACCGTGTGGACGCAAGATGCATTACTAAAATGGACACATCGCACCACTAGCGCCATTCCACACTAAATGTTCACATTGTTCATAAGATAAAGGCAAAACACAATCTTTGTTGTTAATGTCCAGTGTGTGCAGACATCACTATCGTGAAAGGCAACATTGTGCTAGCATGTAGAGTTTTGGCATAGTAAAAATTATACCGTGAATTGATAACTACCACAGATCATCTTCTATATGTTCTAAATAAAGATTCCACTTCCCCACAGAGGATCACTTGCAAGTGGGACTTGCACTAACCCATATTACGGGCAAAGCCCGTACATGGGCGTTTACGTGTCCGGATTCGGTCACGAGCGTGTTCCCAACCTGGGAAGTCCTTAAGCAAAAGCTTATGGACATGTTCGCCACTCCTGATCTGGTTTTCCAGAATCAGCTTGCATTTTTGAGGTGCCGTTAGGTCACTAGGGACTTGGAGGCATACGTCCAAGAACTGAAGACCCTGTTGGCAGGGATGTACGCGAAAGCGTATTCGGACGATGTGTCCATTCCCGTGTTCATGGGAGGCCTGAAAGAAGGGCCAGCACGTTCGGAGCTCTTCCGATGTCGACCCCAATCCCGGGGGGAGGCGTTTAAGATGGCGTTTAACGCCGAAAGGAACTTTCGTTCCTCTAAGGTGGGTCCTGAACCCATAGAACTTAGTCAGGTCGAAGCGGAGGAGAAACCTTCCGCTAAGAGTCACTCTGACTCCTTCTCGCAGGGCTTCGAAGCGGATCTTCTTGCAATGTTGCAGCGGCATGGGCCGTTAAGATGATTCCAGTGTGGAAGTGCGGATCATCTGCGGAACAGATGTCCGCGAAAACCCCAGCGAGACACTCGCTATAAGGGGCCGAGGGTGGGTAAAAAGCCCTCGCCCAAGCCGTCGGTAAGCGACGTCTCCCAGTAGGTGCGGGGCGCCCTAATTGGGGATCCCTCAGTGATGTTAATCCCCAGGGTAGGGGACGACAGCACAAAGCCCCGAGGGAAGCGGTGCTTTCTAGCACCGAGTTGGTGTACCAGCCAGGTTTGCTGGTCGTCCTTGCGGACCTGAAAGGCTTTGATAAGCCTTGGAGAGTCTTGATAGACTCTGGAGCGTCTGACAATTATGTCATACGGGCTTCTGTGTAGGGGTGTGCGGTATTGATACCAGTATTAACAATACCGATGTATACCGGTATTGAATACCGGTATTTTTTTAAATACTGATACCGATACCGGCCTTACTAAAGTTGGTACTGAGCCAGGGTATACCATACCGTACCACGTAAAATCGGTATGGAATGTCGGTATACCCTACCCTGCCACACAAAGTCGGTATCAATTGCGGTTATACCCTACTGCTCTACACAAAGTCGGTATCATTTGTGTGGCTACCGTACCGCTCAAGACAAACTTGGTATCAATTGTCGGTATAACATACCGAGCTACACAAAGTCGGTATCATTTGTTGATATACCCTACCGCCCAATACAAAGTCGGTATCATTTTTCGGTAACCCTTACCGCGTATGCACCCAATCTGAGTCAGATGAGGAAGTGCGTGTGGTGAAAAGCGCCAAGGACAAGGCGTTGGAGCAAATGGAACGCAATTGCACGGGAATTAAGAACCACATGAAGATTAACGATTGGACGCAAATTCAACCCGAGTTCGACGAGCTCGTGAAGCTAGTGGAGCGAGCGCGAAAGACGATGCCGTCGCTGCCGACGTTCTTCTTGCGAACAATGGTAGCACTAGAGGATTTTCTTGCCGAGAAGGTGAAGAACAGGGCGGAACAGAAACAAATGAGCAAGGAGAACAGCAAAGCACTGATTCGGATGAAGGGAAAGCTCAAGAAGCAGTCCGAACCGATGCGAAAAGATATTGACGAGTTTCGCTTAAACCTGTTGACTCGAGTGAAGAATACGAGAGCGAGTCGAGCGACGAATCATCTTCTAGTGCGGAGGAATCCTCGGCGGCGTCTACATAAGCCTCGTCGAAATCAGAGGCCAGCAGTGACGAATCTGCGTCGGAAGACGAGAGTATCGAGGACGACAAGTAGGAATCGGACGACGAGTCGGACGACTCGGACAATCCGTGGCCGAGCAAGTCGTCATCCTCGTCTTCGTCTCAGAGGATGACGACAACATGCCCAAGGGCCGTGCTCGATGTCTGAAGCAGACGCCTGTGGTGACAAAAGCCAAAAAGGTGAAAGGCCCCAAGATTGTCAAGCAGCGTGAGACTCGTCGTGACTCTGAGGATAGTACGAAAAAGTCTGTGGTCGAGGAATAATTAAAACTCACTCCTATCCAGTTTGATCACCGTGTGAAAGAGGTGGTTGCTATGCGTGGAAAAAGAGGCGTCGACATTTCCGAGCAGCTGAATATACAGCGCGAATTGGCCAACTACGCTCGTCGTCTCGGCCCCGCTCGACAGATTCTATCTACCACGTACGTAGTAAGAACGTCAGTGTTCGACACTTCGTCCAAGATTGATCGTGTCATGTCAGCGCATCACTGGAAACAAGTACAACCCACATCTCTACGATTCTCACTCTATTAGAAAATAATCCAGATTTCTCGCTCGCTCCACTCGTCAGAAGATCAGGCGGATATTGTGCGTGCTGGTCGCGAAAAGGAGACAGCTGCTCAAATCGCATCTGCTGCGGCTGAAGATGCTGAAGAAGACATCAATTTCGTCGATACATTGCCGCAAGCTACGAGAGATGTTGATGCCCCCTTGAGTGTCCAAGTTACTGCTTCTTTGAAAGTTCAAGATGTTACATGTAAGACATTCTTATTGGACAGGCTACCTGAAATCTCGGCAGAAACAGCATTTATGTTGGAGTTGGCTGCTACTACGACAGAAGCTGTCATGTTTGAAGAGAATCAACGATTGACACACAAAATCGGTGATGTGCTTAGTCTACGTGCCGAATTCGCGCTACACAAGACAAGTGCTCAGCTAAATGAACTTCTGACTCAACCTTTTCTCAAGTACTAGCAGGAAAGCTAGAGGTGTGCACACATAATCCGATGGAAGCATACGTCCTTGTTGAGAAACCACATGCGATTGAAAAAGTGTTTGTATTTGGACGAGCGGCAATGAATCGCGGCGTACATGAAGATTATGTAGCTGTGAAAATGCTTCCCAAGACACAGTGGCGAGCTCCGCAAAGTAATCTGCTACTATTACACTACGTGCAAGACGAAACTTATCACGATCAACAATCTAGGAGTATCGAACAGGAAACGGACAACGAAGATCTTGAGGGGATTCCCACCGGCCAAGTAGTGGGAATATTACGTCGTTCGACGAGGTATCATGTGGCTACTATTGTTGCCTCTACTGTTAATGCGGGTGACGACTCTGCACTTGCTGTACCGATGGATCAACGATTATCTAAGGTTGCGCTCACAACGACTCGATGTGCTAGTCGGCAAACGCCTTAAAATCGTGATTGATTGTTGGGCTGCTGATAGCACCTATCCCAATGGACACTACGTTGGTATTCTTGGCGCGTCCGGAAATTTACAGACCGAGCTTATTTCATTACTTGTGGACAACGAGGTGGAGGAGGCACCTTTTAGCGACGCAGCATTAGCTTGTCTTCCCTCAAGTGACGACTGTCCGATTGGCATTGAAGGCGATTGTGTGGCCGAGTGTTCAAAAGCAAAAAGACCAGCTCAGTGCGGACTTCTGAATTGGAAAATTCCTGATGAAGAGATTGTGCAACGTCGGGATCTGAGGACAACGCACCGTGTTTTTAGCGTGGATCCTCAGGATTGTCAGGATATTGACGATGCCATGCCAATTCAACGCCTATCTAATGGCAATATTGAGCTAGGTGTGCATATTGCGGACGTTTACTACTTCGTGAAGCACGGATCAGCCTTGGACATGGAGGCCAGACGTCGCGGTACAACAGTTTACTTGGTGGGACAGCGGCTCGACATGCTTCCTTCTGTGCTAAGTGCGGATTTATGCTCACTTCATCAGAATCGAGATCGTTTTGCTGTAAGTGTCATGTGGGAACTCGACGGTGAAACATTCAATGTCGTGGACAATTCAACATAACATACTTTGAGCGCACAGTTATCCGCAACTGCGCTTCCATGACATATGAGCAAGCCCCTCTCACAGATCTCTATAATAACTACCACTCACGTACTCTAATAGCTGTACTCTAAACTCGGTGTTGGTACCGGTATTAGATACCGCTTTTGCCAAAGTCGGTATCGGTACTAGTATTGGATACCGCTTCTTGGCAAAGTCGGTATTGATATCGGTATTAAATACCGCTGCTGCCTAAAGTAGGTATTGTTTACCGGTAGTAGGTACCGCTCTCCCGTTGTCTCGGTATCATACCGGTTGTATCATACCGTGTGGCCTAAACTCAGTAATGGTACCAGTACTGGGGTACCCTTGAGGCAAAAGTCGGTGGCAATACCCTAATACCGATACCGTTAATTTGAAAATCGGTATCATATACCTAATACCATACCCCCTCCATCTATTTTCGGTATTCACCT
>CM047584.1:13705450-13721621 GCA_026184515.1 Peronosclerospora sorghi
CCCTTGGTCCCTTGTAGCGAGTGTCTCGCTGGGGATTTTTCGGACATCTGTTCCTCAGATGATCCATCCTCCCACACAGGAAGCATCTCAGCGGCCCATTCCGCTGCAACATAGCTAAGAGCTCTGCCCTGAAGCTCTGTGAAAAAGATTCAGAGTGACTCTTAGTGGGAGGTTTCTCCTCCGCTTCGACCTGACTCAGGTCCATGGGTTCGGTACCCACCTTAGAGGAACGGAAGTTCCTCTCGGCGTTGAACGCCATCTTGAACGGATCCTCCAGGGATTCGGGTCGGCATCGGAACAATTCCGAACGTGCTGGCCCTTCTCTCAGGCCTCCCATGAAGACAGGAATGGACACATCGTCCGAATACGCTTTCGCGTACATCCCTACCGACAGGGTCTTAAGCTCCTGGATATAAATCTCCATGTCCTTAGTGCCCTGACGGCACCTCAAAAACGCCAGATGATTCTGGAAAACCAGATCAGGCGTGGAGTACATGTCCATAAGCTTCAGCTTAAGGACTTCCCAGGTTGGGATCACGCTCGTGACCGAATCCGGACACGTAAACGCCCATGTACGGGCTTTGACCGTAAGATGGGTCAGTGCAAGTCCCACTTGCAAGTGATCAGAGATCACATTCGCTGTGGCGAAGGCCGTTTCTACCTCTCGCAGCCACACGTAAAGGTTGTCAGCCTTCTCCCAGGTGAACTCCTTTATTTTAAATGATAATGGGGGACGCACCCCCGTTGAACGACTTCCACCTAAGCTCTCCTCATGGGCGATGAGGGCATTCACCCTTGCCTTTACGGCCTCAATGCCCTTCTCCACTAGGAGCTGCATACCCTCGTCACCCAGTAAGGATAACAGCCTGTTAAAGGCTTCCAACTGGACGATGGTCAACCTATCCCAATCGTCCTGATTCATCCTTTGCAGAGGATGCCTTAGTCTACCAACATAGGTGTTGAATTGACTACAAGTGCTACCAGATGTAGCCGGTGCGTATACGCACGGTGCGGCTAGCGCACAGAGGAAGACTTTCCTTTAAGCGGAGTTCGCCGCTACTTAGCCGATACACCCTTATAAAGGGCTTAGTAGGAGAGAGATCTCCTACTCGGGGCCAAGATTCCCGGTTTGGTTTACTATTAGCTTTCGCTAATGCCTTAACGCAAGGATCCCTTACTAAGGGTGTAGATAAAGGGAGGGCTACCTTTACGCTAATGCACTCACTACACGCGCTACCGGTCGAGGTCGTGCGTCTGTAGTCGGTTGAGTGAAATGTAAACTGAATACATATTTAATATATAATTAGCCTAATTTAAACTAATATAAACTATATGTAATACTAAGTAGAACTTACCAAATTCGTACCTAGCTAAAATGTAGTGTACACCACCTGTGTACCAACACGTGGCTGGCTGCCACGCCACCCCCAAGGGCTCCTGCCTTGATTGGTTAAAATAACCAATGGTTCAAAACCTTTCGAACCGGTCAATACTGACCCCAACCGTAGTGTACTTACGTACACTACCTACTAGATGTGACTCGAATGTAACCCTGTTACATACGGGGTTTACTCCGTTTTACGTGAACGGATTAGTGAATCCGAGGGTGCCGTTGACGCCACGTGTGTGTGGCCCAAGGCATGCGGGAAGGAGGATTCCCTGATGTCAGCCCTGTATCTGTGCCAAAGCATATCGATAATTTTTTATCGACGCCTTAATGTCTTACGACACGTTTGCGATGCCATGGCGGAAAGCCACGACGGGCAGAAGGAGCAGGCTGACCGCAAGGGTCGGCGTAACGAAAGCGTGTACAAAGTAGGAGAAAGTGCTTTATTAAACGCTAAAGATCTTCCTACACATGCAGTTTCCAACGTGTTGCGGAACAAACTGCGCCCCAGGTTTGTGAGACCTTTTAAGGTGCTAGCCCGAAAGGTCTTGGCGTACAACTTGGATATTCCGAAGGCGATGCGTACGCATCCAACCTCCTATGTGAGTATGCTTAAACCGTACCAGAACCCGGAGGCGGGTCCCCTCTTGGAGGAGGTTGGGAAGTCGGATAGCCGTAAAACGCGGCAGGGCGGAGTAACAACTCCGACAAGGTCAAAATGCGACCACGAAGCTTTGCAACGGAAGCTTCAAAACTTCCCTCAAGACGGCGAAAGCCTTCAAGAGCGGACTCGAGAGAGTCAAGCCGCTTCTCGACGCGGTTGACCGCGCCCACGGCATCGTGGAGTCCATTCTGAAGTCAGGATGCGACGGCTGTGTCGATCACAGCGATCGTAAACCTCACGTCGCAATTTCGCGGCCTCCTCCCTTAGTTCTCGACTCGGAGGGGATTCCACATTACCATGTGGAGCGTCTGATGGCGCGACGCCATCATCGGGGTGAAACCCAGTATCTAGTGAAGTGTATGGGTTACCCACATTCACAGAGCTCGTGGGAGTCTGAGACCCCCCTGCGGCAGGATTGCCGAGACGTCGTTGTCGCTTTCGAGCGGGAGAATCCCGCTGCTAGTCGACGACCAAAGGGGCGGGGGAATCCCAGTAATTGGGAGTTCGCCGGAGGCAGATGCAGAGCTTGCACTGCGCTCCGGCACCACAGTGAGGGCATGGGCGCTAGCATAGCGCGTGCAATAAGGGGCAGATAATTGCCCCGTCGCTTTGGCTCTGGCAACCGCCTAGCGCAATGTCCTCTCCACCCGAACGTCACGTTTGGAATTATTGTTGTACAGCTCGGTAAAGTCAGGGAGACGTTTCTACCCTTCCGCCCAAGCGCGGAACTTTTGCTCTGCCTCTTCGGCATCTTATCCTTGTAGGAGAACGACGGAAACCTCGCGGAGGTTCTCGACAAAGACACCCTGAGCCTGTTTCCCGAGGCGCTCTCGGTATAAGGCGGCAGTGAACTGCTTCTGCGTGAGCAGTTTTTCCCGGAGTTTCTTCCGGCACGCGATTTGACGGGGCTGTACAGCCACAGGGCCAGGGGTATGGGAGGCTAAACCCTCTTTACCTCGTTCTTATCCCACTTTTGGAGATCACGAGGACCTCCAAAGCGATATTCCGCCCAGGAAGGGCGTTTGGGGGCGCGTAATGCAGCCCCTAGTTCCTGTGTGGCAAGATGAGATTCCTGAGCCGCGTCCAATTCATTGGTGATTGTCGCCTTCGGCGACTCGGATTCGCCATCCGAAGTTGGCAATGGTAGCGCGCGAGTTAGCGCATTTCCCCACGTGTCGGGAAAGGATCAGGCTGCCGAAATCGCCGTTAGGCGTCGTCAGAGCGGTCATCCTTAGGGGAGCTATCCCCAAGGGCACCCTCCTCTGATATATCGGAGCCCGAGTAGAGGACATCCTCTTCTCGGGGACAATCATCAGCACCTCTATAGGTGCTCATTCGAGGCCAGAGTTCTGGCAGTTGGGGTCTCCAACTATAATCGATTATTGCGTGGCAATAGTCTTGATGGGGGAGGATGTAACGGGGTTATATTTAGTTACGTTGGTGTACGTAAACCACAACGGTTAAGGTCAAGTATTGACCGGTCCGAAAGGTTCGGACCTATTGGTTGTTTTAGCCAATCAGGGCGGGAGCCCTAGGTGAAGGCGTGGCAGCCTGCCACGTGTTGGTACACAGGTGGTGTACATTACATATTCTGCTAGGTACGGATTAAATAAGTTCTACCTAGTATTACATATAGTTTACATTAGTTTATTAAGTTAGACTAATTACATATTAAATATAAATCAGTTTCCATTTAACACTAAATCCAGCTAGACGTTCGACCGGGAAAGGTCGAGCGTGCTGTGAGTGTTGTAGCAGGGGAATACCTTGTCCGTTTCCGGGGTAGCCATGTTGGCTTTACAGGTAAACCGAATGCTGGAAACGGATTGGCTGATAATGTTTTTATATGTGCACAGATTTAAGTCTCTTGCGCTTAGGTAATTTAAGCCTGATTTAGTGACTTAACTTTTTAACTTTATATAATATATTTGACTTTTACTTTTATCTTTTGGGACGCACTCACAAGGGACTACGGGCTACGGCTATTGAGAGCCGCTACAGCCCATCCAGATCACTAATCCTACGCCAACACAAGTGCCTGTTTCTACAGGTTATGAGCCCAAGTGGCCTCGTGATTTTGGAAGTGTCTCTTTAAGTCGTCTCAAGTTTGCAAGCAGGATATTTTTCTGCGGTTGTTTTTTCGAGTGGATATTTCTCGTGGATTTACAGTTCTCGTTACTAGCGAAAATCCCTTCACGGTTATAGGGCTTGTTAAATTGTTGGCAGTGGTTTTTGCTGTTGTTTTGGAAGTGATTTCGTGTGGAAAATGGATGACAGAGAGAGCGGCGGTGAATCAGATTTCGAGCCGGAAGCGGCTTTACGGGCGATCATGAATGGCATGGTGGATATGAGGACTCGCATGGCGTCGATAGAGCTAGCACAAGCGCGTGCATCCGCTGCAAATGAGGCAGCAGCGCCTGCATCACCTGCCGCACCGGCAGCACCGAAGAAGGACTCTCTCCTTGCCGCCCGGAACAGTGTGTTCCGGGAGTCGCTCAAAAATTGTGGGCCGTTCGGCAAGGAGATGACGATACATGATTTGACCGATGATATCGGGATAGAAGTCGGTAGAGAAGCTCGGCCAAACCCGGCGAGGCTCCCGCAAATGAATCAAGCAAATGCTGGAGCGGCACAGGCGCCCGGAATGGAGTTTAGGCAGGCATCCCGCGCTCCTGCACAGCATCCCATCCAGCCAACTTGCACCAAGATACCCAAGCTCGGCATCGAGAAGTTTTCCGGGGTGGAGATATTCCCCGGACTCGGTGCCGGTTTTAAGCAATGGGCTTATCTGTTCATCGAAGCGGTGGAAATAGCGGAGATG
The DNA here is from genome assembly GCA_026184515.1 of Peronosclerospora sorghi. Classification (NCBI taxonomy): domain Eukaryota; phylum Oomycota; class Peronosporomycetes; order Peronosporales; family Peronosporaceae; genus Peronosclerospora; species Peronosclerospora sorghi. The sequence continues at coordinate 13,710,323 of CM047584.1, forward strand.
ACCTCTGGGTTCATATGGACTGAACGCCTGAAAGTAAATAAGCTGGGTGGGCACCTTGAAGGTGTGGCAGCTGATTATTCCGTGCGAACATTGGCACGTGGTGGCAAGTTGCCCCTGAATTACTCGGAATTTTGGATTTCATGCATACGGCATTTCGCGTGACGATTTCTCCCCATCAGGCTGCAGTGTGGTTCGCTTCAGAAAAGAGTCCTAAGCGGACCTGGAATGAGCACTACCTGTACCTGGTGGCCCTGGATCGCGAGAGCGGGCTGGGTGAGCGTATGATTGTGGAAAATATTGTTAAATATGCGGCTCCTCGCCTGAAGACATCGATCATGGCCAGGTACAACCCTTTGCGGGAGGACTACCTGTGCCATGCGCAGGAACTCATTTCCTGGGCGCAGGAGCTGGATGAAGATTCGGTGAAGTCGAAGTTACCAATTCAACTACATGCAAATTCGGTGACGGACACTGAACACGTTCGAAAATGCTACGGCTGCGGAAAGCCGGGGCATGTGAGACGCGAGTGTCCACAAAAGTGCAAGAAGTCACAGAAGGGCGCGAAAGACCAAGGAAGTTCCGGAAATCAATGGAATCGGAAGGTCGCGCTATCCACGGTGGAAATTGGTGCAGTAAACAATGACGATGATCCATCTGCCACTACGTGGATTGTTGACAGCGGTTCCAGCCGGCACCTCGTGGCTGATGAAAGCCTACTTGTGGATGCTGTCACGTGTGGACCTGAAGATGGTTTTTTGTTGCCCGATGGTGGCAAATTGGCAGTGACAAAGGTTGGCAAAATTAATTTGGTCACGCCTGGTGCCGATCCAGTTTCAATCGAGCTTAGTGAAGTATATTTTGCACCCAAGCTTGCCAAAAATTTGATTTCGCTTGGCAAGCTGCATGAAAAAGGGTGCGAAATGGTAAATACGAATGTAAAATTGGCGATACAGTGGAATGGGAACATTTTATTCCCGATTGAAATTTGTAGATCTATATTTGTGGCGAATCTAATACCGGAAGGGATGGGCGGACGCGCTCAACAGTTCAAGCATATGTTGCTGAACGTTGTCGCTGCGAAAAGTGATGATGATGTACAGGAAGGATCGTTACATCATTTTCACGTCCTCCTGGGTCACTTGGCTTACGACACGGTCGAGAAAATATCCAAGGACCCCAGGTCAGGCATCAAGCTAACCGACAACAGTCGGCCAAACTGCCTGACCTGCGCCGAGGGAAAAGGTTCAAGGAAGCCTCATCCACAAGCTTATTCGGGTGATAACTCACCAATTGAACGCGTCGGCGGTGTGATATGCAGCGACCTAAAGGGTCCGATCACACCGCGCGACAGGCGTGGAAACCGCTATTTAGTGGTGTTCGTGGACCATTTTTCAAGTTACGTTCGGGTATTCGCCGCTCGAACAAAAGATAGAGCGGCGAAGATGTTTGAACATTTTCTCGCATGGTTTGGAAATGAGTTTTAATTGCCGGATTTACGTTTGCGAACGGATGGTGGAGGCGAATACAAGACAGTCGAATTATTTTGCAAGAAGACCGGTGTTCGACGGCAGATTACGGAGGCTGGGAACCCAGCCTCCAATGGAAAATCTGAACGCATGAACCGGACCATATTCAACATGGTCCGGTGCATGATTTTTGGGTCGAGGGTACCGTTGGTGTACTGGTCTGAGGCAGCGGAATACGCCTCGTAAATCCTAAATCGTACCCCGACCCGGTCGAATCCTGGCAGAATTTCACCGTTTGAGATGCTCACGGGCAAGAAGCCATCGTTAAAGGAGATTGTCGTATTTGACTCGCCGTGTATGGTGTGGCGAAACCCGCGGAAGAAAACACTTGCCAAGCACGCAGAAAAAGCGCTGATCCTTGGACGTAGCGACGAAACCAAGGGGGTAAAGTGTTACTCCTACGCGACAGGGTGGTTACGGTCACTCGCCATGTCAGTGCGATTGAGACGCTAGACAAGGCGGCGAGTGACCAGATCACCAAAGCATTAAGTGAGGCGGATGAGGAAGAGTTGGCACACCAAGCCGCGCAGCGTACAGGTGCAACGCCATCTCAAGGCACTGCAGCTGCACCCGGACATTCTGGAGCGCAATGTACAAGCGCAAACGGAGAACAGCGCCCCAGAAAATCGGGGCGGGAAGTCACGAAAACAGCAAAGGCGGCCGCCTATGAAGAGTCGAAGCGCAAGACGGCCCAAAATGAAGTGAATGCAGTTGAAGAAATTGAAATTGACGTGTGGAATGATAACCTGGCTTACGAACAGGAGGAGGCCAAAGTTGATGTGATTGATGACAAAATGGTTGTTTACGCGGTGATTGACGGAAACGAACCAGGAGGTGTGCCTCGGGTTGGATTCCCCGATCCCAAGACGTTTAAGGAAGCGCATGCAGGCGCATATTCAAATCTGTGGACAGCGGCGGAACAGCAGGAGCTGAAGTCGCTTGCAGATATTGGCACTTGGAAGATTGTCAAGCGTCGTCCCGACAAAAAACTCCTACCCACGAAGTGGGTGTACAAGACCAAGTTGTGTGCTGACGGCACGGTCGAGCGCTATAAGGATCGACTGGTGGCACGCGGTGATCGGCAGGTTTACGGTCAAGAATACCTCTTCACATTCTCGACAGTCATGGAAGTGTACAATGTCAAGGTTATTTTGGCGATGTCCCAGATTTGGGAGGTACCGGCGCGGCACGGCGATGTGCCGAGCGCCTACCCTAAAGCGAAAACGGAGGACGATTATGAAATTTATTTGAAGATCCCTCAAGGGATGGATATTTCGTTGGAAACTCTCGAAACTCTCGATGTGGAATCAAGTGATGACTTATCGCTAAAACTAGAGAGAAATATCTATGGACTCAAACAGGCTGGACGTTTATGGCACCAGCTGCTGTGTCAAACACTTGAAGATTTGGGCTTCCAGCAGTGTGTCACGGACACCTGCATATTTGTTAAGCGTGGTGCGGACGGCACCGTTCTTGTCGGGGCATACGTAGATGACCTACTGGTCACCGGAACCCGTTTGGAAGCAGTGGATACATTTTTCGATGATATGAAGATGCTCGAGCTCAAGGATCTTGGGGTGGTTAACAAATTTCTAGGTGTTCGGATTGCCGGAAATTTTCATGACGGCTACAGTTTAAACCAGGCGGCTGCTATCGATGATCTCCTGGTCCAACATGATTTAGGAAATATGAATTCGACCCGCACACCGATTTTTAGTGTGGACGATGTCGAAGGTTTTGACGAATTGTTGCCGACCAAGTCACGCGATCATCACCCCAGTGTGAAGAGTTTCCAGTCGCTAGTAGGCAGCCTTCTCTGGATCTCACGGTGCACGCGCCCGGATATCGCTTTTGCCGTGCACCGTGTGACGCGGCGCACGCATGCGCCCACCATTGGAGATTTTAAAGCTGCAAAACGTAACGTGAGGTACCTCAAGGGTACGAAAACAATGAAACTACGACTGGTTCACGATAATGAGCTGCCGCTGCCGGTCCGCGTCACCTGCTACAACGATGCAGATTTTGCGGGTGACAAAGCGGATCGGAAAAGCGTAAGTGCAATGGTGGTTTATTTAAATGGAATTATCGTTTCTTGGAAATGCAAGAAGCAAACCGCGGTCGACCTATCGACGGCCGAAGCTGAGTTCGTGGCGGCCGCTGTCGGTGGTCGCGAAGCTTTGGGGCTCCGAGAGCTGCTCATGGAAGTGGGATTTTTTGCCCGAGCACCCCTGTTGATGCGCATGGACAATCAATCTGCTATAAAGCACGTCGAGTCCGAGTCGAGTGCTGTAGCCACCAAGCATGTCGACATCAAGTTGAAGTTCCTGAAAGACCTACACAAGCTGAACGTCATTAAGCCTACGCACGTACCGAGTCTGGAGATGGTAGCAGACCTGCTCAAGAAGGCCCTCAGTGCGCAACGGATGGATGAATTGCGAAAACAAATTGGATTGTATTGACGGCATTACAGCGCGCGCCGTTTCAGGAGGAGTGTCGGTTTCCGGGGTAGCCATGTTGGCTTTACAGGTAAACCGAATGCTGGAAACGGATTGGCTGATAATGTTTTTATATGTGCACAGATTTAAGTCTCTTGCGCTTAGGTAATTTAAGCCTGATTTAGTGACTTAACTTTTTAACTTTATATAATATATTTGACTTTTACTTTTATCTTTTGGGACGCACGCACAAGGGACTACGGGCTACGGCTATTGAGAGCCGCTACAGCCCATCCAGATCAATAATCCTACGCCAACACAAGTGCCTGTTTCTACATACCTCCCCTAGCTACTCCCTACTAAGGGAAGCGTAAGGCTAAAGCGTTAGCGTACGCTAAAGGAAACAGGGGAAATCTTGGCCCCGAGCGAGAGAGTAATCTCACGCTAAGCCCTTTCATTAGGGCGTATCGGCTAAGTAGCGGCGTATCGCCGCTTAAGGAAAGTATTCCTATGTGCGCTAGACACACCGTGCGTTTACGCACCGGCTACAATAGCTGCTTGGTAATCAATCGCGCTATCGAGCGCCGATAGCTTCCTCCGTATTCTACGTAGTGAACACTGTGTAACGGACAGCCCCGGTTTATGGTATTTTCATCCTTAACGGACATTTGGTTGCGATCATTCAACAAGAAGAATTCAGTATCTTTAAGGTATTAAACGACATCTACGACTCAATTCTCTACGAATCTACGCAAGTATGAACAACGAAACATTTCAACAGGAGATTGTTCTAAGAAAAGATTTTTTGGCTCGAGGGCGTTACGTCAGTCATTTAAAGCCAACTGAAATCGAGTAAGACACTTGTCCGACAGAGTGATGATTTTTAGAATTTCTCTTCATAAAAGCCGCCGTTTGACTAAAATGTAGTGATATTCATTCAAAGAAAATTATTAAAAATGACTCTTAACGATATTTTTGACCTACACTTTTTTTTATTTTAGTATCTTTTGTACGATATTGCAAAACATCTCTTTAGTCTTCACCACAATTGGAACAGGCGCGATCCAACGTAATCTTTGCAAGTAAAGTCTGTAGAACAACAACACACACCTGTGCTTGATGCACAGATTTTAAACCACGTGGTTTTGACCAGGTAGGATCACGTGACACAAGGAGCTTGAGCGCGACGGATGCCACGCGTGGGACGTCTGCAGTTTAATAAGCAAAACGAAAAGTATATAATGTAAAACTACTTTACTCCAATATTGCAATGCTAAAAGTTAAACTTGAGTTCTAACCTGAAAATGCATATTTCAGCCAATGGGGTTTCAACTCCATGAAAAGACGCAAAAAGCCAAAATGGCTACACATAATTTCAACATAGTCTTGTTTGTTTTGACGATGTCGAATCTGCGAAATGTTCAGAAGAAGGGTTAAAGTCCGAATCTAGCAGTATTCGTGATCCAGACAATATTTGCTGAACGCTTTGGTAGTGAATAATTTAAGACGTCAATTTGAATTATGCTGTTTGGGTAGCTTAACGAATTTCCGTGGACTCGCGCACCCAGCAAAACGCTGGTGATGCTTGTGCTTCTCTAACGCTTTGGATTGGGTCCTGTTGGTGGCAAATATATTGATTTTGGGCCTGAGGATCGCTTTCAGCGTTTCTTCGGCTGCCTTCGTCCTCGTTCGGCTCGACTATGTATTTTGATAGCTTGCACTTCACGCCAAGTCCCTTGATGTCGCTGGTGCACTTGTCCGTGATTCTTCTCATTAAATACAGCATGCAGACAGTTGGAAAGACGCTTGGAATGATGTTGTAAAGGATAAGGTACACGACAATAGACATTGCAGTGCCGGACTCGTTAAGTACGAGGGCAAGTAAGCGAACTACATCCGAGGCAATAAAAATGAAGATGGCGAGCATGAGTTGGTTATGAGACTTCTCCACGCTAGAAGTGGGAACAGTTCCGCGCGCAAGTAACAGACGACGACGGAGACGAAAACCCTGGTAGCCCAAAAGAAATCCGTAGGCCACCACGACAATCACACCTGAGTACGTCAGAACACCTCGAAGTGCACTGTTCATAAAGCTGTACTGACCGTACACGTTATCGTTGTATTTTAGCAGCATGATGGGGACCAGCACGCCCCAAAGCGCCATCAGCGAGTTAAGCACAACGACCACCTTAGATATACGTTGCTGTTCTGTTCGTTGACCAGCCGATACCACGCCGGCCCAGCAAATAGCAAGGTACGACTTGCACAAGGACAGTAGGAGCAGGGAGTAGACGCGTAGAATGTACATCATCTGCCAGGACTGCGACAACGGGTTCCAAACCCACTCGATAGCTTCTGGCAGCTGCAGCAGCGTCGACAAAAGCAGCGTTACGTGGAAAACTTTTTTGGCGCTGCGACTCGAGTACAGAAAGTGAAGTGAGGTACGCCAAGCGACAACCAGCGACAAAGGCACATACATCACTAGTGCCAGTGCTGCACATACCCTCAGCGTTAATAGTTGTTTTTGAATAAGCGCCGTTGAGTTATCTTCATCTTCAGCAGCATAGTCGGTCGTCACATCGGTAGTGGTAGTCGTCGTGGCTGTGGATGGTGTCAGCTTTTCTGTGATCAGTTCACTGTGATTCCCCAACGCAGCGGATACGCGTGGAATTGTCACTAGAAGCATCAGCAGTAAGCTCGCCCTCTGCGGTAATCGTCCGCAACTGACGCCCATGCTTGCTTCTGCGCGAATAACTGAATTGTCATCCTGAGTCGTGTCGTGTATTCGGACCATGTCACACCATATGTACACCGAATTACTTTGAAGTATTAGTATAAACGATAAAATCGGTAAGAGTTAATAAACAAACTGTCGTCTCATTACACGTTTTAAAATGTGTAATGAGACGACAGGTAGGGTCAGCCCAGGGATCGAACCCGGGACTTTCGGTTGCATCACGCGTCAGATCAAGAGCATGCCGCTGAATCGACGTTTCGTGACATGGCTGACCGTGCGTTCGGTACTCGTAGACGACGGCAACTTTAAAGTCTGTTGCGTGTCTAATGCTCGTAAAGACGGGCGACGATCGATTAGCACAGCGTCGTCTTGACGTTTCGTTGTCCGCCAAAAATGAACTGCGCTGGTAGCCATTCGCGCACCCACATGAGTCCAGTCATGGAAGGTATCTTAAGGAAGCGTAACGGCACCGCGGACACAACTATATGATCAGTTGCAATATTTGGAAGATTCGAGGACCACAATTAAATTGACATTAACATCCAGGAGAGCTGGGCGGTGGACTTGTAAAGACGGCGCTTACTTTCAGTACCAACGCGTGCAACTTAACTCGTCGATTTTTATGTACAGGTAAGTCAGCACAAATGCAACAATTATAACTACGCTGGTTGCATTCTGCTCCGATAGGTAAATTCATGTGTGTTGTATGTAGCCAGACGCTACTTTTGCTCATAGCGGGACTTCTTGACGCCAAGACCTGCCACGAAGCCTTCACCTACATATGATGTAAAAGCGAAATACACTCATCAGTTGCTGTTCTTTGTCTATGAGCTAGACTCTTACATGTTAACTCACCTTCCTTCCTGCCCTCGTTGGTCGCTTCAGTCCATGACTTCTTCATACCTTTTTCGTGGAACCCTAGATTTTCTAACGCCTCTATTTGCATCAAACCTCTTTAGAGTAGAGGAGTAGTTAGTCCATCAAATATTTTTTATAGACAACGACCCTATACGCACTTGTCCATCCGGCACTGCAAATAGTTGGCCGACAGTTTCTTACAGTCGATGTGGCTGTTGTCGTATTTGTGCATGCAAGCTAAAAAATCTTTCATGGCAGGTCTACATTCACCGTAATGATCGAGAGGGAACGATCCCTTCTCGGGCGGCCGCTTGTTCTGCGAAGGAGCTTGAGTTGCATTCATTGTGAATAAAATACCTGCGAAACTAAAAGTTAACGTTATAATCGAATTTTAAAGTGTCGAAATGCTCACACCTATTGTAGTGGTCGGCATCGCAGCCGGCGCCATGGTTTTTTTGGGCTCACTACTAGCGGTTTTTATGCTGCTGCACCAAGGAGGATCATTTGATCGTATGAAACAAGAGGCTGTAGGGCTGCCAGCGACACTGGATGAACGGAAGCCGCTACTGTACGACGAGCTTCTGGAAAAAGCAAAAATGCTAAGCTCTCGTCCATCGCCTTTGGGGACCGACAAGTTTTTGGAGGGGGATCAAGTTTGCGTAAGGGATTTCTCAATATCTGAAGATGTCATTCATCTGTTTGCAATCTCATGTGGGGAGCCAAAAGGCGGCATCTTCGGAGACATGACGTTCGATGCTGATAAAATGATCTGGAGGTATCTCCCACATGGTCCTTTTAAATCGGAGGCCGACTTCAGGAATTTTTATGCTAGTGAGGAAGTAAACGCCCGGTATTTTGTGGTGACGCATCGAAAGAGCAAGCAGCCTATCGGAATGGTGACACTAGGTGAACACTCGCCGAGGAACCTTCGCATCGAGTTGATGCATTTGTGGCTCGCACCGGCTTTTCAAGGTACAGCAGTAGTAACAGAGGTTGTCCTGCTGCTTATGAAGTATTTATTTGGAAGCGGGTATCGTCGGATCGAATGGCGGTGTGACGGGCACAATATACGTGCTAGACGTGCTGGTCACTCGTTGGGCTTTACCTTTGAAGGTGTGATGCGGAAACACCGAATCGTCAAGAACTGTAATCGTGACACAGTATTATTTGCTGCCATTAATAGTGAGTGGCAGGTGATGGAGGAACATCTGCAACACAAGCTTCGGCTAGCGTTGCAGAATGAGGATATACTACGTGAAAAGTATTGAAGCGATATGTTAAGTTTTATTTTCGCAGTGATTTTCCCGTTGAATAAGAAGCAGCAGATTTCTATCTTTTTGTCTTCTTAGTGTGATTATCACAGAACAAATACATGCTTCGCATGCATATTGCATGTTTAGAGCAGGCCTCATCAAATTTTTTTGGCATCTGCCATATTCGCCAAAAATGAACCATTTTTGGCACACTTCCAGGCCCGAAATTTGGCATATGCCAAAAATTAAGCAATTTTCTCCGATTCGTTAATAAAATGTTTTTTCTACAAGGTGACTCTTATCACACGATCTTAGCAAGCATGTCGTATTGTTTAGGCTGCATAATACCCTCCAGTGACAGATCAGTCAGACTCTGACGGTATTCGTCCTTCTCCCAACCGAGAACAGAGAAATCGGACTCAACTGTGGCAGTATTTGGGAAGACAAATGCCACACACCCTGCCCAATCACGAAGCGCGTTGAACGCGGGCTCACCAACGTCCATCCCTGGTGGAAGGTAGTTGTGCTGTTGCATGTGTCGAGCGCTGCGGCCAAAGCGGGCTCTTCCTTGTACGCGCGAAACAAGGCAATCTGCTCGTCTTCGATCTCGGCCACACGGTGGGCGTCCATGTGCACCGACAGGAGATCCTTGAACGGGGCGAACATGCCCATGAAGTCGCGGCCGCGCAGCTTGCAGTGCTGATGCGGAAGGACACTGGGTACCTCCATCAAGATCGCTGAGTTGTCGCTGTCACGCAGCGTCTTGATCTGCAAGATGCCGTCCATCATGCCGACAATGAAGTGGCCAATCTGCTGGTTGATCTCCAGCACAGCGCCTTCGGTAAATTTATCGAGTATTTCGCGGACAAACGTGCCTTGGGCATTGAGGAACCCTGACACATCTTCGTGCGACACTAACCAATTGCCGGCTCGCTCGTGAGCCACACCCATTACACTCGCAGTGTACTCCTTATTGGCATCCGTCTGTACGACCAGTGCCTCAAGTAGCTGATCGATGTACTCATCCTGCTGCGACATCAGCAGCTGCTTGACCTGCAATTTCTCGATCGTCTTAAGGTACTCGTAGAAAAAGGCATTGATGGCGGCAACGACGGGCCACCACCACAACGGCAGACGTAGCTGTTCGACCCGGCACCCGTTGAAGAACTCGATTATCTTGACGCGGTGATGCATCTGACATTCACAGTAGTTGCCAAGCGCCATCCAGCGCGTCGTCATTTCGGGCAGGTTGCGCCCATCTCTGTCTTCAGGATCTCCTGCTTACACAAGCACGCCGCGATCGCGTTTGCTGCCGACCAGAACTCCCCGTTGAACATCTCTTTGATCACTTTTTTGGCGACCAGGTCAAACTTATGAAGCCCACACAAGGTACGGTATACATGGTGGATGACGGCCTGCTCGAGAAGTGTCACAACGCCGCCGATGCGACCGGTCATCACCGCAGCCCCGTCTGAACTGATGCCAATCAGTTTTGTGCGTCAGAAGACGCACAGCGCATCAAGCATCTTCACCAGCAGGTTGAATTGAACCTGAGCCGTATGGAGGCCGTAGATTGGGATGGCAAGCACGTGCAGGTTGTACAAGTCGCCGTTCACATGGACGCGTATGCGCGTGTCAAAGTATGAGCTGCCGAGATGCGTTGACGCATCAAAGGCTAATGAAAACGCCCAGATGCCATCCATAGACATGATCGTTTCGATTTTCTGAAGATTGACTGCCACGAGCACACGGGCGTATCCATACACCTTGTTGTCCGCTATGCAACCAAGCTTTGTCAGGCCTGTGATGTCCTTGGTAGAATTCATCACCACCGCAACCTGGCGGAACGACAAGCCATGGGACAGGTACCTGACTGCAAGGCGGAACTGCAACGGATTTGGTATGTTCACAACGTAGGAGCTGGGCACATCCATGCCGTCCGCGAGAACAGGCTTGAACAGGTCCAGGGCGCGCGCCTTGGCGATGCAACCCTCCTCCTCTGCATCGAAGAACAGATCGCTGATGATCACATCAACTACAGGGAGCGATAGCATGAACACAACTGGCCGGGAATGGACGAAGTGACTGAAGATCGTGTTGATGGACGGCGTCTGCACATCGAAGAACGTCTTCTTGTCCTCATTGGAGGCGGAGCAATACTTGGCCCAATTGCGTGGATGCTGACCAGCCATATGGGACCTGAAGAGCTCCGAGCGTAAGGGTGGTCCCGTCCAGCCCTTCAAGTTCTTTGTTGGATCTGGTGTCTTGCTCTTCGACCCGAACGCCTTGTTCACATCGGGTTCCTCTTTGCCGAAGGTTACGTACATGTGGCAATGAACGCCGGCCACGTACTTCTTGGTAGCGTGTCGGTCAACAATTTTTAGCCCATAATCCAGCACGTGTGACTCATTGAAGGGCGTGCTGCGCTTGCTCATATTGTGTTGATCAGGCAAACTTGATTGTAGACTGGACAGGTTGGGGGGGGGGGGG
>CM047584.1:13738123-13748389 GCA_026184515.1 Peronosclerospora sorghi
TAATTGATATTCAAGTTAGAATATCACAGTTGAATTTCAGACGCGTTTTCTGAAATTCAAATAATAGATTATAAGTTATTACAATCTACGAAGGAAAAGTCGATTCGGTATAAATACCGAATCATGCAGGTTAACTAATAGTACAGTTAGTTTAAGACTTGATATTATGATATTAGTTAGGTAATTACTATACTATTAGCCGCTAACCACCCATTCAATAAACACTCTTAATTTTGCGTTCTAACCAACAAGTAAGTATTTATATTTACTTTTAGTATAGGATTAGTTGTTATCAACTAATCCTGCCCTATTGTATTGCGCGCTTCCTCGCAAAATACAGTGTAAGCCTGTAATAGGATCAGTCCTGTTACACTCATGAACCCAAGAGTAACGTCGTGGTACACGTTTTATAAGTGGGAAAAAGATGGGAATCTCATTAACATGATCGGCGTCGATCGAGTGAGATTCGACGGCATATTACGCGTATTTAACACGCATTAAACCGTAAAATCCGGTCCCGGTCACCGCGGAAGACCTCCGCGTCTAGTGATAGACATGCCGTCCTAGTTTTCCTATTACAGTTCTACTCTGGAACACTTGAACTAAAAAGCATGTGTCTGATGTTTGGAATCCCTCCTTCAACTGATTTAAGATTTTTACAAAAAGAAGAAGTTTCCCTTGGTCTCTTATTAAAAAAATCAATTACTCGCGGATAAAATGGCTGACATTTGAGGAGAAAGAGCGGTGGGCTAGTTGGGTAGAAGAGCGTGAAAATCTGGTTAAAAACTTTGGTTTTATTGACGGAAAAAACTATAGACTGCAAGAACCGAGCAATATGGACATGCAAAATGCGCTGTACAATGTATGGCTGCATTCGGCTTTTATTACCGGAACTTTGGATTTTGGTGCGGATGGATGCATAATGTGGGGGAAATACAATTACCCTGGAAGCTGTAACGATGAAGATAGGAGCAGTAAGCTCCAGGAAAATCTCATTGACCCGGCAAGGACGTAGCTGATTACGGGGTACTCGTCGATTCGACTTTCCCCGTTAGAAATGAAATGCAAAATAAAATTGTGACGCCGTTGAAAGATGGCGATCTACAGCGTGCAATGCAAGCAGGAGACTCGGAACTTTACCTAGAAGCAGTTCACAATGTGGTGAAGTGGAATCTTTATTTACAGCATATAGGAGATGATCTGCGGTAGTTATCAATTCATGGTATATAATTTTTACCAGGCCAAAACTCTACATACTAGCACGATGTTGCCTTTTACGCTGGTGATTTCGTCAAACACTGAATATTAACAACAAAGATTGTGTTGTGCCTTCATTATGTGAACAAAGTGAACATTTAGTGTAGAATGGTGCTAGTGGTGCGATGCTTCCGTCTTTAAGTGATGCGTCTCGCGTTTACACAGTGTCTCAGCACAGTCGTTTTGGCTCTAGCATCATGGCGGTAAAGCCAACAAAACGTCATGTGCCCTCAGTTCCATAAATTGTACGATTCAATGTTCCGCGGCTAGGGGCGCTAGGGAGCGTGAAGTAACAGGTTAACCAGACTATGGAAACAAACCTTCAGCAACACCAAAGAAAGTCAAAACACAGGCGCAACTTACAAGCACAACGGCGGGTCCAATCATGGCGGTAAAACCAACGAAAAGTCATGTGCCCTCAGCTCCATAAATTGTCCGATTCAATGTTCCGCCGCTATGGGGTGCTAGGGCGCGTGAAGTAACAGGTTAACCAGACTATGAAGACAAACCGTCAGCCTCACCAAAGAAAGTTAAGACACAGGCACAACTTACAAGCACAACGGGGGGTCCATTCATGGCGGTAGAGCCAACGAAAAGTCATGCGCCCTCGGCTTCCTAAATTACCAGCTCGATGTTCCCGATTGTTCTCACACTGTCAAGTATTTTAATTGTGGATGATTATTTTCGACCAATCGGATGCGACCCGTGACGGCCGTCTCGCGACGGCCATCTCGCGATGACCAATCCGATCAATCCGATTACAGAGGGTCTCCTAAGTAACTGTCAATTATGATCAATCAATTACAGAGAGTCTCAGCAGTAACTGTCAAGTATTGAAGTCAGCGCTGAAGTAACCAAGAAGTAGTGGGTGAAATAAGTGATTGACTTTGATGTAAGAATTAGTAACACTTAATAGATTCAAATTTCCTCTGAGCGACACAGATCTCTGGCATCCCTAAAAAAACATTCTTCATTGTTCCCATACAAAAAACAAGTGTAATACAAAAAAGTCGTTGCGTAAACGCCTAAGCAAGTGGAGAAGCAGCTTCTTGTAGCTTTCTAGTGTTGGGGGCAGCCTAGAAATACTTTTAAAAGTTTGTCCCTAGTGTGTTTGGTTGATTGGTTGGTTCGGGCGGTAGTATTAATTACCCGGGAAGTTAAGCGAGAAGGACTGGGTCATTACCTTCTTGTGTTGTTAATTAAGTGGAATTATTAAAATTTTCAACTCCTTCACAAAAACTGGTGCCGCGACCCGGGATTAGCGTCGACTTTAAATTTTAACCTACACAATGGCGTTGGTATCAAAAGGGGATGGTCAAGATCTATATTTTTACATCAGAGTACTCCCAAGATGATGCTAACAGGACCTAAACATTTTCAGAGGCCTGTGCAAATTAGCGCAGTACTAACAACAGATGCTTAAGTTACCGGATGATTCAAGCAGTTGGTTCTCACTATTCGAGATACGAAAAATAAAGCAGACTGCACCCAACTTTAGAGTGAAGGAGGATCTTAGCACATTTAGAGATTTACAAGCCTCTGTGGTGGCGTTGGAAGATATGTTCCTTAAATTGGGGTATGAAATCATTAGACGTGACGAGTTCGAAAGTGCGTGTGATTATGATTTGGAACGTATTGCAAGTGATATCGGGCTGATGGTATCATTACTATTAGCAGAGAATTCGTGGGAGACATCATTAATGATATATCGGGAAGGAAATCCCAATATCACCCCCATCTATTACATAATGGCAGACACCGTACATACTCCGGTGAAGGATTCTAAGCGAACGGGTATGTTGGAGCTCTTTGATAGAGATGAGTTTGAAGAAGTGCCACCATTGCGGCCTAGAATAATTACCAAGACAAAAAAGAAATTGGAGTTATCACCTGATGAAGATGAGATTATGTTCACGCCAAAACAAGCTATGCTTAAACAAGACCCAGAAGTGGCTATACCTAGACAGGATCCAGGGGTAGCTATGCCTAGACAAAATTCAGGAGTGGATATGCCTCGACAAAATCCAGGGGTTGCTGCTCCTAAACAAGATTCAGTGGTGGCTAACTTAGTGAAGATGATGCAAGATGGGAATTTAAGTTTGGAGGAGTTAACCAAAATCACGACAGCTTTGTCAGCTAGTCGCACACACAATACAATGGGAGGGACAACTAGTACACCATATCACACACCAGCTACACAACCACGAACAAATCATGGTACCTCGGGGTATGGCATGCCGGGTGGAAGTGCAAACGCATGGGCACCCTCACCTCAACCAGTCACATCCATCATTCAGAACACCAAAATAAAACCTTTTGACGGGAATAGGCAGGATATGCTGGAAGTGCATGGGCTTGGGTCGCTCGATTCTCACATGTAGCGAATATATCATTGGAATGATAGTCAACGCTTGGGAATGTTTGTTGATAGTTTGACCATCACAGCATCTCGGTGGTATGAACAACTGGCAGATTCAGTAAAATATGACTGGGTATGGTGAACACGCTTTTTCAGAAGAAATTTTGTGTGGATAAAGTGTCGCCTCGAGTTATGTATTCAAGATCGACGCAGAAACATGATGAGCTGGCTACCACATATATATCGATTAAATGCAGCAGCGTTGCGAGCAGGAATGGACTTTCGAAATGCGTTCAATGCTTCACTATTGAAAGAACACATTCAACAGTTTTTCGATACCATTCATGACCGCACCATACAGATGCAGTAACAACATATCACCTTCTCAACTATTGAAGAGCTAGAAAAATTGTTGATCAAACATGAAGCGCGTCTTATGAGGCCTGGAAAGAAGGAAGCTACACGTAAGAATGCTGAAGATATGTATGAAGACCCACAACCTAGCGTTAATATGATAGGTGGGGAAGCACATACAGCACAGCGGCCACGACCAGCGTACGAAGACAGGAGTGCACGAGCAACCACAAATCCCAATACTGACAATGAGGTCATATGTTAACACTGTAATCGAAGAGGACATGAAAAGAGCCACTGTTGGAAACTGGTGAGGTGTGAGCATTGTGATAGCTTTGGGCATGATGTGAGTGTTGTCGGAAGTTCATTGAAGAGACGGTCGAGACACGCACTAAATTGAAGTCAGGAGAGTTGACTAAGGCTCCGGTGGCGGAGCAGTTAAACGCCTATCCCCACAGTGCATTGCAACCACTGTCGAGAAAAAAGGGGGGGGGCTTTGTCTAGTGAGATTGAAACAACACCGCTGTCACCTTACACAAAAAAGAAAACCGAGAAAAATAGTACATGTTGTATGGATGGATTACTCAATTTGGACGAGGATCAAGAAGATAAAAAACTCAAGAAGAAATAACAAAACAAGCTACTTCCAGTGAGGATAAGATACAAGCTGAATTGATGAAAAGTGATGAAACAATAGATACTTCAGCATGTGTCACATTGGTGGATAAAAATGTGGGAGAACGAGATGGAAGGCAACAGTCGATGGAAGTGAAACAGCCAGTAACCCAAGTTTATGTAAAATGGAGCCATTGATGATCTGGAATTACCATTTTGTTTGACTGGGGTGCAAACATATCAGTTTTGCATACCAATGTGGCACGGAATTTACAAGTAGCAGTTCGGATGTTTGATACTCCAACTAGCTTTTGTGGAGCGACGGACAGTACCATTGGAGCAATAGGTTTGGCTGCAGTTAAGGTTCGCATACGTTCATCAGTGGTATTCACCTGTGAGATGTGGGTCGCTAGCATTGACACACATGCATTAGCGATACTGGGTACAGACTTTTTGGTCAAGGCGGGTGTAATTTTGAACATGAAAGACCTAAGCTGTCAAATTCCCAGGTAAGAACCATTGCAGCTGATGACACGAGAAGATTTGATGTCAGAAGAGTACCTACAGGTACATACACACGTAATGGAGAGTGCTAGCATGCCGATCAATTGGACCAACGTACACGCAGTGAGTACTGTTGGAGATAAGCCTCCTGATGTGTATGTAATGGATGCAATAGATCCAATCAAGGTGGACCTGACGAAATTGGAGAGAGAAGTGTACTTACATGAAGGAGTTGAGATGTCGGCTGGAGCTATGGAGGAACAGCTAGCACTCATTCCAGAGGTAGACAAGAACCCAACCGAAACACCAGATATGACTAATGCAGATATAAGGGAACCAGGAGTTACCACTAAAGAACAAGAAGATAATCTACGTGCTTTATTTTATTCGTATGCCGATGGTTTTATAAGTTATGGTAATGGCTTACCTCCTCCATCTAAATGTGTACTTTGCGACGTGTATGTTGGTGGTAATGCACCTATTGCGCAGAGAGCACGAAACGTACCGCCTACACTGCTGCCTAAGTTATATGAATTGATACGAGGCTTATTACAGGCAGGGCTAATTTGGTATTCAGAATTCTCGGGCATCACCGATCGTCATAGTACTCAAGAAGAACAAAACCGACATACGGCTGTGTATTGATTATCGAGCTGTGAATGAGAAGACGAGATTGATGGTGTGTTCCATGCCGTTGATTGAAGATCTACTCGACAATTTTGAAGGAGTGAAATGGCTGTGTTCAATGGATAATGCAAGTGGGTATTGGGACATACCTATGACAAAGAGAGCTCGGTTGATCACAGCTTTTATTTGCCCTTTGGGACATTTCGAATGGCCTCGGATGCCTCAAGGGATTAAGATTGCTCTGCAGATATATCAGCGTTTAGTGGATAACGTTTTGTGGAAAATGGTATGGCGGTCACGGCAGATGAGGATGAAGTGTAAATTGCTGGGTAACAAGTCAGTCTTGGATGATGATAGTGAAGAGGCACATATGTTGGAAACAGACGTATCTATTACTCCAGATGTGTTTCATAACGGCCAAGTGGTGATGACTGATGAACAACCTATTATTGGGAGGCAATCATATATTGATGACATTATTTTTGGTGCAAAAAGCTGGGAAACATTGTGCGTCATGCTTAAGAATCTTCTGGAGTCATTTAAATATTGGCAAATCACAATAAGTTTACCAAAGAGTGCTTTTGGTAAGCACAGTGTGGAATTTTTGAGCCATCGTATATCCTCAGAAGGAATCAAGGCTTCCCCCCGCAATCTAGATCCATTGTCAAAATGGCGTTCCCACGGACATAAAAAGGAGTTCAAATATTTACCGGTAGTTTTATATACTATCTACGGTTTATTGATAATTTCGCAACACTAGCCGAATCTTTGTATGAGTTAACGGAGCTACAGTTGGAAAATGGTACCCAACTGAAGCATTCTGAGAAGTCGTTTTCATTGATAAAAGATCGTATGATGAATGCACCTTTGTTACGACACATCAAGCGATTAAAACCATTGAGTATAGTGTTATATACCAATCCATGGACGTTCGTAGCAACAGTGTGTCAAGAGTTGGGATACTACACCCAGTGCGTTACATTAGCAAGGTTTTTAAAGACGCTGAAACGAGGTATACAGCGACACGTGGATGGCTGACACGCCACCCCCCCTAAGGGCTCCTGCCCTGATTAGTTAAAATAACCAATGGTTCAAAACCCTTTGAACCGGTCAATACTGACCCCAACCGTAGTGCACTCACGTACACCACCAACAAAATGTGACTCGAATGTAACCCTGTTACATCCTCCCCCATCAAGACTGTTGCTTACGCAATAAACAAAATTTTGTTGGAGAACTCCAACTGCAAGAACATCTGGCTGACCATGAGCACCTTCAGTGGTGCTATGGAAGAAAACTATTCCGATAACTCGGAAGTGGATGCCCTTGGGGAGATCTCCCCAACGGCTGACCACTCCGTCATCCAACCCATTCCCCACACGTGGGGAAAACTCACTAACTCGTGCGCCACCTTTACCCACTAGGGGTGATGCATCCGGGTCTCCGCAGGCGACCATCACCAATGAACCGGCCTCGGTTCATGAGGCTCGACGTGCCGTACGGCCACGGAAGGGACCTCGTGACCCTCAAAAGAGGGCTAAGAATGCGGTCAAGAGGGGTTTAGCCTCCTATACCCCTGGTCCAGCGGCTATACTGCCACGTGAAATTGAGCGTCGGAACCAACTCCGGGCCCGACTACTAACGCCCAAACATTATACCGTTAAGTCCTACCGGACGCGCCTCGGGAATCAGGCACGCGGTGTCCTCGTGGATATCATCCGCGAGATTCCCTTTGTTCTCTTGAGGAACGAAAGCGTCGAAGACGCAGAACAGGCATTCCGCGCCTGGGCAGAAGGGGAGAAGCGCCTCCCCAACTTTGATGCGCTGTACAAAAGCTTTTCCGAACGCGACGTTCGGGTAGAGAGGGTGTTACGCTTGGCCTATGCCCAGGCCAAAGCGCAAGGGCAATTCCTGCCTCCTATTATACGCTCTCTGCTCTCGATGTGGTGCCGGAGAGCAATGCAAGCACAGCATCTGCCTCCGGCGAACTCCCAGCTATTGAAAGTGAAGGGGATTCTTCAGCCCCTTTGGTCGTTGACTCTCAGTGGGATTCTCCCGCTCGAAAGCGTCAACGACGTCATGGCAATCCTGCCGCAGGGGAGTCTCGGACTCCCACGAGCTTTGGTAATGTGGATAACCTTTCCACTTCACCAGGTACTGGGCCTCACCCCGGTGATGGCGTCGTGCCATCAGGCGTTCCACATGGTAATGTGGAGTACCCTCCGTATCGAGGACTGGAGGTGTAACGGGGTTACATCCGGGTAACACTGAGTGTTGGTGTACATTGGTACACCACGGTTGAGGCCAGTATTGGCCGGGTTGAAAGGTTTCGAACCTTTGGTTATTTTATCCAATCAGGGCATGGGCCCTTGGTGTGGTGGTTTCAGCCATCCACGTGTCAGTACACAGGTGTGTACACTACATTTTAGCTAGGTATGAATTAGGAATATTTTACTTAGTGTTACATATAGTTTATATTAGTTTAAATAATTACATATTAAATATATATTCAGTTTACTTTCCACTCCGTAGTACAGACGCACGACCTCGACCGGTCGTGCGTGTAGTGAGTGCCGTAGCGTAAGGGGAGACCTTCCCTTAGCTACACCCTTTGTAAGGGAGCCTTGCCGTTAAGGCACTAGTACAGGCTAGAGTAAACTAACCCGGGAATCTTGGCCCCGAGTAGGAGAGCTCTCTCCTACTAAGCCCTTAATAAGGGCGTATCGGCTAAGTAGCGGCGAACGCCGCTTTAAGGAAAGCCTTCCTCTGTGCGCTAGCCGCACCGTGCGTATACGCACCGGCTACATCTGGTAGCACTTGTAGTCAATCCAACACCTGTGTTGGTAGACTAGGCATCCTCTGCAAAGGATGGATCAGGACGATTGGGATAGTTTGACCCTCGTCCAACAGGCAGCCTTTAAAAGGCTGTTACCCTTAACGGGGGAAGAAGGTATGAAGCTCCTAGTGGAGAAGGGCCTTGAGGCCGTAAAGGCAAGGGTGAATTCCCTCATCGCTCATGAGGCGAGTTGTGGTGGAGGTCATTCCACGGGGGTGCGCCCTCCATTATCGTTTAAGATAAAGGAGTTCACCGGAGGGAAGGGTTACAACCTTTATGTTTGGTTGCGAGAGGTCAAAACGGCCCTCGACACAGCGAACATGACCGCTGATCACTTGCAAGTGGGACTTGCATTGACCATTCTTACGGGCAAAGCCCGTACCTGGGCGTTTACATGCTCGGAATCAGTCAAGGACGTGTTTCCAATATGGAAGGTCCTTAAGCAGAAGCTTATGGACATGTACGCAACGCCTGATCTGGTTTTCCAGAATCAACTGGTGTTCCTGAGGTGCCTTCAAGGCGCTAAGGACCTGGAGGTTTATATCCAGGAGCTTAATACCCTGTTGGCAGGGATGTACGCGAAAGCGTATTCGGACGATGTGTCCATCCCCGTTTTCATGGGAGGCCTGAGAGAAGGGCCAGCACGTTCGGAATTGTTCCGATGCCGACCCGAATACCTGGAAGAGGCATTCAAGATGGCGTTCAACGCCGAGAGGAACTTCCGTTCCTCTAAGGTGGGTCCCGAACCCATGGAACTGAGTCAGGTCGAAGCGGAGGAGAAACCTCCCGCTAAGAGTCATTCGGAATCTTTTTCACAGAGCTTCGATACAGAGCTCTTGGCTATGTTGCAGCGGCGTGGGCCGCTGAGATGCTTCCTGTGTGGGAACACGGATCATCTGAGGAACAGATGTCCGAAAAATCCCCAGCGAGACACTCGCTACAAGGGACAAATGGTGGGGAAAAAGTCCTTGTCCAAGCCGTCGGGAAACGACGGCTCCCAGTAGGTGCGGGGAGCCCTACTGGGGGACCCCTCAGTGTTGTTAAGCCCCAGGGTAGGGGACGACAGCACAAAGACCCGAGGGAAGCGGTGCTTTCTAGCACCTAGTTGGTGTACCAGCCAGGTTTGCTGGTAGTCCTTGCGGACGTGAAAGTCTTTGATAAGCCTTGGAGAGTCTTGATAGACTCTGGAGCGTCTG
This sequence comes from Peronosclerospora sorghi, assembly GCA_026184515.1. Taxonomy (NCBI): domain Eukaryota; phylum Oomycota; class Peronosporomycetes; order Peronosporales; family Peronosporaceae; genus Peronosclerospora; species Peronosclerospora sorghi. The sequence goes on from CM047584.1 coordinate 13,747,872, forward strand.
ACAATTATGTCAGACGGGGTTCTGTTGTGAAGAGTCGGCTGTATGCCGAGGCCCTAGAGGCACGTTCTCGTGACGTTGTCACGGTCCGTCTTGCGACGGGCGTACAGGTTTCTGTACCCAAGGTCTCGATTGACCTTAAGATGAAGTTTTCAGACTTCGACAGCTTAGAACGTTGCCTAGTACTGGATTTGGACTCGAGGTATGACCTCATTCTGGGCATGAAGTGGATGGAACGCCACGAGCCATGGATAGTCTGGAAGTCTAAGTCCATTGGATCAACGCACCCGCGGTCAGGTGAAGCATTGGCGAGTCATGAACCCACCTTTGCTCGATCGCAAAAGCGATTCTGGAGTGAGACGCCAGAGATTGGGATGCCTGAAATGATCATTCCCAATGGCGTTAAGGAAGAAGTCCTTAAAGAGGGGGATTCGGCAGTTAATTCCCACGCCGTGAACGGCGAGACTGGTGAGTTACCTGTGGTAACTCCAGTGGTATGGGTAGAGACCCCTGTGGTTAAG
>CM047584.1:13765052-13781016 GCA_026184515.1 Peronosclerospora sorghi
TTCGCTGATACTGCAGTAAGATGTACCATCTTACTGAAACGGTCTACAAAGACCACTATTCCAGTCTTCCGACTATTGTCGGGTGGAAGACCGAATACGAAGTCCATTGAAATGGACTTCCAACACTCTGTCGGAACCGGCAGAGATTGCAGCGGAGCCTGTGCAGACTGCGCAGGCTTAAGGCGCTGGCAAATCTCGCAAGCGCGTACGTATTTTCGTACCCACTTGTACTGGTTTCGCCAGTAAAAGTCACGTGCGAGAGAAGCGTATGTCTTCTCTCGACCTTGATGCCCCGAAATCGGTGCATCATGGTACTCAAACATAATTTGATGTTTGAGATCATCGTCGTTTGGAACGACGATGCGACTTCCATCTTTTCGGTCTGTGCTGTAAAGCAGCAGACCATCGTGCAGTCGATATCGATGCACGCAAGCGCGGAGGAACTCTGGGAGTTCGTCGCGTTTCTCACTTGATTGATTACGTAAGTAATCAATCAACAGACGTGTCTCTTCGTCTGTTTTGTACGCCTCGCGTACTTGTCGTATAATTGACGACGACAAAGCAGTGCAACGGATCGCGTTTGCACTGGCCCCTTCGGTTACGGACGGTTTCGTCTCGTGATCGGGCCTTCGTGATAGCGCATCCGCTATCACGTTCAACTTTCCGAGTTTGTATTCAACCGTAAAGTTGTACTCAGCAAAGAATGACAGCCATCGAGCCATTCTTTGAGAAATGTGTGGTGAATTCACGGCCGTGCGTAGCAACGCATGGTCCGTGTAAACCAGAAACGGTCTATCTCCCAATAGATAGATCCGAAACTTATCCAGTGCGTACTTCATGGCAAGGAGTTCCTTGTCATGCACTGGATAGTTGCGCTCGTCTGGGCGCAACTGACGCGATTGATATCAGATTACGCGATCACGATCATCGTTATCACGCTGCATCAAAGCACAGCCGATATCGAAATCGCTCGCGTCGCAAAAGACGTGGAACGGACGCTCGTTATCGGCTATAGACAAGACAGGCGCTTCAGTCAAGCTTTTCTTGACTGCATCAAAAGCATCTTGACATGGAGTATCCCAATGCCATTCGACATTTTTCTTAAGTAACTGAGAAAGAGGTCGTATCAACCCAGCATATTTGCACGAATACTTGTGCAAATATGTTGCCAAACCAAGGAACTTCCGAAGTTCCTTAGCGTTGTTTGGCGTAGGCCATTCAACGATCACCCTGATCTTTTCCGGATCAGGACGCACCCCGTTCTTTCCCACAAAACATCCAAGAACGGGTATCTCAGGTGCACCAAAGGTGCACTTCTTCAAATTTGCATAGAGCTTATGCTTACGCATAAGCTCTAACACTCGACGTAGATGCTCCCTATGGACATCTACATCGCTTCTATCGTGTTCACCCTTACTATGGATGAACACGTCATCGAAATAACTCGGTGCGAATTCTCGCACCGGGCGTAATAGATGCGTTACGCATCTGTTAAACGTAGCAGGGGCATTTCGAAGCCCCTGAGGCATAACAAGCCACTCCCAAAGCATGCAGCTTGGGGTGCTTACCGCCGTGAGAGGGATATCCTTCTCACGCATTAGATTTGATAAAATCCATCTCTTAGATCGAGAGCGCTAAAGATGGTGCTCCCGCACATGCCATCAATGATGACATCTTTTCGCGGTATCGGCGTCTGCGCCGGTACCGTTGCTGCGTTCAGCTTGTTGTAAGCGTGAACGATTCTCCACCAACCTGTGGACTTTTTCACACAAAAGGTGGGGGTAGAGTGCGGTGAGGTAGACTCCCGCACTTGGCCTGATTTACGACGAGCTTCGAAAAACTCGTCGATCGCTTTCACTTGATCACGCGGCAACGGCCATTGCCACGTAACACAATAATTCGTGCCTGGCACGAGGTCAATCTCACGACGAGTTCCCTTATCCTTAGGGAGATCGCTAGGTACTTTTTCTGGGAATACGTCAGCGTATTCTCGAAGTACCTCATAAAATGGGGAGATCGCTTTAAGCGACTCCCAGCTCTGCGCTTCAAAGCGCTGAACTTTGGTTTGATCATTGGGAACCTCTTTCCCAATGTTTTCCACTTGTAATGTGGATATTCGCTCACGAATATCCACTACATCATCTGTTGCTACAATAATACAGATCTGTTCGATCTGATCATCGTGCAAGTTTCTCATAAACTTTTTCCAGCTTAGCGCTGGAAGAGCCATCACCTCCGAACCTTCTTTCGGAGGGTGTTCCATCAACAGAGACTGGGTAGCTAATCCGGTCTCCGTTTGCGTCAAGACGTTGATCGTCTCGACGGAACTGCCCATGCAATCAGACGCACTCGTCTGATTGACTGCTACACGGTGATTACGATTCACCGTGTGCGAATACTCATCATCATGGTGGCCAATGCCTACCATGGAATTTTCTTGGCGATCAGATGTGCTCGTTTGATCGGCCGCCTTTTCTGCGACACGGTGGTCTTTATCACCCGTGTGCATGGCTAACGCAACGTGGTGGGCACTGGCCACCACGGAGTTGTGCTCACGATTGCACTTGATCGTGAGTTCACTCTCATCAACACGGAATTCTTTCATCGTGTTGGAACCTTCGGTCACACAGTGGGTGTTTCCCACTGTGGATACTACTTCATTCTCACGGTGGGTGTTTCCCACCGTGTATATAACTTCATTCTCACGGTGGTCTTTATCACCCGTGGAATGTTTCTCTCTAACACGCAACGACTCTTCTGTTGCGTGTGGTAGTCCCTCTGGTCTCTCACCAGCGGAGGTACCTTCCGCTGATCGTGTCAGAACATACCTGGTGGTGCCATCGCTATCCACCAGACTGTCTGACGCTGCGGTGGTATCCTCTGATACAGCCGGATACACACAGGGTGATCAGATCCTGTGCATCCGCCGCAGTCGATCGATAGGTTAACCCAGTCGATCGAAGTTTTAAACTTGGACATCCATGGGATTTCAAGTATCACATCGAACTTTTCATCTAAATCGAGGACGATGAATTCATCCTCGAATGACAGTTCATTCAACTCGAAGCGTGTTTTAATCACACGCTTTGGAAGTCACGGTTTCACCTGTTGCTAACCGGACTTACAACATACTTCGTGGGGTCTCTACCTCCACGAAGCTCAACAGCGCTAGACTCTGAGTTCTAACTAAATTGTTTGACGATCCTGTGTCAAACAAAGCTCGCATGGGGACATCGCTCCCGTGCGGCTTAACCTCCAGGGTGATAAGAGGCTTACCATCACCCTGCACCTTTTGACAGGACATAGTCCCGTTTGGGGCTATTACCCTCACATGCCCTATGTCGGCATGTGGGATAACATTCCCAGTAGGGCGCCCCGCCCCTACTGGTGATTCTCGTTTTTTGCACCAACAAGGTGATGTCCCTGTTGGTGTCGCCGTGAAGCGGAAGGTTCCGTTCGCTGACTGCGTGGCACCGGGCGCGGTGCCATAACTCATGGGCAAAATGCCCCATTTTCGCGCATCGATTGCATCGAATGTTCTTCTTGAATTTCGGTTGATTCAGGTTCGAAGCAACCGCAACCGATAGGTCCATCGGCTCTGGACCTCCACCGCCCATGCTCTGGCGCAGGTGGCTGTTTCTTGAGACGAAGTGTGAACTTCGTCTGCCCGACTGCTGCTTGTTGACATGCTGTTGCGGTATGTCAAAAGCGAAGGGCTGTTGAGCCCTTCGGCTGTACCCAGCATGCGATGACGCTGATCGCATGCTGAACTCCTCACGGATGCTCATATCAATGGCATCCCTTAGAGTCTCTGGCGGGTGCCGGTAGAGACTCTGTTTGACAGGACCATCATTGAGTCCCTTCATGAAGCCAGTGACCTGCATAGCAGGGGGAACCGGCTCATACACAATATTTGACATCAAATATTGCGTCTTCTGAGCGTAAGCTTGATTTTCAAGCTTACCTTGCCGGAGTTCCATGAACTCCTGCCGAATACTTAGCCCCATTTCTGCAGCTTCAAAGTTGAGCTTTAGCTCAGCTTTAAATTCCTGATAAGTAAGGAACGCAGAGTCATCAGTGGCTCTGCGACTCATGCCCAGGCTCTGCCGCCTAGACATGTTGTGGCGAAGTACGCCTGTTGACGTTCGTCAACAATATTTTGCGCAGAGATGGCATCTTCCACCTCTGCGAACCATCTACGAAGGGGCTCGCCCCCTTCGCCGGTAAAGGGCGGTACTCGCGCCTTTACCACCTCAACGCTATGCGTTGTAGGTGCAGTTGCGGTCCGCGCTGCCTCTGGCGCGGGCCGTTTTGGCTTTTCTAGGTGGTTTCGCCTAAAGCGATTCACCACCTGTACCACTTCCTCCGGGGACTTACTTCGGAGGAAGGTAATGATGTCGGTCCCCATAGACCGAACGATTTCCACCGTCGCGTCTTTACTACGCGACGAGAAGTGAGGGAAGTGTTTATTCACCTATTCCAGCGTTCTCTCTCGCTCGGCAGACGTCATGTCTCGCGACATGATGCCGAGCGGCTCTTAATCTTCGCTCCGCTAGTTAACTAGCAGAACGGAACTGTGGTCGTTAAGACGGATCACAAAGTTCTACCAGGTGTAACAGGACTGATCCTGTTACGGGATTACACTGTATTTTGCAAGGAAGCGCGCAATCCAATAAGGGCAGGATTAGTTGGTAACAACTAATCCTATACTAAAAGTAAATATAAGTATTTACTTATTCTTTAGAACGCAAAATTAAGAGTGTTTATTTAATGGGTGGTTAGCATCTAATAGTATAGTAATTACCTAACTAATATAATAATATCAAGTCTTAAACTAACTGTACTATTAGTTAACCTGCATGATTCGGTATTTATACCGAATCGACTTTTCCTTCGTAGATTATAATAACTTATAATCTATTATTTGAATTTCAGACAACGCGTCTGAAATTAAACTGTGATATTCTAACTTGAATATCAATTATGTAATGGCACCCCATTACATAAAGGTTATCACCTTTCTCACCGGTGAATTCCGTCACCTTAAAGGATAACGGAGGGAGAACCCCCGTAGATGCGGAGTAACTTCCGCGAAAACTCGCCTCATTGGCGATGAGGGCGTTCACCCTCTCACGTACGGTATTAAGACCCTTCTCCACTAGGAGGCGCAGCCATCCTGACTCAATATGGGTACCAGCCTCTTAAAGGCTTCTTGTTGGACGAGGGTTAGCTGACCCCACTCGTCCTGGTCCATCCTTTGCAGAGGATGCCGTCTACCAACACAAGTGTTGGATTGACTACAAGTGCTACCAGGTGTATCCAGTGCGTAAACGCACGGTGCGGCTAGCGCACACAGGAAGACCTTCCTTAAGCGGCGATACGCCGCTACATAGCCGATACGCCCTAATGAAAGGGCTTAGCGTGAGATTACTCTCTCGCTCGGGGCCAAGATTTCCCCAGGTTCCTTTAGCGTACGCTAAAGCTTTAGCCTTACGCTTCCCTTAGTAGTGAGTAGCTAGGAGAGGTACTCCCATGCTACAACACTCACAGCACGCTCGACCTTTCCCGTTCGAACGTCTAGCTGTACTTAGTGTAAAATGGAAACTGATATATATTTAATATGCAATTAGTCTAACTTAATAAACTAATGCAAACTATATGTAATACTAGGTAGAACTTACTTAATCCGTACCTAGCCGAAATGTAATGTACACCACCTGTGCACCAACACGTGGCAGGCTGCCACGCCTTCACCAAGGGCTCCCGCCCTGATTGGCTAATACAGCCAATAGGTCTGAACCTTTCAGACCGGCCAATACTTGGCCTTAACCGTTGTGTATTTACGTACACCAACGTAACTAAATGTAACTGTAGCCGGTGCGTATACGCACGGTGCGGCTAGCCCCACAGAGGAAGACTCTTCCTTAAAGCGGTAGCTACCGCTACTTAGCCGATACGCCCTTGTAAAGGGCTTAGTAGGAGAACTCTCCTACTCGGGGCCAAGATTCCCGGGTTCGTTTAAAACTTAGCCTTAACGGCTGTATTCCCTTTACGGGGTGTAGGTAAAGGGAGGTCTCCCTCTTACCTATGACACTCATTGCGCGCGCGACCGGTCGAGGTCGCACGTCCGCAAGATAGAGTGAAATGTAAACTGAATATATTTAATATGTAATTAGCCTAAATTAATTTAAACTAATATAAACTATATGTAATACTAAGTAGAATATTCCTAATTCGTACCTAGATAAAATGTAGTGTACACACCTGTGTACTGACACGTGGATGGCTGACACACCACCACACCAAGGGCCCCTGCCCTGATTGGTTAAAATAACCAAAGGTTCGAAACCTTTCAAACCGGCCAATACTGACCTCAACCGTGGTGTACTCATGTACACCAACACTCAATGTAACCCGAATGTAACCCCGTTACATCCTCCCCCATCAAGACTATTGCTTACGCAATAATCAAAATCTTGTTGGAGAACTCCAACGCCAGTTCCTCTGGCCATCCATATGTACACCTCCAGTGGTGCTATGGCGTCTCCTCTAGAAGAGATAGACTACTCCGAAAACTCGGAGGTGGATGCCTTTGGGGATACCTCCCCAATGGTGAGCCGCTCCGACAGCGCCGAACGGCGTTGTCGGAAGCCTAATCAATTCCCCACACGTGAGGAAAATGCACTAACCAGTGCGGCACCCCTGCCCAAATCGGATGATGCATCCGAATCGCCAAAGGCGATCGTCACTAATGAGCTGGACGCAGCTCAAGACACCCAACTTGCCGCACAGGCACTAAGGGCTGCGTTGCGCGCCCCCAAACGCCCGTCAAGGGCGGCTTATAATTTTCATGGTCCTCGTGACCTTCCAATGTGGGCCAGGCGTTTGGTAAGGACTAGTTTAGCGTCCTATACCCCTGGCCCCCCGGCTGAGCAGCCGTATCAACGCGAACGCCGTGAGAAACTCCGGCAACAACTGCTTACACAAAAGCAGTTCATTAGCGTCTCGTACCGAGAGCGCTTAAACAGGCAGGCACAGGGTGACCCTGTTGAGAACCTCCGCGAGGTTCCTTTCGTTCTTTCTCCGGGAGAAAGTGCAGATGATGCAGAGAAGTAGTTCCGCGCTTGGGCGGAAGGGGAGAAGCTTCTCCCCAGCTTCGATGAGCTGCATGACAGCTATTCCCGTCGAGACATTTGGGTGGAGAGGGTGTTGCGCCTGACATTTGCCAAAGCCAAAGCGATGGAGCAACTACGTGCTTCGTATCGCACGCGCTACGCCAGCGCCCCTGTCTCCACCATGGTGTCCGAAGACAGTGTGATCGCCACATCTGCCTCCGGCGAACTCCCAGTTATTGGGAGTGAAGGGGCTTCTCATGCCCCTCTGGTCGTTAACCTACAGCGGGATTCTCCCGCTCAAAAGCGTCAACGACGTCGCGGCAATCCTTCCGTAGGGGAGTCTCGAACTCCCACGAACTCTGTGAGTGTGGATAACCCTTCCACTTCACCAGATACTGGGTTTGACCCCGATGATGGCGTCGCGCCATCGGCCGCTCCACATGAAAGTGTGGAGTACTCTCCGCATCGAGCATTGGAGGAGGAGGTCGCACAATTGCGACGTGAGATTCGCCAGCGCTGTGATCGACACAGCCTTCGCATCCATGATCTCCACGAGGGGATCCTCGATGAGAGGGATGCCACTGATCGCTTCGAGAGGCGGTTTGCCTCTCTGGAGACGACCGTTGCTGAGCTTCGTGGTCGCATTTTATCCCTTTCGGGATTACTTCGCCCTGCGGTGCTTTACGGCTATCCGCCTTTCCACCCTCCTCCAGGAGGGGCCCCGCCTCCGGGTCCTGGTATGGCTTAATCATACCGACATAAAAGGTTGGATGCGTACGCATCACCTTCGGGATGTCCAAGGTATACGATAAGCCCTTTCGGGCTATTACCTTAAAGGGCCCCACAAACCTGGGGCGAAGTTTATTACGCAACACATTTGAAACTGCATGTGTAGGAAGATTTTTAGCGTTTAATAAAACACTTTCTCCCACTTTGTACACCCTTTTGTTACGCCGCTCCTTGCGGTCAGCTTGATCCTTCTGCTTGTCTTGGCTTTCCGCCATGGCATCGCAGACGTGTCTTAAGACACTAAGACGCGTCGATAAAAACTTATCGATGTGCTTTCGCACCGATACAGGGCTGACATCGGGGAATCCTCCCCCCTCAAGCCCTGGGCCACGCACATGTGGCGTTAACGGAACCTTCGGATTCACCAATCCGTTCACGTAAAACGGGGTAAACCCCGTAGATGCATGTACCGAATTGTTGATAGCAAATTAGACCATCGGAAGCATCTCACTCCAATCCTTTGGAGAATCCGGACATAAACTCCGGAGAATAACCTCCACAACGCGATTAACGCGTTCCGTCTGACCGTCCGTCTGCGGATGATCCGCAGTGGACATGAGGAGCTTGGTGCCTAGCACCTTAAACAACTCTCCCCAGAATTTTCCCGTAAAACGGGGATCCCGATCCGACACAACGGAATCGGGTAGACCATGCTGTCGAAAGACACGGTCTAGGAACGCTTTCGCTGTTTCTTGTCCATCTATGGACTCTTGCACCGCCGCCAGGTGAGCCATCTTGCTCAATCGGTCTACAAAGACCAATATGCCGGTGTTCCCGGCCTAATCCTTCGGAAAACCGAAGATAAAATCCATGCTAATGGATTTCCAACACTCCGTTGGAACCGATAAGCTCTCCAAAGGCGCAGCTGAACTTGCAGAGGGTTTAACTCTATGACACGTCTCACAGGTGCGTATATACGAACCGACCCACTTATACATGTTGGGCCACCAATACAAAGCGCTTAAAGCGCTGTAGGTCTTATCCCGACCTAAATGACCCCCGGTAGGGGCGTCATGTGCCTCAAAGAGGACTCTATATTTCAGTTCCTCAGCATGAGGAACTACCACCCGCGGAGTGTCCTCCGTGCTCGTGCTATAAAATAGCAGACCGTCACAGTACCTGTAACGGTGTAAACGAGCTTTAGCTCGACTTTACAGGGTTGGCTCAGACGAGCCAAGACCCTTTTCACCTAACGCGCGGATAATCGCCGTACATTGTGGGTCTTTCTCATACGCCTGGCGTATGAGATCCACCACAGACGAGGTGACGAATGTCGCGTGAGCGAGCTCGTAATCGGGACGACGCTACAACGCGTCTGCAAGCACGTTCTGCTTGTCAGGTTTATACGTAACCTCAAAGTTGTACTCCGCAAAGAATGAGAGCCAACGGGCCATCCGTTGCGAGAGATGAGGCGACTTTGTCGCTATCCGTAAGGACGCGTGGTCACTATAAACCACGAACGGCTTTGAGCCGAGTAGGTTAACCCTAAATTTGACTAGAGCATACTTCATTGCAAGTAGCTCCTTGTCATGAACGGGATAATTCCGTTCCGCAGCCTTAAGCTGCCTCGACTCAAACGCAATTACGCGTTCCCTTCCTGCATCGTCTGCTTGTAACAAAGCACATCCGATTTCGAAATCGGAGGCGTCGCAGACGACACTAAATGGTTTCCCAGAATCTGGGAGAGAAAGAACGGGAGCTTTTAACAATCTCCCCTTAACCGCTTCAAAAGCGTTTTGGTGTTCGGTTTTCCAAAACTAATCAACATCCTTCTTAAGAAGGTAGGTCAATGGCTTCGCCATTTCAGCGTAGTTCTCGCTGTACTTGTGGAGATAGTTGGCTAATCCAAGCCACTTCCGTAAATCTCTAAGATTTACAGGCGAAGGCCACTCCACAATGGCTTTCACCTTCGCGGGATCCGCCCGCACTCCATCCTTACCGATGAAGCATCCGAGGAAAGGAATTTCCTCAGCACCAAATATACATTTGGATGCGTTCGCATATAACTTATGCTCTCGCATACATTCGATCACAGCTCGAAGGTGTATCAGATGCGTCTGAACATCAGACGAGTCGCCTTCCGCACGATTATGGACGAATATATCGTCGAAGTACGTCTTAGCGTACTTTCTATGAGGTCGGAAGAGTTGAGTCACCAAGCGATTGAAAGTCGCTGGTGCATTCGAAAGCCCCTATGGCATAACTAGCCACTCCCACAGCATGCCACTAGGCGTGCTGACCGCTGTAAGCGGAATATCGGATGCTCGCATGAGCACCTGATAATACCCGTCCACCAGATCTAAGGCACTGTACACAGTACAGCCCGCCATATTGTTCTGGAGGACATCCTTCCGAGGAATCGGAGTCTGCATGGGTACAGTAGCTGCATCAGCTTGTTATACGCATGCACAATGCGCCACTTTCCGTTCGGATTACGAACACAAAAAGTGGGAGATGAGTGGGGAGACTTGCTCTCCCGTACCATCCCTGCCTCTTTTTTCCCTTGAAGAATGCGTCGATGACGTCGCATTGCTCCTTGGGGAGAGGCCACTGCCTAGTGACGCAGTATTTGGTTCCAGGAACCAAATCAATTTCATGTCGGACCCCCCTATCCGGTGGTAACCCCATCGGCGGGTTGTCACTAATGACATCTCCAAATTCCTTTAGTAAGGAATGGTAAGGTTCCTCAGGATCCGCGAGGATCTTGAGACCGCTTCGGGCATTCAATGCCTGTTTGGTTTGCACTAAAAGTGACTCGTCCATCGTGGAAGAGGAGTTCAACTCCTCTTTCGGACGTAATACGACAATCTCATCGATTTAATCTGCTTTCAAAGCAGTTTCAAATTCTTTGAAGGACATCTCCTCCAACGACAACAGTTCGACTACCCCAGGCAACCGTTCAAGGCTTACGCCTTCTGTGACAACACCTGTCACACTATTCAGCATCCGATAGGACTGCTGAGTACTGGCCTCGGGACTTATCCCGAGACCCAGATGGGGGGAGTCAATTGCCCCATCTACTGGAAGCGCCACGCGCCTATCCACAGAGGTCTCTACGTCTACCACCGGTGACTCGCCGGTCTCACCTATAACGGCGTAGTCGGAATCATTTCTGACGTGCGAAAGAGACGAACTCCGGGTCTCTTCGCTTGGAAGCGCCTCGCGCTTAACCACAGGGGTCTCTACCCCTACCACTGGAGTTACCACAGGTAACTCACCAGTCTCGCCTATAACGGCGTGGTCGGAATCATTTCCGACGTGCAAAAGAGACGAACTACGGGTCTCTTTGCGTGGAAGCGCCTCGCGCTTAACCACAGGGGTCTCTACCCATACCACTGGAGTTACCACAGGTAACTCACCAGTCTCGCCGTTCACGGCGTGGGAATTAACTGCCGAATCCCCCTCTTTAAGGACTTCTTCCTTAACGCCATTGGGAATGATCATTTCAGACATCCCAATCTCTGGCATCTCACGCCAGAATCGCTTTTGAGATCGAGCAAAGGTGGGTTCATGACTCGCCAATGCTTCGCCCGACCACGGGTGCGTTGAGCCAATGGACTTAGACTTCCAGTCTATCCATGGCTCGTGGCGTTTCAGCCACTTCATGCCCAGAATGAGGTCATACCTCGATTCCTAATCCAGGACTAGGCAACGTTCTAAGCTGTCGAAGTCTGCAAACTTCAGCTTAAGGTCAATCGAGACCTTGGGTACAGAAACCTGTACGCCTGTCGCAAGACGGACCGTGACAACGTCACGAGAACGTGCCTCTAGGGCCTCAGCATACAGCCGACTCTTTTCCACAGAAGCTCGTCTGACATAATTGTCAGACGCTCCAGAGTCTATCAAGACTCTACAAGACTTATAAAAGCCTTTCACGTCCGCAAGGACTACCAGCAAACCTGGCTGGTACACCAACCCGGTGCTAGAAAGCACCGCTTCCCTCGGGGCTTTGTGCTGTCGTCCCCTGCCCTGGGGCTTAACAGCACTGAGGGGTCCCCCAGTAGGGCGCCCCGCACCTACTGGGAGCCGTCGTTTCCCGACGGCTTTGAAAAGGGCTTTTTCGGACATCTGTTCCTCAGATGATCCGTGCATCCACACAGGAATCATATCAGCGGCCCACGCCGCTGCAACATAGCCAAGAGCTCTGCCTCGAAGCTCTGTGAAAAAGAGTCAGAGTGACTCTTAGCGGGAGGTTTCTCCTCCGCTTCGACCTGACTCAGGTCCATGGGTTCAGGACCCACCTTAGAGGAACGGAAGTTCCCCTCGGCGTTGAACGCCATCTTGAACGCCTCCTCCAGGGATTCGGGTCGGAATCGGAACAATTCCGAACGTGCTGGCCCTTCTCTCAGGCCTCCCATGAAAACGGGGATGGACACATCGTCCGAATACGCTTTCGCGTACATCCCTTCCAACAGGGTCTTAAGCTCCTGGACATAAATCTCCAGGTCCTTAGTGCCTTGACGGCACCTCAGGAACGTCAGTTGATTCTGGAAAACCAGATCAGGCGTTGCGTACATGTCCAGAGATTCTGCTTAAGGACCTTCCATGTTGGAAACACGTCCGTGACCGACTCCGAGCATGTAAACGCCCATGTACGGGCTTTGCCCGTAAGATGGGTCAATGCAAGTCCCACTTGCAAGTGATCAGAGGTCATGTTCGCTGTGGCGAAGGCCGTTTCGACCTCTCGCAACCAAACGTAGAGGTTGTCACCCTTCTCTCCGGTGAACTCCTTTATCTTAAACGATAATGGAAGGCGCACCCCCGTGGAATGAACTCCACTGCAACTCGCCTCATGAGCGATGAGGGCATTTACCCTTGTCTTTACGGCCTCAAGGCCCTGCTCCACTAGGAGCTTCATGCCTTCTTCCCCCGTTAAGGGTAACAGCCTTTTAAAGGATTCCTGCTGGACGAGGGGCAAACTATCCCAATCGTCCTGATTCATCATTTGCAGAGGATGCGTAGTCTACCAACACATGATTTGGATTGACTACAAGTGCTACCAGATGTAGCCGGTGCGTATACGCACGGTGCGGCTAGCGCACAGAGGAAGACTCTTCCTTAAATCGGCGTTCGCCGCTACTTAGCCGATACGCCCTTGTAAAGGGCTTAGTAGGAGAACTCTCCTACTCGGGGCCAAGATTCCCGGGTTCGTTTACAACTTAGCCTTAACGGCTGTATTCCCTTTACGGGGTGTAGGTAAAGGGAGGGCTCCGTCTTACCTATGACACTCACTGCGCGCGCGACCGGTCGAGGTCGCACGTCCGCAAGATAGAGTGAAATGTAAACTGAATATATTTAATATGTAATTAGCCTAAATTAATTTTAAACTAATATAAACTATATGTAATACTAAGTAGAATATTCCTAATTCGTACCTAGATAAAATTTAGTGTACACACCTGTGTACTGACACGTGGATGGCTGACACACCACCACACCAAGGGCCCCTGTCCTGATTGGTTAAAATAACCAAAGGTTCGAAACCTTTCAAACCGGCCAATACTGACCTCAACCGTGGTGTACTCATGTACACCAACACTCAATGTAACCCGAATGTAACCCCGTTACAGTAACCCTGTTACATGTCGGATGATCAGCGCGAGCTGTTGTTGGAGATGCGACTTGCAGACCTCGAAGCGATTCGGATGTGACGAGCGCTGATAAGCCCCTCCAGTATCGGTCTGAGCTGATCGAAATGGTTATGCATCTGGCAATCGGCGGCGAGCAGCGCGTTCACTGCTTGGGTGATACCCATCGGCAGTGGATCTGCACATGGAAGAAAGTTAGAACAGATACAAGGTGAAGTTAAAGGACGATCAACATACCTCGTTTGACTTGTTGTGAAGCCAAGGTCTTGAGACGTTCATTCTATGCTGTCAAGGGCGTACGATCAGCTTTCCATTCATCAATTTGTTTGGACAGCCGATTTACGTCTTGAATCAACTGATGATATGTGGCATCGACCGTGGTCCGTTGTTGACGTTCGACTTTTAACTCTTGATGGAGCATATCGTTCGCTTTCCGAAGCTGATCGACCTCTACTCGATACTCGTCTTGTTCACCGACAATTTGAGTATAGCAGGAGTCGTCAGATCGGTCCGATCGGTAAGGGAATAGAATATGCGGAGAATGCGAGCACCGATCGCCTACGAAGACAAATGGTAACAAAGGAAATGGGGCGATCGGAGATCGAGCGGAATTACCTGGCAGGGTAGACCCTGATCGGAGCATGGAATGATTGGAACTGTTTGTGAGATCGGGCCGCTACCGTTGTGCGGCTGCGACCAGACGCAGGTGCGGTTGTGGTGAAGTGAAAAAAATTTTGTAACCAGTTTGTACCGGTATACCCTTGATCGGTTTGGAGCGATCGGGTTGGTTGAAAGGGGAGAGGATTTTGGGCCAATCGTGTGTCATGAGTGTCAAGTACGCAGTGTTAGGTAAGTCACACGATGTTTCATGTAGTTTACATATTAGGTTTTTATTGGATATTAAATATAGTGTTCGTTTTTCTTTAGTTTACGCAAAAGTCGTCCCCTCCTACTGCGGAGTCTTTGGGAGAAGAGGGCTAACAAGGTCCCCTCTAGCTCAACTTATCCGAAATGACGCGTTACAGACGCACTTGTCCCGCCAGAAGTCCCACGACGGGAACGCGTAGGTACTAACGACACTAACCTTAAGTAGCACGCGTTTGAAACGTGTTATCATTTTATTGGAAAGGTTACGCGGAGATCGCATTGGTGGATCCCCAAGCTTGAATACGTTCGCTTGACTGTTCCTTTTTGGTTTATTGGTCTCTCGATTTATTGGTTGGGTCTACACATCGCTATACGCGATCTGCCCCAAAAGTATACTTGAATTAAGTCTATTAATTATTGACGTATTTGGAGCGACGATTTCCGCTCTATTTACACTCTGAAGTTATATTGGATTAACTATATCGTCGGACATCGATGTGTTTAGGGTCAAGTTCCGCCCTAGACACGCCCTTCCCCATAAGTGGTACATTTCATATTGATCCCCTCCAAGTTCATATTGCGCGACGGTCCACCGAGTGAGTTGCCACCCAAACCAATGGGTACACAAGGTGAAAAGGATCAAGATAAATCGGACCAGTCGTCCTGCATTGCAGATCGATCATCCGATCGGGATGCAGGCGAAGGTTTTCGGGGTACCCTCCCCCCGTAAGTTGGTCGGCTGGGCACGATGGGTTTTGGGTTCAGGACACTTCGGTGTTCGATTTTGAACTCGACTCCATCACATTGTGAAGGTGCTCACGAACGAGCATATGAAGCGGCAAGGCGAGAATACTACGGCACTGAAGACTAAGACGCGGCAAAGTGTTCAGTACTGAGAGAGAGTATATCCAGTGTACTTACTACGGAAAATTGGGGCACGTGATCGACAAGTGATGGACCAAGCAGAAGGATGAAAATCGGGGAGGCCGACGCGGCGGCAATGGTCGTGGACGCGGGGCCATCAATGTACAGTGGCGAAACGATGACTGCGACTACGGTTACGATAGCGTGGCGTGTACGGTTTCGCTGCAATGCGGACTTTCGACGGACAAGGATGTGTCCGACATGTAGGCTGTCGACAGCGGTGCGTCGCACCATATCTGCAACAACAAGGCCAAGTTCGAAACGTTGAACGAGCGAGTTGAAGGCGAGCTAAAGGTAGCTGACGGCACTAAGATCGCCATATAAGGTGTTGAAACCATCGTCAAGCGAGCGGTTATGCCCAATGGCGACGAGCGCGAGATCGAGAACAACAACGCACTTTACGTGCCGAACATGAAGAAATAATTGCTATCGGTACCACAGATCAACATGAGCGGCAAGTTCCAAGTCGTCTTCGAAGGTGCCAGCATGCATGTTGTGTCGCGTATTCTTACCTTTTACCATGTTGTAGTCGTGATACAGCTATATGTAATCCACTTTTTTCAACCCATTTTTAAAAAATATTTTTTAAACTACTCAAACCATTTTGAAAACCCCTTTTCTAAACCACTTTTTAAAAAAAAATCAATCGTTTATTAAAACCAATTTTTTAAATCGTATTTG
>CM047584.1:13784403-13810000 GCA_026184515.1 Peronosclerospora sorghi
ACCTGTCACACTATTCAGCATCCAATAGGACTGCTGACTACTGGCCTCGGGACTCATCCCGAGACCCATATGGGGTGGAGTCAATTGCCCCATCTATTGGAAGCGCATCGCGCCTATCCACAGAGGTCTCTACCTCTACCACCGGTGACTCGCCGGTCTCACCTAACTCGGCGAGGTCGGAATCATTTCCGACGTGAAAAAGATACGAACTACGGGTCTCTTTGTGTGGAAGCGCCTCGCGCTTAACCACAGTGGTCTCTACCCCTACAACTGGAGTTACCACAGGTAACTCACCAGTCTCGCCGTTCACGGCGTGGGGATTAACCGCCGAATCCCCCTCGTTAAGGAACTCTTCCTTAACGCCATTGGGAATGATCATTTTAGACATCCCAATCTCTGGCATCTCACGCCAGAATCGCTTTTGAGATCGAGCAAAGGTGGGTTCATGACTCGCCAATGCTTCACCCGATCGCGGGTGCGTTGAGCAATGAGCTTAGACTTCCAGTATATCCATGGCTCGTGGCGTTCCAGCCACTTCATGCCCAGAATGAGGCCAAATCCAGGACTCAGGCAACGTTCTTAGCTATCGAAGTTTGCAAGCTTCAGCTTAAGGTCAATCGGGACCTTGGGTACAGAAACGTATACGCCCGTCGCTAGACGGGCCGTGACAACGCCACGAGAACGTCCCTATAGGGCCTCGGCATACAGCCGACTCTTCTCAACAGAAGACCGTCTGATATAATTGTCAGACGCTCCAGAGTCTATCAAGACTCTCCAAGGCTTATCAAAGCCTTCACGTCCGTAAGGACTACCAGCAAACCTGGCTGGTACACCAACTCGGTGCTAGAAAGCACCGCTTCCCTCGGGGATTTGTGCTGTCGTCCCCTACCCTGGGGATTAACAGCACTGAGGAATCCCCCAGTAAGGCGCCCCGCACCTATTGGGAGCCGCTGTTTCCCGACGGCTTGGGCGAGGGCCTTTTTGCCGCCCTCTGCCCCTTCCAGCGACTATCTCGCTGGGGATTTTGTGGACATCTGTTCCGCAGATGATCCACGCTTCCACATAGGAAGCACCTTAGCGGCCCACGCCGCTGCAACATAGCTCAGAGCTCCGCCCCGAAGCTCTGCGAAAAAGAGTCAGAGTGACTCTTAGCGGAAGGTTTCTCCTCCGCTTCGACCTGACTCAGGTCCATGGGTTCAGGAACCACCTTAGAGGAACGAAAGTTCCTCTCGGCATTAAACGCCATCTTAAACGCCTCCCCCAGGGATTGGGGTCGGCAGCGGAAAAGTTCCGAACGTGCTGGCCATTCTTTCAGGCCTCCCATGCAGACGGGGATGGACACATCGTCCGAATACGCTTTCGCGTACATCCCTGCCAACAGGTTCTTCAGTCCTTGGACATATGTCTACAAGTCCCTAGTGCCCTGACGGCACCTCAAAAACGCCAGATGATTCTGGAGAACCAGATCAGGCGTTGAATACCTGTCCATAAGCTTTCGCTTAAGGACTCCCCAGTTCGGGAACACGGTCGTGACCGAATCCTGACACGTAAACGCCCATGTACGGTCTTTTCCAGTAAGATGGGTCAGTGCAAGTCCCACTTGCAGGTGATCCTCTATCACTTTTGCGGTGGCGAATGCGGTTTTAACCTCTCGAAGCCACACATAAAGGCTTTCACCTTTCTCGCCGGTGGATTCCTTTATCTTAAAGGACATCGGAGGCACCTCCGTAGACGCGGGATAACTCCCGCGAAGACTCTCCCCATGGGCGATAAGGGCATTCACCCTTTCACGCACGGCATCGAGGCCCTGCTCCACTAGATGGCGCATGCTATCCTCACCCAATATGGGTAACAGCCTTTTAAAGGCTTCCTATTGGACGGGGGTTAGCTTACCCCAATAGTCCTGATCCATCCCTTGCAGAGGATGTGATCACCAACACAGGTGTTGTATTGACTACAAGTGCTACCAGATGTAGCCGGGGGCGTACACGCACGGTGCGGCTAGCGCACAGAGGAAGACTTTCCTTTAAGCGGCGTTCTCCGCTACTTAGCCGATACGCCCTGATAAAAGGGCTTAGTAGGAGAGAGCTCTCCTATTCGAGGCCAATATTCCCGGGGTGTTTTACAGATAGCTTTCGCTAACCCCTTGTAACAAGGCTTCCCTTATAAAGGGAGGTAGCGTAAGGGAGAACTCCCTTGGGCTACAATACTCACCGCGCGAGCGACCGGGCGTGGTCGTGCGCCTAGATCCGCTAATACCTTAACGACAAGGAGCTCCACTAATGCCTTAACGGCAAGGCTCCCTTACTAAGGGTGTAGGTAAAGTGAGGTCTCCCTCTTACCTACGGCACTCACTGCGCGCGCGACCGGGCGTGGTCGCGCGCCTGCACTTTATAGTGAAATGTAAACTGAATATATTTAATATGTAATTAGCCTAAATTAATTTAAACTAATATAAACTATATGTAATACTAAGTAGAATATTCCAAATTCGTACCTAGCTAAAATGTAGTGTACACACCTGTGTACTGACACGTGGATGGCTGACACACCACCACACCAAGGCCCATGCGCTGATTGGTTAAAATAACCAAAGGTTCGAAACCTTTCAACCCGGCCAATACTGGCCTCAACCGTGGTGTACTCATGTACACCAACACTCAGTGTTACCCGAATGTAACCCCGTTACATCCTTAGTGCCCTGACGGCACCTCAGAAACGTTATCTGATTCTGGAAAACCAGATCAGGCGTGGAAAACATGTCCATAAGCTTTTTCTTAAGGACTTCCCAGGTCTGGAACACGTCCATGACCAAATCCGATCACGTAAACGCCCATGCACGGGCTTTACCCGTAATATGGGTCAGTGGAAGTCCCACTTGCAAGTGATCAGCGATCCCATTCGCTGTGGCGAAGACCGTTTCGATCTCTCGCAGCCACACATAAAGGTTGTCACCCTTTTCAACGGTGAACTCCTTTATCTTAAAGGACAATGGGGGACGCATCCCCGTGGAACGACTTCCACCTAAACTCGCCTCATGGGCGATGAGGAAATTGACCGTTGATTCACGGCCTCAAGGACCTGCTCCACTAGGAGCTGCATGCCCTCGTCACCCAGTAAGGATAACAGCCTGTTAAAGGCTTCCTGCTGGACGAGGGTTAGCCTCTCCCAATTGTCCTCATTCATCCTTTGCAGAGGATGTTGTCGTCTACCAACACAGGTGTTGTATTGACTAAAAGTGCTACCAGATGTAGCCGGTGCGTATACGCACGGTGCGGCTAGCGCACATAGTTAAGACTTTCCTAAAGCGGCGATGTGCCGCTACTTAGCCGATACGCCCTTATAAAAGGGATTAGTAAGAGAGTTCTATCTTACTCGGGGCCAAGATTTCCCTTGGTTTACCAGTTAGAGTTAACTAACGCCTTGAAACGAGGCTTCCCTTAGAAAGGGGGTAGCTAAGGGAGGTATTCCCTTTGGCTACAAACACTCACAGCACGCGCGACCGGTCGAGGTCGTGCGTCTAGCTGGATTAGTGTATTTTTTAAACTGAATATATACTTAATATGTAATTAGCCTAAATTAATTAAACTAATGTAAACTATACGTAATACTAAGTAGAACTTACTCCATTCTTACCTAACCGAAATGTAATGTACACACCTGTGTACCAACACGTGGCAGGCTGCCACGCCTCCGCCAAGGGCTCCTGACCTGATTGGTTAAAATAACCAACAGGTCCAAACCATTCGGACCGGTCAATACTGACCAGCTCTGGAAATACGGCGAATCCGCATTTCATTGATCGATCCTTGTCGTATCTTCTTGTATCTGGCCACCCGTAACATATCACCTTTTTGATAGATGATCCATGGATTTGAATGCCATGCAAAACTACCCCAGAAGGTTTCCATCGACGGCGTGAAACTAGTGTGCATCGGCGGATCCACTCAATCAAGAGTTATTGTAATACGACTTCCATTACGCATCCCTCTTCTATAGTCCATACAACATCCTTCCCAAAACGAATCGAGTTGGAATGGTAAACGCTTAATGTACCGTTGTAACTGGGTAGATTGTTCTTCATCTGTGCCCATCCACTGGCCGAGTTGCTGGCATAGTTCAGCCCATTTTCCTCTGGATGACGCACTATATCCTTGTCTCCTCCTCCGCGTATGAGGAGTAAGGTTCCTGAGTTGGTTACCATCCAACTGTACCCGGCTCCAGCTTAGCCACGCCTGTTTATATACAGAAGGCGGTTCTATTAGACAAGAGAAAGCATCTCTTACCCGTTGAACTCGAATCGCCAGTAGGATCGCAATCAAGCCCATCCCCCTGACCCTTTTGGCGTATACAGAAGCGCCGGTGATATTTAGTGCCGGACAGTATCCCCTGCGGTAGCCTTCATCCATATAAACTACTTCTGCATATGAACCAGTTGATGCAGGATGTGTTGGGGGGGGGGTTAGATCTTCGCCGTGAAAAGGATGGCAGGCAACGCAATGGTGTTAATAGCAGAACCCCTTCCATAACTGTCGTACCGAAAATTGTTGCCACTTGAAGTCTTCTTCGTATACTTTGTAGTCTCCTCGCCCAATTCACTTCCGTAAGGTCCGTCCATCCAACATCGTAACCCAGGTACTTCGTCGTCTCTGTCGATTGTAGAACAGGGATGTCATGCCAGTCTTGAAGGACGATTGCCTTGTTCAGAAACATTATCTTTCTTTTACGTACCTGAACTGTCAGACCTCACAATTTCACAAAGCTGTCCACCAATGTAGCACTTTTTTATCGATCCTTCCTGTTGCAAGAAGACCCTGGAATCGTCAACGAAGGCTGAAAAATTATGGAGCGTACCCAGTCGGCACGGTCTGCGTCGATGGATTAACTCCTCCTCCTGGATCGCTATCGATAATGGTTCCACCGCCAGAATAAAAAGTAATGTAGCCAATGGGCAACCTTGAAGGATTCCGGAGGTTATCATGATTAGCTCCGATAATTCTCCATTTACTTTAAACTGCGCTGTTGTACCATGATGTAACCTTTCGACAAACCCAATGAATTTTGGGGAAAAACCAAACGCTCTCAATGTCCCATACATATATAGTCTATCCACAGTGTCATAAGCTTTCGCGAAATCAAGAAAAATGACTGCTGGACTGTCTTCAGGTGCCATATTTACGTCATCTTGCCCCGTTTGCAATAATTCCTGCATTATGGTAACTGTTCGGTGCAGTCGTCTACCGGCAACAAATCCTTGCTGGGAGACCCCTATCAGCTCCCCTAGAAATTTCTGAAGTCGGGTTGCTAATATCTTCGCGAAGACTTATAACTCGATTGCAGAAGGAATATAGGCCGGTAATTCATCGCGTTGGCCGAGTCTCCATTCTTTCGAAGAGGAATTACCAAAGCTTGTAGGAATGATTCCGGTGGCTTCTCTCCTTCGAGGATCCTGTTGAAAAATGCACATAACGGTTCGATAAGGACGGTGGAAAAATCCTTGTAGAATTCATTTCCTATCCCGTCCGGTCCCGGTGAATTGTTACGCGACAGCTATTTGATTGCTGTGAAAATTCATCCTCGTCCATCCGACGCATTAATAGCTCATTTTGAGAAGGAGTCACTTTCCTCATGACTGCTCCACGCAAGAAACATTGAAACTTTTGGTCCATCTTATCCTTCGTAACGCGACTATGGCGGACTCCTAATAATCTGACTCAAGTAGCTGCAAATTTGTCTGCTATTGTGGCTGATGGTTTTCTTGTCCCCTCTCTATCAAATTCTATTTTTGTCACCGTTTGGTCTTTCTCCCATATTGCGACACGTTTATATAACCATCGAATGTCTGATAAAGCCCGATGCAGAAAGCTCCCCTTCTTTCCTTACTTGATCATTTTTCGATCAACCATACGACTCGCTATTAGTTCATCGCTTGTAGTACAACTGTCCCGCAGTCGCCGTCTCAAACAGCTGGCTCTTCTGTGTCGGTGGTACTTAAGTCGCCGCCTAGTCTGTTTCATCGCTTGACGGTACTTCCCCAATAGACAGTCCCAAGGAAGCTGATGATGCTCCCACTCATCTGTCACCTGTTGGATGGCGTTCCTAACTTCTTGTTGTACTTCAACGACAATGGAACTTCGAAAAGGGTATGCCGCTGTCGAAAACCGTTTAGTGATCGTACCTGTCCGGGGGGACCGTAGGTGTAACAGGACTGATCCTGTTACAGGCTTACACTGTATTTTGCGAGGAAGCGCGTAATACAATAGGGCAGGATTAGTTGGTAACAACTAATCCAATAATAAAAGTAAATATATTAATATTCACTTGTTATCTAGAACGCAAAATTAAGAGTGTTTATTCATTGGGTGGTTTAGAGGCTAATAGTATAGTAACTAACTAATTAATATAATAATATCAAGTCTTTAACTAGCTGTACTATTAGTTAACCTGCAAGATTCGGTATTTATACCGAATCGACTTTTCCTTCTTAGATTATAATAACTTATAATCTCTTATTTAAATTTCAGACAACGCGTCAAAAATTAAACTGTGATATTCTAACTTGAATATCAAATATGTAATGGCACCCCATTACATCACCCCCCACTTAAGGTGGTTGGCCAATAATAACTCTTATTTTGGCCAATCATGGGTGGCACTTGTTGGTCGTTCTCATTTACCAACTGATTGACCATCGACTCGATGGTCAAGGCACGCGGCGGCGCTCTAAAGAGCGCTGCTGAAAACATTGAAGGAGCTTCTTCCTCCGCCTCAGCACTAGGTGCTGAGGTGTTGAGTGACAACAGTGACGCTGCATTAGCAGCGTCAACTACGCAAAGGCCGGAAGACGTACCGTCTTCTACCACAGATGCGTCTAAGGCGGAATTTGGCAAGAAACAGGGAGATGTTGCTAATGCAACATCTCGCACGATGACAACCCCCGAATGGAGTGTTGCCAAGAGGGCCATGTTCGGGAGTTCTGACTCCGGACAAAGTGATGGGGATACAGCTGTCCCAACTAAAGGATCTAGCGAGTCGAAACTCGCTAGGTGCTCATCGCCTAACAGCGATGACGACTCTGGTGTCGCTGTCAGCTATGACAGCGACAATGATTATCACAGGTGGTTGCGCGAACGCAGAGCACCACCTGGACCAAGTACTTCTCCACGTCGGGGTGATTTAACCCTGGCGCGTGGTGTTGAAACAGGCGGTGCTCCGCCTGCTAAAAGGGCTCGAACAGAAGCGGCGGCTGCCGCTTCTAAAGCGTTTCATCGTACGGAACCACATGTTCCGTACAGAGTGGGGTTTTGGTCCCCTGGCTGGGCTATTGCCCCCAACAGTGGCGGTCACCGTAAACGGGACTGCCAGTATGCGTTGGTTGATATCAACGTGCTGGATGACTGCGAAGACATCCAGCCACGTCGATTTGATCGAAGTACAGACGATAGACGTCTGTACTTTATTGACCTCTTTTTCCAGGTTCGATATTATTCGAGCCGGAAAGGGTCAAGGAAGAACAGGGACGATAAAGACGCCCTGACTCAGAGTTGGAATGCTTTTGTTGACAACTACAACAAAAACCCAGATGATTACGTGAATAAAGTTAACGTAATGCGCGAGCGCTTTTAAAGCACTCATGAACAGGCAAAATGGAATACATCCATTATGCTTGCATCAAAGAAGGGTTAAAGTGTGGTGTCCCTTCTCACCTCGTTTGCCCGCGGTGTACGCATGGAGCTCCTCGTCTGTCAGAGGAAGAGTTGCGGGGGTACGGTGGTTTTTCCGTACCCGCCGAAATTCAGGGTTTAATTGATACCCTGAATGCATCAACACCTACTGTTGATGCTACTTCGCATTATGAGTTTAAGACTTCGTCTCAAACTCAGTCAAAAGGTCTGGGGCGTCGTCCCTCAGAACCTCAATCGGCTCCCAAGAGTCGAACGCTTGGGGATATCCCAGCCAGCGTACCAAGTACTCGGTACGCTGCCCCTTCTTCAAAGGCACCGAGCGCTTCGAGATCAAGCGCTCGAGGATATATCGCTTGTTCCCCTGATTATCAATCAGGGGCGGCGGAGTTGTTGAGACTTCCCTCGCCGTTGTTGTTGCGGAGCATGGTTCTTTGCTCCGCAAGCTCGAGGAGGGTTGTTCCTCCTTGAGCAACGATATGTCTCACTGTGTGAAGACATATCGGTCTCTTCGCGAGGATGTCCGCGACATTCTCGGGGCGCACATTGTCCTCCAGCAGAAGAATGATCTTCTGTAAATTGAGCTTTCCCGCTATAGGGAGAGCTCGATCGGCGCACGGCTGATCTCGAGCAGTCGCAGGCAGAGGTAACGACTATCCGCTCTGCTCACCAACGGCTGGAGGCCGATTACAAGTCTCTCTTGGGAGACTTGGAGAAGCACGGCATCTCCTGTGGTTCTGCGTCTCGTCGTAAGACGAAGACGAGTGATACGGCTTGAGCCGCCCAACATAGAATGTTGGGTGAAGCCGCATTGCTGTGGGAATGTCTAAGGTATAGGCATTTCCCCGAATCTCTTGGACCTTGAAGGGTCCAATGTACTCTGGAAGCAACTTCCGTGTAGGGAAGTTGCTTATTGCATGTGTAGGCAAATTAGTAGTACTTAATAATACTAATTCACCTTTAAGAAAGGAGCTTTCGTTCTTCCTTCCTTGTTTGTCTGCATTTTGCTTCTGCTTATCAAAAGCAGAGGCAAGTGCATCTTTTATATAGCGTATTACATCTTGGCGCTGTAATACGAATTCATCTACTGCTTTATCAGCAGTAGGTGCATTGTACTCGTTGTCTGCAGCCATTGCTGCAGACACATATTCATCGTATGCAGCTTCAGTTTTAATTGAAGATGCTTCCGCTTCTACCGTATTTTCAATAATAGGGCCATCGTTTTGTTCACAAGTTGAAGTCGCAACTTGCGCATTGACTCGCTCAAAATTTCAGCGGGTCCCTCCTCCACTTAGATTTGGCGTACCGCCAAGTAAAGCTGGGGTTCGTGGATGCCCTAAGGCATTCACGTAGAACGGTGTATCCTTAGTTGAAGCATGCACCGAATTGTTAATCGCAAATTCAGTGAGTGACAGGTAGTCACTCCACTTTTCAAAGGCATGTGCGTATAATCGCAACATGTCTCCGAGAACGCGGTTAACCCGTTCCGTCTGCCCATCCGTTTCCGGATGGTCCGCAGTTGACATCTTCAACTGGGTTCCCAACAATGAGAACGTTTATTGCCAGAAACGTCCTGTAAATCTCGGATCTCTATCCGAGACAATGTCTTCCGGCATTCCGTGCAAACGGAATACCGTATCAACGAATATCCGCGCTGTTTGGGCGGCGGTTACGTTCGCTGATACTGCAGTAAGATGTACCATCTTACTGAAACGGTCTACAAAGACCACTATTCAAGTCTTCCGACTATTGTCGGGTGGAAGACCGAATACGAAGTCCATTGAAATGGACTTCCAACACTCTGTCGGAACCGGAAGAGATTGCAGCGAGCCTGTGCAGACTGCGCAGGCTTAACGCGCTGGCAAATCTCGCAAGCGCGTACGTATTTGCGTACCCACTTGTACTGGTTTCACCAGTAAAAGTCACGTGCGAGAGAAGCGTATGTCTTCTCTCGACCTTGATGCCCCGAAATCGGTGCATCATGATACTCAAACATAATTAGATGTTTGAGATCGTCGTCGTTTGGAACGACGATGCGACTTTCATCTTTTTGGTCTGTGATGTAAAGCAGCAGACCATCGTGCAGTCGATATCAATGCACGCAGCGCGGAGGAACTCTGGGAGTTCGTCGCGCTTCTCACTTGATTGATTACTTAATTAATCAATCAACAGACGTGTCTCCTCGCCTGTTTTGTACGCCTCGCGTACTTGTCGTATAATTGACGACGACAAAGCAGTGCAACGGATCGCGTTTGCACTGTCCCCTTCGGTTACGGACGGTTTAGTCTCGTAATCGGGCCTTCGTGATAGCGCATCCGCTATCACGTTCAACTTTCCGGGTTTGTATTCAACCGTAAAGTTGTACTCAGCAAAGAATGACAGCCATCGAGTCATTCTTTGAGAAATGTGTGGTGAATTCACGGCCGTGCGTAGCGACGCATAGTCCGTGTAAACCACAAACGGTCTATCTCCCAATAGATAGATCCGAAACTTAGCCAGTGCATACTTCATGGCAAGGGGTTCCTTGTCATGCACTGGATAGTTGCGCTCGGCTGGGCGCAACTGACGCGATTGATAGCAGATTACGCGATCACGATCATCGTGATCACGCTGCATCAAAGCACAGCCGATAGCAAAATCGCTCGCGTCGCAAACGACGTGGAACGGACGCTCGTTATCGTCTATAGCCAATACAGGCGCTTTAGTCAAGCTTTGCTTGACTGCATCAAAAGCATCTTGGCATTGGGTATCCCAATGCCATTCAACATCTTTCTTAAGCAATTGAGAACGAGGTCGTATTAAAAACAGCATAGTTGCACGAATACTTGTGCAAATATGTTGCCAACCCAAGGAACTTTCGAAGTTCCTTAACGTTGTTTGGCGTAGGCCATTCAACGATCACCCTGATCTTTTCTGGATCAGGACGCATCCCGTTCTTTCCCACAAAGCATCCAAGAACGGGTATCTCAGGTGCACCAAAGGTGCACTTCTTCAGATTTGCATAGAGCTTATGTTTACGCATAAGCTCTAACACTCGACGTAGATGCTCCCTATGGACATCTACATCGCTTTTATCGTGTTCACCCTTACTATGGATGAACACGTCATCGAAATAACTCGGTGCGAATTCTCGCACCGGGCGTAATAGATGCGTTACGCATCTGTTAAACGTAGCAGGGGTATTTTAGAGCCCATGCGGCATAACAAGCCAGTCCCAAAGCATGCCGCTTGGGGTGCTTACCGCCGTGAGAGGGATATCCTTCTCACGCATTAGGATTTGATAAAATCCATCTCTTAGATCGAGAGCACTAAAGATGGTGCTCCCGCACATGCCATCAATGATGACATCTTTTCGCGGTATCGGTTTCTGTGCCGGTACCGTCGCTGCGTTCAGCTTGTTGTAAGCGTGAACGATTCTCCACCCACCTGTGGACTTTTTCACACAAAAGGTGGGGGTAGAGTGCGGTGAGGTAGACTCCCGCACTTGGCCTGATTTAAGACGAGCTTCGAAGAACTCGTCGATCGCTTTTACCTGATCACGCGGCAACGGCCATTGCCGCGTAACACAATACTTCGTGCCTGGCACGAGGTCAATCTCATGACGAGTTCCCTTATCCTTAGAGAGCTCGCTAGGTACTTCTTCTGGGAATACGTCAGCGTATTCTCGAAGTACCTCATAAAATGGGGAGTTCGCTTTAAGCGACTCCCAGCTCTGCGCTTCAAAGCGCTGAACTCTCGTTTGATCATTGGGAACCTCTTTCCCAATGTTTTCCACTTGTAATGTGGATATTCGTTCACGAATATCCACTACATCATCTGTTGCAACGATGATACAGATCTGTTCGATCTGACCATCGTGCAAGTTTCTCATAAACTTCTTCCAGCTTAGCGCTGGAAGAGCCATCACCTCCGAACCTTCTTTCGGAGGGTGTTCCATCAACAGAGACTGGGTAGCTAATCCGGTCTCCGTTTGCGTCAAGAAGTTGATCGTCTCGACGGAACTGCCCATGCAATCGTGTTTTGCACTCGTCTGATTGACTGCTACACGGTGATTACGATTCACCGCGTGCGAATACTCATCATCATGGTGGCCACTGCCTACCATGGAATTTTCTTGGCGATTACATGTGCTCGTCTGATCGGACGCCTGTTCTGCGACACGGTGGTCTTTATCACCCGTGCGCATGGCTAACGCAACGTGGTGGGCACTGGCCACCACGGAGTTTTGCTCACGATTGCACTCGATCGTGAGTTCACTCTCATCAACACGGAATTCATTCGTCGTGTTGGAACCTTCGGTCGCACAGTGGGTGTTTCCCACTGTGGATACTATTTCATTCTCACGGTGGGTGTTTCCCACCGTGGATATCACTTCATTCTCACGGTTGTCTTTATCACCCGTGAATGTTTCTCTCCAACACGCAACGACTCTTCTGTTGCGTGTGGTAGTCCCTCTGGACTCTCACCAGCGGAGGTACCTTCCGCTGATCGTGTCAGAACAGACCTGGTGGTGCCATCGCTATCCACCAGACTGTCTGACGCTGCGGTTGTATCCTCTGATACAACCGGATTATACAGGGTGATCAGATCCTGTGCGTCCGCCGCAGTCGATCGATAGGTTAACCCAGTAGATCGAAGGTTTAAACTTGGACATCCATGGGATTCCAAGTATCACATCGAACTTGTCATCTAAATCGAGGACGATGAATTCATCCTTGAATGACAGTTCATTCAACTCGAAGCGTGTTTTAATCACACGCTTTGGAATAGTCACGGTTGCACCTGTTGCTAACCGGACTGACCACATACTTCGTGGGGTTTCTACCTCCACGAAGCTCAACAGCGTTAGACTCTGAGTTCTAACGAAATTGTTTGACGCTCCTGTGTCAAACAAAGCTCGCATGGGGACATCGCTCCCGTGCGTCTTAACCTCCAGGGTGATAAGAGGCTTACCATCACCCTGCACCTTTTGACAGGAAATAGTCCCGTATGGGGATATTACCCTCACATGCCCTATGTCGGCATGTGGGATAACATTCCCAGTAGGGCGCCCCGCACCTACTGGCGATTCTCGTTTTTTGGACCAACAGGGTGATGTCCCTGTTGGTGTCGCCGTGCAGCGGACGGTTCCGTCCGCTGACTGCGTGGCACCGGACGCGGTGCAATACACTCATGGGCAAAATGCTCCATTTTTGCGCATCTATTGCAGCGAATATTCTTCTTAAATTTCGGTTGCTTCGTGTTCGAAGCAACCGCAACCGATAGGTCCATCGGCTCTGGAACCTCACCGCCCATGCTCTGGCGCGGGTGGCTGTTTCTTGAGACGAAGTGTGAGCTTCGTCTGCCTGACTGCTGATTGTTGACATGCCGTTGCGGCATGTCAAAAGCGAAGGGCTGTTGAGCCCTCCGGCTGTACCCAGCATGCGATGACGCTGATCGCATGCTGAACTCCTCACGGATGCTCATATCAATGGCATACCTCAGAGTATCTGGCGGGTGCCGATAGAGACTCTGTTTGACGGGACCATCATTGAGTCCCTTCATGAAGCCAGTGACCTGCATAGCAGGGGGAACCGGATCATACACAATATTTGACAGCAAATATTGCGTCTTCTGAGCGTAAGATTGAAGGTCAAGCTTACCTTGCCGGAGTTCCATAAACTCCTGCCGACTACTTAGCTCCATTTCTGGATCTTCAAAGTTGAGCTTTAGCTCAGCTTTAAATTCCTTATAAGTAAGGAACGCAGAGTCATCAGTGGCTCTGCGACTCATCGCCCATGCCCTGGCTCTGCCGCCCAGACATGTTGTGGCAAAGTACGCCTGTTGACGTTCGTCAACAATATTTTGCGCAGAGATGGCATCTTCCACCTCTGCGAACCATCTACGAAGGGGCTCGCCCCCTTCGCCGGTAAAGGGCGGTACTCGCGCCTTTACTACTTCAACGCTATGCGTTGCAGGTGCAGGTGCGGTCCGCGCTGCCTCTGGCGCGGGCCGTTCTGACTTTTCTAGGTGGTTTCGCCCAAAGCGATTCACCACCTGTACCACTTCCTCTGGAGACTTATTCTTGAGGAAGGTAATGATGTCGGTCCCCATAGACCGAATCATTTCCACCGTCGCGTCTTTACTACGCGACGAGAAGTGAGGGAAGTGTTTATTCACCTCTTCCAGCGTTCTTTCTCGCTCGGCAGCCGACATGTCTCGCGACATGATGCCGAGCGGCTCTTAATATTCGCTCCGCTAGTTAACTAGCAGAACGGAACTGTGGTCGTTAAGACGGACCACAAAGTGCTACCAGGTGTAACAGGACTGATCCTGTTACAGGCTTACACTTTATTGTGCGAGGAAGCGCGCAATACAATAGGGCAGGATTAGTTGTTACCAACTAATCCTATAATAAAAGTAAATATATTAATATTCACTTGTTATCTAGAACGCAAAATTAAGAGTGTTTATTTAATGGGTGGTTTAGAGGCTAATAGTATAGTAACTAACTAATTAATATAATAATATCAAGTCTTTAACTAACTGTACTATTAGTTAACCTGCAAGATTCGGTATTTATACCGACTCGACTTTTCCTTCTTAGATTATAATAACTTATAATCTCTTATTTAAATTTCAGACAACGCGTCTGAAATTAAACTTTGATATACTAACTTGAATATCAACTATGTAATGGCACCCCATTACAGTAGGTGTAATTGAAGCTCCTCATGGTCCGCATGTTGAACTGGCTCCGTCGTGTATAGCCATTGGAACCAACCCAAGAGACCGCTGGATAGATCAAACCGGTCTAGGCGGCTAGCTTGTGCTCCTCTCCAGTACGTGAAGAAGTTCGCTGATGTAATCGGGATTATCTCTTCAAGTGCTGAAGTCATACTTAACCGTGCGTCTTGTAATAGTAATAGCTCAACCATTGATGATAACTCCTTACTCTCCGTCTGTGCTGATCTGTATCCGCCGAGCCTATCTAGTACCGGAATTTCCACGCAAATAAAATCGACGTCGACTATGAAATGTTGATCAGACGATGGGCATACCTTTCAGAGCGTGTGGAATTTTTTTCCTTTTCCAGATTATCTCCTGTTGGGCCGTAAATGTTTACCAAAGTCCATGTTCGAAAAGTTACTCCGATATATCGTGAACTGCATTCTTCTGTCTTCCAAGGTTGTGCCTCTGACGCTATACGAGGATGAAATAAAACCGCCACTCCTGCCGCCTTGGTTTTTGAAATGCTCCAGTACGAAAGTCGTTGCATATTACTGTTATGGTGGCACAAACTTTCCCAGGCTTTTCTCATTTCCTCCGCCGCTTCAGTCGAATCAATATGCGTTTCTTGGAGGAAAATGATATCAGGCGACAGTCGTCTCTCTCTCCACGCCTGCAACCATTCCAATCGACAGCGTGCCGGGAAACCCCTCACATTATGGCTAGTAATCCATATGTCCTGAGGTCGCCTGACTAGTTGATCTTGTGGTGGCACCAGCGTATATTCCTTCTCATGTAACAATCGAAAGAATGCGTATACATCCGCTTTCAGAGGGTCACGCAGAACGGGATGCTGGAACCGTGCCTTCGTCTGGCTGCCCTTAACATCGATTAGCACTCCCACCATTCGAGCACATCTGATTCGCTGTGGATACTTCCTCCTCCTTGGTGTGTCCTAACGTTTCACGAAAAAAGGTAACCAGATTCCCCCATGCTCTCGCTTCTCCACTTTCGATATTTCTGAGTAATTTCCGATATTCCACGTTTTTTAGTGCGAGAGTATGGTGTCTTTTGAACAACGTAATGAACGAATCGATCGGCCGAAATTCTGTGCCTAGTAGCTGAGACTGTTGTTCCCCATACAGATGCGCACAAAGGATGTTCCGTGCCAATGTCGCAGTGTATTTCGGTGCACATAATCGAATTAGTTTATTCTGACCATATTGCGCTTGACGTAACTTCTCCCACGCTGTATGCTGTTCATAATGGCCGCCTTTAATTGCGAGGTTGGAGCACTGGAGACCCGTATTTCCCACTCCCGGAACCACGCCTTCTCGATTATTTCGCATGCCCCTCGTTTCCCGAGGTCTATCACCGCGTACCAAAACTGTTCACGAAAAGATACCGTGAGTTGGGTCATCACTGCTTCGTCCACTGGATCTAGAATCTTGGGTCCTCCTCGGGTCGGTTTTAGCAAATGCAATAGTTGATTTGCCTCTCGCTTAGCCGCTTCCATCCATGTCATTCTTGTCGCTGTTACCATCGGAAATTCGACCCATGTATGGACAGTCCAATATGCCTTGAGACTATTCCAGGCGTTCTTCCAGATCTGTTCCTCCCCGTCAGTCACTAGTTCAGACCGTTGAAGCCTTGTCCCTTCCCCTCTTGGTAATGGATCCTGAATACTATTATGGGGTGCGGATGGTGTTGTCGAGGTGTGTTTCCATACAGATTCCGTCAGCACATCTGGGCGTTCAGGATGCTGTAACATTAGCTAGCATGTTTCTACCGTTTCACAGCACATGTCTACGTCATGTGTGGTTATTCCGGCGGTACTGTCTCCACCCCTGAGTCCGTGCAGACAGGCAGCGTAGTGCGCCTCTTCGAAGTGTAGAATCAACGGCATCTGCTGCGTACCGTTTACTACCCACTTCTTGATATCCTTGACTGTTTGAACACACTCATCCAGTCCTAGAGTGTATTCACCACTATGTTGGTATGTTAGAAAGTAAATGGTACGCACCTGAGGCCGGAAATGTACCGCCCCGTACGCCACTCCACCTGGTAATGTGTTTACCACGAAAATATCCAGTTGTAACATCGCGCTAATACTTGATAACGTGTCATTGCTTCCCCATGCTGTAACCGGAACGAGGTCCTTTAGGGTGGAGCCACTAAATGCATACTCACTCAGATAATGCCGGAACTCCTGTGCTGAAACCTTGGCAGACATTTTGTCGTGACCACGCCCCAACGCTGTCAATGTCTGTTTACGAATCCCGGACGGGAATTTCCTATCGAAGTCGATCATTCATCTGGCTCTGCCTCCGACTTTCACGTTTTCGGACAAGGTCGCTAGTACCTGTGAGAGTTTTTCCAGCTGTTATCACGCCAGTGCCTGTGCTATCGCGCATGCTTGACAGTTACCAGTCGCCGGTGTCCGGACTGGTGTAACCCCCATCTCTGAAAAGGCCAGGGATAATTGGGTGATCTTCCTATGGGGTCGTGACCTTTGCCATGTAGCTCTATTCCATCTCACTGTACCTTCAATATCGTCCAAAGACGCTAATGTCGAAGTGATCACTTGTTTGGGAGCATGTTCTCTCCTTCCATGCTCCACCTCTTCCGAATTCGTCGGTTTCCGCAGCACTAGTCCTGGAGTATCCTTCAATACAGGTGGTCTTGGACCGGTTGTATCATCCGGTGGTGTGTCCACCCCTTTATTTTGGATAGGCTCGGTGATTCCTCCTTTATTGAACTGTAAAACATGGTCCTTTTGTCGTCTCCGTAAGGGTTACTTTGTGATCCAAGTTGCCTTTATTGGTTCCGTGTGTTGGACGCTCACGCCCTTCTCCTCCAAAGTGATATTGTCGGGGTTCTTTGTCTCCTGTACGGCCGATACCTCTGGAGTTGGTTCTTTCTTGGGCGGTACTTCCTGCTGTCCTGTTTGACTCACGCTGATATGGTTTGTCTGACTGCGCTGCATCCGATTCGCCGCTACTTCCTTCCGAAGTTGTTTCATACTAGTGAAAGTCGTTGCGGGGGCCTTGACCTCTCCAATCTCCTTCGTTGTGATGACTATGCATCTTTCATGTAGCAATTGTTGCAACTCCGTAGTGCAGGCTCTGATTTGGTGGTCCGGTTGACCGCACCGTGCGCACTGTTTTCTTCCCCGCATGGTGAGATGCTCGATAGTGAATAGCGTTTCGCCCCAGGCGATTCTCAGCTTTCCGCGCATACCTTCCGGACATCCTGCTAATTTACATACCACCCTCCATTCCGTCGATGTTTCGGAGAAGAGTCCTTCAGTGTCCATGTTTTCTAAATGAAATGGTAAGTGAACGTGATGCTTGAGCAACATATTTACCTTAGCCATATACACCATCCTGGAGATATTCCGGATAATCATTGTGTAAACGCCTTGTAACGGTAGGTCCGACCCTTAAGCCTCACACTGTCGTCTCAATGTGGCCTCCGTACAACCAGGGTTATCAATCTCATCGTTGTGCATATTGGATAAGCGATGGTATTTCCTCAAGAAAGGTACAACTACTCCGACATATCGTCTCGCTATCTCTCTGGTCGGAAAGAAGAAATATATTGTATGATTCGGCTTGTCATAACTGATTGTAGTGACATGTGCCACCATTTCCCATAGTCGAGCTGACCCTTACCTCTTGCTGTTGCTGCTGTGGTAATACTATCCTGCAATTTCCGAGTGCTTATAAATGCCTCCTTTATCTCATATTTCCCATAAAACTCCATCACGAGACAGCCTCATACCTGGGCCCGTATCGTCTGCATTATCCGGAGCCTATCATCCATGGTCATTATCTTCCGTAGGAACTGCGGCAGGGAACGTGCTATGATCGTTCCTTCTGTAAGCCCTTTGACGATCAACCATACATCTTCTGTACCGTCACGTAGATCTTCGTTCATGCGCCAACAAAACTGTTGTTCGCAAAGAAATCGCAGCCGCTTGATTGTGTCCGGGGAGTAATCATGCGTTAAGAACATGAAAGGGCGTTGAAGTTGCTTCTTTTTGTGCTGCTCCGCCTGCTGCTGTTGACCTGACATTGTCTACCCATCGTAGTAGTGGTGGTGGTGGCTCTTCCGATTGTTTTGCAATGTGGACACGGGCTTGACCAATTTCACGCTGTAGTTTGGTGGTCAATGATTGTTTGGATGACCACGACAACTCCACCGCCTTAACCACTCGTGAACTCCATCTCGTCCACGGCTAATCAATTGTATGATGATCATTTCATACAGTTCCAGTAATTTTTCCGTCTCCTTGGTATTCACCTTTGGTAATCTTTTCTGATCTGGTCTCACAAATGAAAGTTGTTTCTTATTGGCTAGTTTTTTGTTGAATATGCATAAGAAAATTTGATGGATCAGATGTTTCCATTTGTGGAGCCAAGGCCGTCGTGCATGCGCCTCCCGCAGCCCGTGTTCTAGCGTGTCCGAGACTTGGCCCGCATCCATCTCTGAGGGAGTGACACCCTTTTCCTGAATCGTTTCCTTTTCCGGACGATGATTGGCTGGAGTATGGGTACCATGTTCCGACGACTCCGAGCCTTCTGATACCTAATCAGAAGTTTGGCTGTCCGGAACAACCTCATCGTGAGGTTGTCCTCCGCCTTGCTGTTTACTCCCCCTTCCACCCTGGTTAGAGTTGCCAGTATGGTAGTCAAGTCGGGGGGGCAATCCTCCCGGCCCTGGGTCGTGCCCCTGCATGTACTTTATCTTCTGGGTCGGCCCCAGTTTCCTCGCTTACGTGTGTCCTGATCCACCAACTGTTGCAGAGTTGGTGGGCTTTGTTGAAAAATCAGAACTCTAAAATGGGGGGGGGGGGCAGTAAGTATTCAAAGTGTCTATTTAGTGTTAACCACTATAAGCTACTCGATATTTATGTATATACTTGTAAAGGTTCGTATCTTCATCTGGGTTGGGTTTCGCTCTTCTTCAACTTCGCCTGCTCCATCTATGTGGTGTGCTTATGGTTCGTCCTTCATGTACTGGAGACGAAGTGTTAGTCGAAGCCCGTCCAGACGGGACTCCCCATTTCTGATTTCCTGCGCCGCCCATGCCTTCAGCTGGTTCCAGAATATTAACCATGTTTGACGTACTTGTTCCGCTTCGGAACAATTTTCCTGCCTGAAAACAGCCATATTGCGATGATTCCAAAGACACGTAATGGCTACACCTCATAGTGTCCACCATATGCGTTCGAAATGGCGTTCTACATCCTCTGCCGGTCTTCGGCATACTTGAGAAATGCGTCTCTTCGCTTCCAACGTGACCTCTGGCGATTTCCGTGTCGCGATTGCATATGCATATCTTTGCACTTGGTCTTTGTTGATAGTCTCACCGTTCCAAAAATGGGGGGGGGCAGTATACGCTGACCCCTCTGAAATATTCCGGTTAACTTAATAGGGATTGCCCTACCCCTACCCAAAAGTGTTGCTGGGATTCATATTAGGATGCTGCGTCATTTGCTTAGGTCAGGCACCCGAGACCCGCAATTGTCTGTTCGCTCTGTAAGCTCTTTGGGTAGTATTTACGAGTACGATTATGTGATCGTGGGGGGTGGATCTGCCGGCTGCGTGCTGGCCAGCCGCCTAACCGAGGACGTGAATAACAAGGTGCTTTTAGTTGAGGCGGGTCCGGATGATCGCTTCAAGTGGGACTCTTGGAAGATTCACATGCCTGCAGCCCTAACTTACAATTTGGCCGACGAAAAATATAACTGGTGCTATTACACGGAGCCCCAAAAACATCTAACTGGACGGAGACTGCCCTGGCCGCGTGGCCGCGTGCTTGGTGGCTCTTCATCGCTCAACGCAATGGTGTACATCCGCGGCCACGCTTATGACTACGATGACTGGGAGAGAAGCGGTGCTAAAGGTTGGAGTTATGCTGATTGTCTTCCTTACTTTCGCAAGGCACAAAACCACGAGCTCGGACCGGACGCGTATCGAGGAGGAGGCGGTCCACTTCGTGTTATTCGTGGAAATCAGAAGGATCAAGTCCTTTTTAAGAAATTCATCGATGCTGGAGTGCAAGCTGGATACCCTTTTACGGACGACATGAATGGATATCAACAAGAGGGTTTTGGCTGGATGGATATGACGGTCTATAAGGGAGTTCGATGGAGCACAGCTTCGGCTTATTTGCGACCGGCCATGAAGCGCCCAAACCTTACAGTTGTCACGGAAACTTTGGTGAGAAAAGTGGTATTGGAAGGAAGAAAAGCAGTGGGATTGGAGACCGAGTGCCGCAAAAGCAAAACAATTAAGCATGTGCGCGCGGCAAAGGAGGTAATTCTATCTGGTGGGGCAATTAATTCGCCTCAATTGCTGATGCTCTCGGGTATTGGTGATGCTGATCACTTGAAAGATGTGGGAATTCCTGTGGTTCAGCATTTACCTGCAGTGGGATCTAATATGGAGGATCACCTCGATCTATATATCCAGTACATGTGCAAGAAGCCCATTACATTACATAATGCTACCTGGTAAGTTGGTTACAGCTTTATACTTCTTAAAGCTCATTTCTGCACGACATCTGCATTGTGGTCATACAGGAGATATCCGCATAAAATGATAGCGATTGGATTAGAGTGGATTTGTCGTCAGACTGGTATGGGAGCGTCCTCCCACTTGGAGTCGGGCGGCTTTATCCGCAGTTCTGTCGGTAAACGTCATCCTGACTTACAGTACCACTTTCTTCCTGGGTCGCTCACAGGCCAGCTCACCCCTGGAAATTTCCATGCCATGCAGGCGCACTGCTCGCCGATGCGCGCACAAAGCCGCGGGTGGCTGAAACTGCGCAGTAACGACCCGCACGAATACCCGATCATCGAGCCAAACTACCTAAGCGTAAACCAGGACTTGGTGGATATGCGTATTGGTGTAAAGCTCACGCGTGAAATTATGGAGCAGCAGGCGCTTGACGAGTACCGCGGTGAACCAATATCTCCGTCGAAAGATGTACAGACAGATGCTCAAATCGACGAGTGGATTCGCCAAAACACGGAAAGCGCGTATCACCCGTCGTGCACAAACCGCATGGGTATGGATGATAACACTGTCGTTAACCCGCAGACGCGTGTGCATGGTGTTGATAACCTACACGTTGTGGATGCATCTATAATGCCAAACATTGTAAGCGGCAACCTGAACGCACCGACAATCATGATTGCAGAAAAAGCTGCAGACATTATCCTGGGCAAAGATCCTTTACCGAAATCGAAGGCGCCCGTGTACCAGGCGAAAAAGTGGGACACTTCTCAGAGATAAACGGTTTCATGGGGATTTTAAAAACGCAATAAATGACCGTAAAATGCCTGGACAATTGTTGCAGCAGCTTAGCAATGGCCCGAGGTCGTTTAATTGCCAGATCAAACTCAGCTGGGGCCCGCAGCACTCAAAGAGATGCTGCGTCTCGGCTCTATGAATCTTTGCTCCCCGCTCCTCTTGAAATTGCCTACCGTGAACGTCATGCTTCCATATGAACCATTGCGGTTGGCTCTAGTAAAATCCACTGATGTAGGAATTTCTCGCCAAGCGAGTGCAAATTGTTCCACTCTGTTAGATTCCGGATACGTTTCGTATCTGTTTTACGCTCGTGAATGTTTAAGTGCCGACGGGGTTTTGTAACGCGAAGCAAGGCGCAAGAGAGGTAGAGATAGCTTTCATACATATTTAGTTTCTATTCTACCACGTTGTCAGCACCCTCCTCCGGCTTACAACAGGGTTATAAGTGTTGGAAGTGCGCCAGCGGTGTGAAGCACTTCAAGGTATCGACGCTAGAGTAGTAGCCCACGGTAGGGCATATCGAATGCTCTAGAAGGAATAGTTAGTACAGTAGGTGGTAGGAGAGCCAGGTGTAGAGAGTTCTGACTTTGAGATTGATAAAGCCACTGACGAGGCCCCCGGCGGGGGGCCGAAACGCTTCTGGCACGCGTTGAATCAAGAAGTCGCTACATGTGTTCACTTTCGTTTTTCTACAGGTTATGTGTAACAGGACTGATCCCGTTACAGGCTTAACTGTGTTGTGCGAGGAAGCGCGCAATACAAGAGGGGTAGGATTAGTTGATGACAACTAATCCTATACTAAAAGTAAATATAAATATTTACTTGTTGTTTAGAACGCAAAATTAAGAGTGTTTATTTAATGGGTGGTTAGCGGCTAATAGTATAGTAACTACCTAATTAATATAATAATATCAAGTATTCAACTAACTGTACTATTAGTTAACCTGCATGATTCGGTATTTATACCGAATCGACTTTTCCTTCGTAGATTATAATAATTTATAATCTAATATTTGAATTTCAGAAAACGCGTCTGAAATTCAACTGTGATATTCTAACTTGAATATCAATTATGTAATGGCACCCCATTACAATAAGGGACAGCACGCTACCCATTGGTATGCATATCAAGCACTTGATCAAGATGCCAAGAAGAAGTTTTTTGATAACGTTCAGCCGCACGCTAACACGTTGCATTCCCATTTTGGCTCCAGAGATCAGCATTTGTCTTTTGTCCTCCATCGCGGGGTTATCAAGGTGATTATCGGTGATGTTTTTTGCAATCCGGATGATCACGGCTCTGTATCACATCAACGAGTTCTTGCACTCTTTGTAATGGGGTGCCATTACATAATTGATATTCAGTTTAGAATATCACAGTTAAATTTCAGACGCGCTGTCTGAAATTTAAATAA
Source organism: Peronosclerospora sorghi (assembly GCA_026184515.1). Lineage (NCBI taxonomy): Eukaryota > Oomycota > Peronosporomycetes > Peronosporales > Peronosporaceae > Peronosclerospora > Peronosclerospora sorghi. The sequence goes on from CM047584.1 coordinate 13,807,531, forward strand.
GAGATTATAAGTTATTATAATCTCAGAAGGAAACGTCGATTCGGTATAAATACCGAATCATGCAGGTTAACTAATAGTACAGCTAGTTAAAGACTTGATATTATTATATTAATTAGTTAGTTACTATACTATTAGCTTCTAAACCACCCATTAAATAAACACTCTTAATTTTGCGTTCTAGATAACAAGTGAATATTAATATATTTACTTTTATTATAGGATTAGTTGGTAACAACTAATCCTGCCCTATTGTATTGCGCGCTTCCTCGCACAATAAAGTGTAAGCCTGTAACAGGATCAGTCCTGTTACACCTGGTAGCACTTTGTGGTCCGTCCTAACGACCACAGTTCCGTTCTGCTAGTTAACTAGAGGAGCGAAGATTAAGAGCCGCTCGGCATCATGTCGCGAGACATGACGCCTGCCGAGCGAGAGAGAACGCTGGAAGTGGTGAATAAACACTTCCCTCACTTCTCGTCGCGTAGTAAAGACGCGAAGGTGGAAATGGTTCGGTCTATGGGGACCGACATCATTACCTTTCTCCAGAGTAGTTCCCCGGAGGAAGTGATACAGGTGGTGAATCGCTTTAGGCGAAACCACCTAGAGAAGCCATAACGGCCCGCGCAAGATGCAGCGCGGACCGCATCAGCACTACAACGCATAGCGTTGAAGTGGTAAAGACGCGAGTACCGCCCTTTACCGGCGAAGGGGGCGAGCCCCTTCGTAGATGGTTCGCAGAGGTGGAAGATGCCATCTCTGCGCAAAATATTATTGACGAACGTCAACAGGCGTATTTCGCCACAACATGTCTGGGCGGCAGAGCCAGGGCATGGGCGATAAGTCGCAGAGCCACTGATGACTCTGCGTTCCTTACTTATAGGAATTAAAAGCTGAGCTAAAGCTCAACTTTGAAGCTCCAGAAATGGAGCTAAGTAGTCGGCAGGAGTTCATGGAACTCCGGCAAGGTAAGCTTGACCTTCAAGCTTACGCTCAGAAGACGCAACATTTGCTGTCAAATATTGTGTATGAGCCGGTGCCCCCTGCTATACAGGTCACTGGCTTCATGAAGGGACTCAATGATGGTCCCGTCGAACCGAGTCTCTACCGGCACCCTCCAGAGACTCTAAGGGATGCCATTGATATGAGCATCCGTGAAGAGTTCAGCATGCGATCAGCGTCATCGCATGCTGGGTACAGCCGAAGCGCTCAACAGCCTTTCGCTTTTGACATGACGCAACGGCATGTCAACAATCAGCAGTCAGGCAGACGAAGCTCACACTTCGTCTCAAGAAACAGCCACCCGCGCCAGAGCATGGGCGATGGAGGTCCAGAGCCGATGGACCTATCGGTTGCGGTTGCTTCGAACACGAAGCAACCGAAATTTAAGAAGAATATTCGCTGCAATAGATGCGCGAAAATGGGGCATTTTGCCCTTGAGTGTATGGCACCGCGTCCGGTGCCACGCTGTCAGCGGACGGAACCGTCCGCTGCACGGCAACACCAACACGGACATCACCCTGTTGGTGCAAAAAACGTAGAACACCAGTAGGGGCGGGGCGCCCTACTGGGAATGTTATCCCACATGCCGACATAGGGCATATGAGGGTAATAGCCCCAGACGGGACTATGTCCTGTCAAAAGGTGCAGGGTGATGATAAGCCTCTTATCACCCTGGAGGTTAAGCCGCACGGGAGCGATGTCCCCATGCGAGCTTTGTTTGACACAGGAGCGTCAAACAATTTCGTTAGAACTCAGATTCTAACGCTGTTGAGCTTCGTGGAGGTAGAAACCCCACGGTTAGCAACAGGTGCAGCCGTGACTATTCCAAAGAGTGTGATTAAAACAAGCTTCGAGTTGAATGAACTGTCATTCGAGGATGAATTCATCGTCCTTGATTTAGATGACAAGTTCGATGTGATACTTGGAATCCCATGGATGTCCAAGTTTAAACCTTCGATCGACTGGGTTAACCTATCGATAGACTGCGGCGGACGCACAGGATCTGATCACCCTGTGTGTAATCCGGTTGTATCAGAGGATACAACCGAAGCGTCCGACAGTCTGGTGGATAGCGATGGCACCACCAGGTCTGTTCTGACACGATCAGCGGAAGGTACCTCCGCTGGCGAGAGTCCAGAGGGACTACCACACGCAGCAGAAGAGTCGTTGCGTGTTGGAGAGAAACATTCACGGGTGATAAAGACAACCGTGAGAATGAAGTAATATCCACGGTGGGAAACACCCACCGTGAGAATGAAATAGTATCCACAGTGGGAAACACCCACTGTGCGACCGAAGGTTCCAACACGACGAAAGAGTTCCGTGTTGATGAGAGTGAAATCACGATCGAGTGCAATCGTGAGCACAGCTCCGTGGTAGCCAGTGCCCACCACGTTGTGTTAGCCATTCACACGGGTGATAAAGCCCACCGTGTCGCAGAAAAGGCGGCCGATCAGACGAGCACATCTGATC
>CM047584.1:13810100-13821981 GCA_026184515.1 Peronosclerospora sorghi
CCCCCCGGTAGGGGCGTCATGTGCCTCAAAGAGGACTATATACTTCAGTTCCTCATCATGAGGAACAACCACCCGCGGAGTGTCCTCCGCGCCCGTGCTATAATATAGCAGACCGTCACAGTAACTGTAACGGTGTAAACGAGCTTTAGCTCGACTTGACAGGGTTGGCTCAGACGAGCCAAGACCCTTTTCGCCTAACGTTCTGATAAGCGCCGTACATTGTGGGTCTTTCTCATACGCCTGGCGTATGAGATCCACCCAGACGTGGTGACGAATGTCGCGTGAGCGAGCTCGTAGTCGGGACGACGCGACAACGCGTCTGCAAGCACGTTTTGCTTGCCAGGTTTATACTTAACCTCAAAGTTGTACTCCGCAAAGAAGGAGAGCCAACGGGCCATCCGTTGCGATAGATGAGGCGACTTTGTCGCTGTCCTTAAGGACGCGTGGTCAGTATAAACCACGAACGGCTTTGAGCCGAGTAGGTGAACCCTAAATTTGACAAGAGCATACTTCATTGCAAGTATCTCCTTATCATGAAGGGGATAATTCCGTTCCGCAGCTTTAAGATGCCTCGACTAAAACGAAATCACGCGTTCTCGTCCCGCGTAGTCTGCTTGTAACAAAGCACATCCGATTGCGAAATCGGAGGCGTCGCAGACGACGCTAAAAGGTTTCCCAGAGTCTGGGCGATCAAGAACGGGAGCTTTGAACAAACTCCCCTTTAGCGCTTCGAAAGTGTTTTGGTGTTTAGTTTCCCAACACCAGTCAACATCCTTCTTAAGAAGGCCCGTCAACGGCTTCGCCATTTCAGCGTAGTTCTCGCTGTATTTGTGGAGATAATTGGCTAATCCAATCCACTTCCGTAAATCTCTAAGATTTACAGGCGAAGGACACTCCACAATGGCTTTCACCTTCGCGGGATCCGCCCGCACTCCATCCTTACCGATGAAGCATCCGAGGAAAGGAATTTCCTCAGCACCAAAGATACATTTGGATGCGTTTTCATATAACTGATGCTCTCGCATACATTCTAGCGCCGCTCGAAGATGTATCAGGTGCGTGTGAATATCATACAAGTCGCCTTCCGCACGACTATGAACGAATATATCGTTGAAGTACGTCTGAGCGTACTTTCTATGAGGGCGGAAGAGTTGGGTCACCAAGCGATTAAAAATCGCTGGTTCGCTGTTTGGTTTTCGCCAAAACTGACTCGTCCATCGTGGATGAGGAGTTCAACTCCTCTTCCGGACGTAATACGACAACCTCGTCGATTTCATCTGCTTTCAAAGCAGTCTCAAACTCGTTGAAGGACATCTCCTCCAACGACAACAGTTCGCCTACCCCAGGCAACCGTTCAAGTCTTACGCCTTCTGTTACAACACCTGTCACACTATTCAGCATCCAATAGGACTGCTGACTACTGGCCTCGGGACTCATCCCGAGACCCATATGGGGGGGAGTCAATTGCCCCATCTATTGGAAGCACATCGCGCCTATCCACAGAGGTCTCTACCTCTACCACCGGTGACTCGCCGGTCTCACCTAACTCGGCGAGGTCGGAATCATTTCCGACGTGAAAAAGAGACGAACTACGGGTCTCTTTGCGTGGAAGCGCCTCGCGCTTAACCACAGTGGTCTCTACCCCTACAACTGGAGTTACCACAGGTAACTCACCAGTCTCGCCGTTCACGGCGTGGGGATTAACCGCCGAATCCCCCTCGTTAAGGAACTCTTCCTTAACGCCATTGGGAATGATCATTTTAGACATCCCAATCTCTGGCATCTCACGCCAGAATCGCTTTTACGATCGAGCAAAGGTGGGTTCAGGACTCGCCAATGCTTCACCCGACCGCGGGTGCGTTGAGCCAATGGACTTAGACTTCCAGTCTATCCATGGCTCGTGGCGTTCTAGCCACTTCATGCCCAGAATGAGGTCATACCTCGAGTCCAAATCCAGGACTAGGCAACGTTCTTAGCTATCGAAGTTTGCAAACTTCAGCTTAAGGTCAATCGAGACCTTGGGTACAGAAACCTGTACACCCGTCGCAAGACGGACCGTGACAACGTCACGAGAACGTGCCTCTAGGGCATCGGCATACAGCCGACTCTTCTCCCCGGAAGCTCGTCTGACATAATTGTCAGACTCTCCAGAGTATATCAAGACTCTTTAAGGCTTATCAAAACCTTTCACGTCCGCAAGGACAACCAGCAACCCTGGCTGGTACACCAACTCGGTGCTAGAAAGCACCGCTTCCCTCGGGGTTTTGTGCTGTCGTCCCCTACCCTGGGGCTTAACAGCACTGAGGGGTCCCCCAGTAGGGCGCCCCGCACCTACTGGGAGCCGTCGTTTCCCGACGGCTTGTACAAGGGCTTTTTCCCTACCCTTGGTCCCTTGTAGCGAGTGTCTCGCTGGGGATTTTTCGGACACCTGTTCCGCAGATGATCCGTTCTTCCACACAAGAAGCATCTCAGCCGCCCATGTCGCTGCAGCACAGCTAAGAGCTCCGCCTCATAGCTCTGCGAAAAAGAGTCAGTATGACTCTTAGCGGGAGGTTTCTCCTCCGCTTCGACCTGGCTCAGGTCCATGGATTCAGGACCCACCTTAGAGGAACGGAAGTTCCTCTCGGTGTTGAACGCCATCTTGAATGCCTCCTCCAGGGATTCGGGTCGGCATCGGAACAATTCCGAACGTGCTGGACCTTCTCTCAGGCCTCCCATGAAGACGGGGATGGACACATCGTCTGAATACGCTTTCGCGTACATCCCTGCCAACAGGGTCTTAAGCTCCTGGATATAAATCTCCAGGTCCTTAGTGCCTTGACGGTACCTCAGGAACGCCATTTGATTCTGGAAAACGAGATCAGGCGTTGCGTACATGTCCATGAGCTTCTGCTTAAGGACCTTCCATGTTGGAAACACGTCCGTGACTGATTCCGAGTATGTAAACGCCCATGTACGGGCTTTGCCAGTAAGATGGGTCAATGCAAGTCCCACTTGCAAATGATCAGCAGTCATGTTCGCTGTGGTGAAGGCCGTTTGGACCTCTCGCAACCAAACATAAAGGTTGTCACCCTTCTCTCCGGTGAACTCCTTTATCTTAAACGATAATGGAGGGCGCACCCCCGCGGAATGAGCTCCACCTCAACTCGCCTCATGAGCGATGAGGGAATTTATCCTTGCCTTTACGGACTCAAGGCCCTGCTCCACTAGGAGCTTCATGCCTTCTTCCCCCGTTAAGGGTAACAGCCTTTTAAAGGCTTCTTGCTGGACGAGGGTCAAACTATCCCAATCGTCCTGATTTATCCTTTCAAAGGATGCCTAGTCTACCAACACAGGTGTTGGATTGACTACGAGTGCTACCAGATGTTGCCGGTGCGTATACGCACGGTGCGGCCAGCGCACAGAGGAAGACTATTCCTTAAAGCGGTAGCTACCGCTACTTAGCCGATACGCCCTTGTAAAGGGCTTAGTAGGAGAGTTCTCCTACTCGGGGCCAAGATTCCCGGGTTAGTTTACGACTTAGCCTTAACGGCTGTATTCCCTTTACGGGATGTAAGTAAAGGGAGGACTTCCTCTTACCTACAACACTCACTGCGCGCGCGACCGGTCGAGGTCGCGCGTCCGCTCAATAGAGTGAAATGTAAACTGAATATATTTAATATGTAATTAGCCTAAATTAATTTAAACTAATATAAAATATGTAATACTAAATAGAATATTCCAAATTCGTACCTAGCTAAAATGTAGTGTACACACCTGTGTACTGACACGTGGATGGCTGACACACCACCACACCAAGGGCCCATGCCCTGATTGGTTAAAATAACCAAAGGTTCGAAACCTTTCAACCCGGCCAATACTGGCCTCAACCGTGGTGTACTCATGTACACCAACACTCAGTGTTACCCGAATGTAACCCCGTTACAGTTTGGCTTTATCATATTTTGGTTTCAAAGGTCCAAAATTAGCATTGCTAAAAAATTAAAATTACCTTGTACCATATTCCATGAAAACTGGTACAATGTGCAATGAACTGCGACATACTTACTGGGTTGAATTCGTCACATTATACTCTCTGAAACCAACCAACTTGGCTTTGGCCCGGGATCGAACCCGAGACCTTCCGTTCCCGTAGTGAACAGTGAACCACCTGACACGGTCGGATTACGACATACTTACTGGGAGAAGATGTAGTAAAGATTCCACAGGTCGGACCATTGTTTAGACAATGAGTGGCAACCATTGCCTATCAAACGGTTTGACTTGGTACTGGAGCCATCCAGTAGCAATGGTTTTTAAGATCTGGAAAACAATGGTAACAACCAATGCAATTGTTGTTTTGTAACCTTAAACAATGGTGGCAACCATTGCATTCATTTGTAAAAAAGGTCATATGATGGCGGCTCGGAGTGCGACTTGAATTCGACAGAATTCCTTGAAGCATTGCGCTCATGCGTCCGCTTTGTTTGCTTCCATTCTTCATTCTCCATCCTCATGTATATCATATCTTGTGTAGCCTGACGCTGGAAAAGCCTTTTGAAGCAAGGCTGAGATTGAACGAAGAGGATGCGTTCTAGGAGGAAGCAAAAGGAGAAGCAGCATGATGACGAAAAAATGTATACCGCTCTTAGGAAGGAAGACGGGGAACGACCTCTGGGAGCGGATACCCCTACCTGTCATAGTGACAATAACAATGTTGATGATGATCGGGGTATAGACCAGTTGTATGAAGCTCTCCTAGCGAGCACAAGTACTGATGATGATGATGGAGACGCTCAGGAGGAGCCAGATAAACGGCAGCAGCTGCAGGTACTCAGAAGGAAAAGAACTCTAACCCCCCGGCTACACCTTCAACTGATGCACTACCAGAATTGGTGAGGAAGGCAGTTGAACGATTCCGGGTTCCAGCAGGCTACAAAAGATTGGATCTCGGTGAGGACAAAAAAACAGTTGCAGAAACGTTCAGTAGTGGATCTCTACGGTGTCAGGGTGGTGAAGTCGTCATCAACGACCAATGATGCTGATGGGTGGTACTGCTTAGCGTCGTCGAATTGCAGGAGGATCAACAAAATGATGATCGTGCGAAATGGTAACACTGCCAACCACAGTTCGCACCTTCGAAACATACATCGTATAGAGTCTGATCGATATCAGAAGATGAAGAAGAAAAAGGAAGATTTTGAGAATGAAGTGGCCGAAGCTAAACAACGGTAGGATTTCCAGAAATTTCCCGCGACGTTCTACTCCTTGGAATGGATGAAGTCCTACGTAGTTAAAAAAATGTGTCCACTTGCTCTCACCGACAATCCAGACATTCGCAGGATAAACTGTATCGACAACCCTCATTTTCCAAAGCGCCTCAATTCAAAAGCGGTGGAGCACCATATTGTTGAGATGTACGCTGCGACGAAGCTTTTTTTCATGGAACAGACCAAGCATGCGTAAAGAATAGCACTATCCCAATTCTTCATATTAACGTGGACCTCTGGACGTCCAAGACATCTAAGGAATTTTTTTGGGGCTCCGGGTATTCTTTGTCAACTCAAAGTTCAAACTCAGGTCACATCTTCTTGCCGTGAAACGATTTCGCCCAACCAACGACCTCATTAGTAATGAGATCCGACTATCAGAGGTAACCAAACTTTGGGCGGAACAAGTGTTCGAAGAGTACGGTTTAGATTTGATGAGAGACACTTACGGATCAACCTCTGATGGTGGCTCCGACATCAAGAGATCCCTTTCAGCGTTACTTGGACCTGGTCACACTTGGGATTGGTGTCTGCTTTATTTGGCGAATTTTTGTGCGCGTTTGGTACTCATGTGGATCCAGTCAAGTCCAAGAATCGTGCTGCTAGGGATTTGATAAGGAAGGTTAAGAAATTAATTGTGAGTCTGAACAAGAGCCCAACCATGAAAACAAGATTCAAGGACCTTCAACAGGAGATGGAGTGGACTTCGTTGGAACTTCCAAATGATTGTCCGCGGCGTTGGTCTAGTACCGTTCGCCTTCTGGAACGGGTGCTTAGGCTTTGGAGAGTGTTGAGGACCCACTATTTTCAGCAGGAGCTTACCTTTTCTCTTGAAGACGTGAAGGATGAACTGCTGCAACTCTTTTCGTTGATGAATCCTGTTGCAGATTTGGTGGTTATATGTCAGGGATTATCCTATCCAACCATGGTGGAGGATTTAATGACTTTGGCGAAGTGGAAGAAGGTCTACTGAGCGATCGAGAGCCCCCCCATTGTAATTGATCCTTCGACAGCATCTACTGGCTCTCAAGACTATGACACACTCGAGATCCCGCCTGAACCGCTGACCCAAGTAGCACGAGAAACCCGTTCAAAACTCGGTGCAGCTTTACAGAAGAGATTCTTAGACAGCCAGGCCAGCGATTCTCGCTCTAGCGTCTTGTTCGATAAGGCGGCATGTTTGCACCCTAGCTTTCGAAAAATGGAGTACTTGGACGCTATGATGGATGCTACCGACGCTGGGTAGATCAGGCGAAGAGTGCATGCCGAGATCAAGAGCCTAGTTGAACGCATCGTTGAGGCGGACCAGCAATCCTCTAGAGAAATACAACAGGCTTGTGCTCCGTTCGGTACGCCCTCACTTGTAGTGAGCGCTGGCACCAGTATGGAGGAAGGAAGCAATTAAAGGCTCAAAACGCTGTCTGGCCATCGAGGTCGCTCGATAGACAAAGGATTGAATTGAAAGAGCTTGGATTTGCAGAGAACCGTGAGGACAATGACGGAGATAATACTGAAGCAGGCCGCATTCCAGAACCCTACGAAGTAATCACGGCTGAATTGGAAAGATACCTGAAGAATAAATTACATTCTTTTGCCACTGTGCCGTTCACCGGAGTTTTCAGCTATTGGCAGAAAAGCGCAGAGAAATATCCCTACTTAGCAAAGGTTGCTAGGGCAGTGTTTGGTCACCCTGCGTCTGCTGCTTCTATTGAGAAAGATTCCAGCGTGGCTGGCTTCCTTTTGACTTGGCGTCGAAGTCGCATGGACTACGTATTTGTCGAGATGATTCTTTTTTTTAAATAGGGCCGTGACGTGACGGTTACTGTAACTGTTTTGAATTTGTTATAAAATCACATGGCTATGCACGGGGGGCATTTTACGGAAATCGGGGGGCAGCAAGTATTCAAAGTGTCTATTTAGTGTTAACCACTATAAGCTACTCGATATTTATGTATATACTTGTAAAGGTTCGTATCTTCATCTGGGTTGGGTTTCGCTCTTCTTCAACTTCGCCTGCTCCATCTATGTGGTGTGCTTATGGTTCTTCCTTCATGTACTGGAGACGAAGTGTTAGTCGAAGCCCGTCCAGACGGGACTCCCCATTTCTGATTTCCTGCGCCGCCCATGCCTTCAGCTGGTTCCAGAATATTAACCATGTTTGACGTACTTGTTCCGCTTCGGAACAATTTTCCTGCCTGAAAACAGCCTTATTGCGATGATTCCAAAGACACGTAATGGCTACACTGCATAGTGTCCACCATATACGTTCGAGATGGCGTTCCACATCCTCTGCCGGTCGTCGACATACTTGAGAAATGCGTCTCTTCATTTCCAACGTAATCTCCGGCGGTTTCCGTCTATGCGTATCTTTGCACTTGGTCTTTGTTGACAGTCTCATCTGTCCATTTAGAAATAATGAACCGCCAAACACTGATGGCTCTTGGACACCCCCACAAAATATGGGAGATGTAGCCGGTGCGTATACGCACGGTGCGGCTAGCGCACAGAGGAAGACTTTCCTAATGTGGCGATGTGCCGCTACTAAGCCGATACGCCCTTATAAAAGGTATTAGTAAGAGAGTTCTATCTTTCTCGGGGCCAAGATTTCCCTTGGTTTACCAGTTAGAGTTAACTAACGCCTTGAAACAAGGCTTCCCTTAGAAAGGGGGTAGCTAAGGGAGGTATTCCCTTTGGCTACAAAAACTCACAGCACGCGCGACCGGTTGAGGTCGTGCGTCTAACTGGATTAGTGTATTTTGTAAACTGAATATATATTTAATATGTAATTAGACTAAATTAATTAAACTAATGTAAACTATATGTAATACTAAGTAGAACTTACTCCATTCGTACCTAACCGAAATGTAATGTACACACCTGATTACCAACACGTGGCAGGCTGCCACGCCTCCGCCAAGGGCTCCTGCCCTGATTGGTTAAAATAACCAACAGGTCCAAACCATTCGGACCGGTCAATACTGACCCCAACCGTAGTGTACTTACGTACACAACATAACTAAATGTAACCAAAATGTAACCCTGTTACATCCTCCCCCATCAAGACTATTGCTTGGCAATAAATCGATTATAGTTGGAGAACTCTAACTGCCAGAACTTCTGGCTAACCATGAGCACCTTTAGTGGTGCTGAGGATTCTCCTCGGGAAGAGGATGGAAACTATTCCGATAACTCGGAGGTGGATGCCCTTGGGGATATCTCCCCAAAGGCTGACCGCTCCGGCAACGCCTAACGGCGATGTCGGTCATCCAATCCGTTCCCCACACGTGGGGAAAATGCACTAACTCTTGCGCCACCTTTACCAACTACGAATAATGCATCCGGGCCGCCGAAGGCGACCATCATCGATGAGCCAGACACGGCTCAGGAATCCCGACGTGCAGTACCGGCACGAAAGGGTCCTCGTGACCCTCAAAAGAAGGCTAAAAACGAGGTGAAGAGGGGATTAGCCTCTTATATCGCTGGGCCTGCGGCTAAACTGCCGCGTGAAATCGCGCGCCGGAGACAACTCCGGGCAAAACTCCTAACACCAAGGCAATTCACTGTCAACTCATACCGAGCGCGCCTCGGGAAACAGGCGCGGGGTATCGTCGTTGAGACCCTCCGCGAAGTTCCCTTCGTTCTCCAACGAGGCGAAGATGTTGAGGAGGCAGAGCGGTCATTCCGCGCTTGGGCGGAAGGGGAGAAGCGTTTACCCAACTTTGACGAACTGTACAACAGCTATTCCGAACCTGAGCGTTCGGATAGAGAGTGCGTTGCGCTTGGCGTATGCCCAGGCCAAAGCGCTGGGGCAATTACCTTCCCCTTATTGCACGGGCCCTGATAGCGCTCCTGCCCTCGGTGTGGTGCCGGAGAACAATGCCAACTATGCATCTGCCTCCGTCAAACTCCCAACTACTGGGAGTGAAGGGGCTTCTCCCGCCCCTTTTGTCGTTGACTCGCAGCGGTGTTCTCCCGCTCGAAAGCGTCAACGACGTCACGGTTATCCTGACGTAGGGGAGTCTCGGACTCCCAAGAACTCTGTGAATCTGGATAGCCTTTCCACTTCACCAGATATTGGGTCTCTTCCCGACGATGGCGTCGCGACATCAGGCGATTCACATGGTAATGTGGAATACCCTCCGTATCGAGAACTGTCGGAGGAGGTCGCACAATTGCGACGTGAGTTCCACAAGCGCTGTGATCGACAAAGCCGTCGCGTCCAGGATGTCCAGGAAGGACTTCGCGACGAGGCGAGTGCGAATGAACTCATCGACAAGCGGCTTGCCTCTCTCGAGTTCGTCGTTGCGAAGTTTCATGGTCGCATTTCGACCCTGTCGGCGCTATTCCGACCTGTTGTGCCTTTCGGCTATCCGAACTCCCGAACTCCTCCAAGACGGGACCCGCCTCCAGGTTCTGGTATGGCTTAAGCATACCACGTAGAAGGTTGGATGTGTACGCATCGCCTTCGGGATATCCAAGGTATACGCCAAGCCTTTCGGGCTAGCACCTTGAAAGGCCCCACAAACCTGGGGCGCAGTTTGTTCCGTAAAACGTTGAAAACTGCATCTGTAAAAGATTCTTAGAGTTTAATAAAACACTTTCTCCTACTTTATACGCCCTTTTGTTACGCGGCCCTTGCGGTCGGCCTGTTCCTTTTGCTTGTCTTGGCTTTCCGCCATGGCATCGCAAGCGTGTCGTAAGACACTAAGGCTCGTCGATAAGAACTTATCGATGTGCTATCGCACAGATACAGGGCTGACATCGGGGAATTCTCCCCCCTCAAGCCCTGGGACACACACACGTGGCGTCAACGGAACCCTCGGATTCACCAATCCGTTCACGTAAAACGTAAATGCATGGGCCGAATTGTTTATAGAAAATTCGGCCATAGGAAGCATCTCACTCCAACTCTTTGGAGAATCCGGACATAAACTCCGTAGAATATCCTCCACAACGCGATTAACGCGTTCCGTCTGACCGTTCGTCTGCGGATGATCTGCAGTGGACATGAGGAGCTTGGTGCCTAGCACCTTAAACAACGCTCCCCAGAATTGTCCCATAAAACGGGGATCCCGATCCGACACAACGGAATCGGGTAGACCATGCTGTCGAAAGACACGGTCTAGGAACACTTTCGCTGTTACTTGTCCATCTATGGACTCTGGCACCGCCGCCAGGTGAGCCATCTTGCTCAAACGGTCTACAAAGACCAATATGCCGGTGTTCCCGGCCTTATCCTTCGGAAAAACGAAGATAAAATCCATGATAATGGATTCCCAACACTCCGTTGGAACCGATAAGCTCGCCAAAGGCGCAGCTGAACTTTCAGAAGGTTTAACCCTCTGATACGTCTCACAGGTGAGTATATACGCACCGACCCACTTATACATATTGGGCCACCAATACAAAGCGCTTAAAGCGCTGTAGGTCTTATCCCGACCTAAATGACCCCCCGGTAGGGGCGTCATGTGCCTCAAAGAGGACTATATACTTCAGTTCCTCATCATGAGGAACAACCACCCGCGGAGTGTCCTCCGCGCCCGTGCTATAATATAGCAGACCGTCACAGTAACTGTAACGGTGTAAACGAGCTTTAGCTCGACTTGACAGGGTTGGCTCAGACGAGCCAAGACCCTTTTCGCCTAACGTTCTGATAAGCGCCGTACATTGTGGGTCTTTCTCATACGCCTGGCGTATGAGATCCACCCAGACGTGGTGACGAATGTCGCGTGAGCGAGCTCGTAGTCGGGACGACGCGACAACGCGTCTGCAAGCACGTTTTGCTTGCCAGGTTTATACTTAACCTCAAAGTTGTACTCCGCAAAGAAGGAGAGCCAACGGGCCATCCGTTGCGATAGATGAGGCGACTTTGTCGCTGTCCTTAAGGACGCGTGGTCAGTATAAACCACGAACGGCTTTGAGCCGAGTAGGTGAACCCTAAATTTGACAAGAGCATACTTCATTGCAAGTATCTCCTTATCATGAAGGGGATAATTCCGTTCCGCAGCTTTAAGATGCCTCGACTAAAACGAAATCACGCGTTCTCGTCCCGCGTAGTCTGCTTGTAACAAAGCACATCCGATTGCGAAATCGGAGGCGTCGCAGACGACGCTAAAAGGTTTCCCAGAGTCTGGGCGATCAAGAACGGGAGCTTTGAACAAACTCCCCTTTAGCGCTTCGAAAGTGTTTTGGTGTTTAGTTTCCCAACACCAGTCAACATCCTTCTTAAGAAGGCCCGTCAACGGCTTCGCCATTTCAGCGTAGTTCTCGCTGTATTTGTGGAGATAATTGGCTAATCCAATCCACTTCCGTAAATCTCTAAGATTTACAGGCGAAGGACACTCCACAATGGCTTTCACCTTCGCGGGATCCGCCCGCACTCCATCCTTACCGATGAAGCATCCGAGGAAAGGAATTTCCTCAGCACCAAAGATACATTTGGATGCGTTTTCATATAACTGATGCTCTCGCATACATTCTAGCGCCGCTCGAAGATGTATCAGGTGCGTGTGAATATCATACAAGTCGCCTTCCGCACGACTATGAACGAATATATCGTTGAAGTACGTCTGAGCGTACTTTCTATGAGGGCGGAAGAGTTGGGTCACCAAGCGATTAAAAATCGCTGGTTC